>JASPKZ010006838.1:195000-660324 GCA_030220185.1 Diploptera punctata | reverse complement strand
ACAGCTGACCACAGATCAATCCTACACTGGGGAATGATCTTCATCCTCTGGATCACTCATGTGAAGTGAGTCCAACAGCCAGCTCGTAGGCCAAGAGCCTTCTAGGCCTTCAAGCCATTGTTTTTTTTCCTTATTTTATAGATTCCGTTTAAGTTAGTCAAATAAGTTCTTACATGTTACTCATAAAACTTTCCGTGAGGATTCTTCACGGCTGTTTCTGAAGCTATTGCTTGTATCAGCAGCCAAGATTCCATTAACTCTTAGTCTGAGTTCTTGTTGACGGTAGAGGAAATACTTCAAGAAGACCGGTCTGTGAGTAATCACCCATTTTAATGAGGTGAGATGTTAAAAATTTGACTTACTTAATTTTATTTGCCTGAAAATGTAATTCCCATCATAAATTTCATTAAAGTAATTTAGAATTTGCTTAAGTAGGTAGATCCTCCTTTGCAAGCTTATTGTTTTGTTATCTGTTTCCGTAAGTTGGGTATGGAAACTTTAAACCTTATGATTCCATCCATCCATAGTCCTTCTGCCCAAGGTAGGTATTTTCACTGCAATCATAGCATTTTCCGCTATATTTGCTAGTATTATAGTGTGGTAGCTTCCGTTGCTTTTTTTCCCACCGGTGAATGATGAGTGATGATGAAACCGGATGATATTTGGGGACTTGTTCGGTTCTTGGTCCCTAAGCTTTCCAGACTTTGTTTGACAGGTGAAGGAAACCCCAAAAAAACCTCTCCCAGGAGCTTTGTCCCTCCCAGGAATTGGACCCCCTGCATGACAGAGGCATCACACGCCTACCCCTTCGAGACCACGTGGGTGACAACGATGAAGGTATTATATATTCTAAAAAATGTGTAATAGTAATGTTTCACAATAATTCTATCTGTATTAGTGTTACAAATTTAATTTGTGTGTTTATGTCCCAAATTGATAGCTGTGTAATGTTCATGTATGTAAATCCATATTGATTCTTGTATAAATTGTTATGAGTAATTATGAATGCTGATAATAATAAAAAGCAATGTTTTCAAATGAAACATATTTTGTATTTATTTCAGGTATCATACATATTAATTCCACAATAAAATATAAGTATGGACTGTTCTTTAATTTCATTTTCCTGCATTGTCCAAGTACTAGAATTCACTTCTGTTTCTTTTATCATGACATACAAAACTCATGTCCACCAAAACAGATGTTTATTTCCAATATGCAGTTCCCTAAGATTCATCCAAATATCTCCCATCTAAACCTTCCTAATGGTATGTTCTCAATAAAATAAATATATTTGTCGCTGTAAGTTTTATAAGTTTGTTATGGGTTGAATCATGTAGATTGAATAGACAGTAGAAGAAATTTTTACTGGATTAAGTTCGTTGAGGAAAAGGTTCAGTGGAGGGCTTTAGTGAATGTGCCATTTATCTTATGTATTTCATAAAGCCCTAGAGCTTGCAATATAAGTAGTAAAACCAATCAGCTATTCAAGGGGACATATTTGAAAAAAATCATGTTGACGCTTTAGTGAATGTGCCATTTATCTTATGTATTTCATAAAGCCCTAGAGCTTGCAATATAAGTAGTAAAACCAATCAGCTATTCAAGGGGACATATTTGAAAAAAGTCATGTTGACGCGAGGATGAGGTAAAACAGTAAACTGAAATGAAGTTTCATGCAATGACTACATATTTTAAAGATGGTTGTTTATATAAATGCCCTTATAGGACTGTAGGGCAAAGTAAGTGGGCATATATATAATACATATAATGTCCTATTTTTTTTCATATAAATTTTAGAATAACACTGATAGAGTATCAAAGTTGATAAATTATGACTATAGTCTTGTATCAGGAGAAGCATTAATGACCATAAGGAGAAGAGACAATACTAATAATTTACATAACATGGTGATTAAAGATTTGTGGTGAATTACAGCAATAATTAATACATAGTTACTTAACAGTGTTTCTATAAATGGAAAAAGTGCACTTAAACTAGCGTGGAATATTTTCAAAGTCCAATAGAACAACAGTGTGCATATGTCAGGTTTTATATAGCCAGCGATAACCCACAATCTAACCACATATCGATTATCATCCTTGATTACTATATGTCGCTGTGAAATTTAAATTACTAATATTTGCAATATTAAGAGAAAATAGCATCATAATATTGTCTACCAGTGTCATAATATTGTGATTTGCATATTTTAAATAAATACTTCAAAATTGTCTAATAATGTTATAAAAAATTGTTTGAAAAAGTTATAAAAGCATTAAATAATGTTAGTTTAATACAGAAGAAGAGTTTACGACAATATAAATGAAAAATCAGGCGCTAGTAGAAGTGCAGTTGAGCCGTATACCATATTTATATTTTTTACCATAAACTCAACCTTTAGGTCAAGGAAAATAAAATGCACCATCAAAATTGATTAATAACTTTGTATTTATTTGATGTATTTACATAACGTGGTGATGGTAATTTCTACCATGTTCTTAAAATATTATCTTCATAGTGTAATTTTGATAATGGTTTTCTATTAACAATTACAACAATAAATTAACACATAGTTACCTATCAATGATTTTATAAACCATAATAATAAATTATTATTTTGCTACAATTTCAACTTTTAAGGTTAGGCCTACAAAATTATTAGGACCTATAGTATTACCTGTTATGCATAAAGGTATACCTATTATCCATAAAGATAACATAATAAAATAGACCATCTCAAATGGATCACTAATACTGTTTTTAATTTGATATAAAATAGATCACGTATATTATATTAATTTGGTTTGTTGATATCCCATAACGTACATATAACGTACGGTTTTCTCCATCACAATACACATGTATAAAATATAAAAGCTGTGGAATGTTACAATTTGACCTTTTATACTTTTCTTACTATATTTATCAATAATATAAGCCTATTGAGATAACTAATTTTATAAGGGATAACTGGGCAATATATATTTTTTTACTTTCATTGTTGGACATTTCTATATGTAGGAAATCCTAATTTTGCCATGAATACGTTTTGATTACACACATATATTGTATGTTTAACCTCAATCAGATTCTATTTCCTCATTTTTGTAATAAGTTTAATTTATTTTAGGCAAACAATCACATTCCCATAACCTATACAATTGCAGACGATTTTTAAAAGACGCCATATTTCACAATATCATATGGATTATTTCTCTATGCATTTTTAAAAACATTGCCAACATACGCATTTTTCCATCTCGCCTGAGATAGAGATAAGATCGGATAAGATGGTTTCAAGAAAACCATCTCTCACTCTCGTGGTCAGACTCAACTTACGAAAGTTAGGCCGGTATTCTTGAAACCAACTCTCCTCTCCCCCACCTCTCTCACTGCCCAATTACTTTGCCCTACAGTCCTATAAGGGCATTTATATAAACAACCATCTTTAAAATATGTAGTCATTGCATGAAACATCATTTCAGTTTACTGTTTTACCTCATCCTCACATCAACATGATTTTTTCAAATATGTCCCCTTGAATAGCTGATTGGTTTTACTACTTATATTGCAAGCTCTAGGGCTTTATGAAATACATAAGATAAATGGCACATTCACTAAAGCCCTCCACTGAACCTTTTCCTCAACGAACTTAATCCAGTAAAAATTTCTTCTACTGTCTATTCAATCTACATGATCAACCCATAACAAACTTATAAAACTTATAGCGACAAATGTATTTATTTTATTGAGAAAATACCATTAGGAAGTTTTAGATGGGAGGATATTTGGATGAATCTTAGGGAACTGCATATTGGAAATAAACATCTGTTTTTGTGTGGACATGAGTTTTGTATGTCATGATAAAAGAAACAGAAGTGAATTCTAGTACTTGGACAATGCAGGAAAATGAAATTAAAGAACAGTCCATACTTATATTTTATTGTGGAATTAATATGTATGACACCTGAAATAAATACAAAATATGTTTCATTTGAAAACATTGCTTTTTATTATTATCAGCATTCATAATTACTCATAACAATTATATACAAGAATCAATATGGATTTACATACATGAACATTACACAGCTATCAATGTACATAAACACACAAATTTGTAACACTAATACCTTATATTATTGGTGAAACATTACTATTTACACATTTTTTAGAATATAATACCTCATCGTGTCCACCACTGTGGTCTCGAGGTAGCGTGCTGCCTTGTCATGCTGTGGGTCCAATTCCTGGTCGGGACAAGCTCCTGGGAGAGGTTTTTTTGGGGTTTTCCTCACCTGTAAGACAAATGTCAGGAAGCTTAGGGACCAACAGTCCCCAAATATCATCCGGTCATCATCATCATCCTTCACCGATGTGGAAAAAAAGCAACGGGAAGCTACCACACCTATAATTACCTAGCAAATCATAGCATGAAAATGCTATGATTGCAGTGAAATACCTACCCTTGGGCAGAATTACTATGGATGGATGGATCATAAGGCTTTTAAGTTTCCATACCCAACTTACGGAAAACAAGATAACAAAACAATAAAGCTTGCCAAGGATCTACCTACTTAATCAAATCTAAATTACTTTAATGAAATTTTATGATGGGAATTTACATTATCAGGCAAATAAATTAAGTAAGTCAAATTATTACATCTCACCTCATAAAACTGGGTGATTCTCACAGGACCGGTTTCTGAAGTTATTTCCTCTACCGTCAACCAGAACTCAGACTATAGAGTTAATGGAATCTTGGCTGATGATACAAGCAATAGCTTCAGAAACCAGTCCTGTGAAGATCACGGAGTTTTATGAGGTAACATGTAATAACTTATTTGACTCACTTAACGGAATATAAAATAATAAAAAAACCCATGGCTTGAAAGGCCTAGAAGGCTCTTGGCCTACTAGCTGGCTGTTGGACTCACTTCCACATGAGTTGATCACAGAGATAGAAGATCATTCACCCAGTGTAGGATTGGTCAGCATGTCAGGTCCCCCAGTCATTATAGCTGATTTTCTGAACTTGGAGCCGCTACTTATTGTAGCTACCCAACTACCTCATGATGCTGAGTGAGCAATGGCCCAATACTGGCCAAAATCACAAGAAAAAATGTTTTCCCCCATGGAGACCCGAACCAGCGCAAGTCCGGTAACTCTCTGACAAAGCATCTTGCCTTAACCATTCAGCTATGGTGCGGGACATAAAACAAACAAACTGAATTAAATAAACATGTTCACAATTGGCTATACCAGAAATGTGAATAAATGTGCACGCATTTTAACTTATGTTGTCCAATAAATGATAGTGTTAGTGACTTAAAGGACAATTACAAAGTTTATAGCTGATATGTCACATGGAATAGGGCCCTATTTAAATTACATATTAGAACAAATAAAATTTAAGATTAGACAAAATGATATAGTGTTACAGATGCACCAACAATTTAGACGAGGAAATCTGCATTTTTAACACATAATGGTCTATATACACAACACAAATATGTTCACAGCCTTACAGCAGAGGAAGTATAGGAGACAAAAAAAATGCACAATACATGATAGTGTAGTGAAAAGAAAGTGTTCATATAATTTTGTCCAATCACAATCCTAAAATTACAAGTAAAAATACAATGGGAAGTCAGTAACTCTATTAGGTCCTTCTTAATAACAAATAAGGTAAATCCGGAGTTATTCTACCTCATAACTTGTTGTGTTCTATTTGAACTAGTGTCTGTATATAAAGTATACCATCGTCAGCTTTTCCAGAATGTTGAAATTAACATTGTCGTTCCCTCGATGTCCAGAGCTGACAACTTAAATTTCAACAGTCTGGAAAAGCTGACGATGGTATATGTGAAATATCAAAACTACTTCAAATAGTACACCAGTTATGAGGAAGGATGACTCGGTATTCACCTTACTTATTATTAAAAGTGGACATCTATTAGAGCCCTTCTGGCTGTCAATCCATTTGGCAAATCATAAACATCATTCACAACTGGAATAGCATTATTGGTGGCAGATCCTCTATTTTGGCATCGTTTGCCCTCCTCGCTATATTGTGTAACACAGTTGTTGCAACTATAACAGTCGTCGTCGTTTCAAGTTTGAGTTATAATTGAAATCAGCTTGTGTTTGTGGGTTGAGGAGAGGTGTCATTAAAATATGATGGCACGCATACCCACTGTCTTCCAGGAGAATGCCAGACACTTCTCCTTCTTCAAATTGGCCACAGATCATGCTACTTTTGAACATACGACTGTCGTGTGGAGATCCTGGCCAGCCTGTAACGATGTTTATGAATTCCATAGTGAAGTTCACAATGGCCTGAAAATTAAAAAAAAATCCAAGATATAAAAAACAACTCTCAATGCAATAAATAAATAAATATATATATTAATTAAATAAAAGTAAAACTTAGTTTTATTCGATTTTCATATTTATTAAGATATAATTCAGTGAGAGCTGTTTCGGTACACTGTATCTTCTTCAGACATGTACCGAAACAGCTGTCACTGAATTATATCTTAATAAATATGAAAATTGAATGAAACTAAGTTTTATTTTTATTTAATTAATTAATATGGATTTTCATCAAGTAAACACCAACTCAATTGATTATATATATATATATACATATATTCAATTTTTCATATTCAAAATTCTTACTATAAACTATGCCGTTCCTAACGAAAAACTATTCATTTTTTATTCATAGCCATTACAAGCACTTCAGTTTTGCCATTGCGTTAAAATTGTGATGGTTTCGTCAATAGTTTTATTGGAAGTAAATTTGGCTCAACTGCACTTTTACTAGCGCTTGATTTTTCAGTTATATTATTGTAAACTATAGCACTTATTTTGTATTTCCTAATATTTTAAACTTTTTCAAACAATTTTTATAACATTATTAGACAGTTTCGAAGTATTTATTTAAATGTGCAAATCACAATTTTATGACACTGTTAGAAATATTGTGATGCTAACTGCTATTTTCTCCACAAAGTATATTACTTAGTCTATGATTTTTCTATTGCTGTTTTGGGTTATCGCTGGTTGGATCAGCATTAGGGAGTGATAAGTAAGTGTACACCCATTTTTAATAAACGTTTGGTAATTTTAATATTATTAATATATCTTTTTAACATAGATTTGGGGATTTATTGCAAATATTGGTCATTTAAATTTCATAGCGATGGATTGTAATCGAGGATGATAATCAATATGGTTCGATTGTGGGTTATTGGTGGCTCTCAAACTCTGGCGCATGCACACTGTTATTCTATAGGACTTTGAAAATATTTCATGCTAGTTTAAGTGCAGTTTTTCCGTAAATTTACTTGTACCTTAATAAAGAAAGAAAAAATAATGCTTGAATTGTGACTTGAACCCTG
Source organism: Diploptera punctata (assembly GCA_030220185.1). Taxonomy (NCBI): domain Eukaryota; kingdom Metazoa; phylum Arthropoda; class Insecta; order Blattodea; family Blaberidae; genus Diploptera; species Diploptera punctata. Next base: position 652,914 of record JASPKZ010006838.1, on the reverse strand, counting down.
GATCTCTGATTCTGTACATTAGTACAATACCAATTACACCATCTGAGCACCGATAAGAATGTCAACATTTCTTTCTACTTATACAATTCTCGTTCGTCCGAAGACCATCAATACCCACATGCCAATTGGAATCTTTTATTCAGAAGTACTTTTATTGAGAATTTATACATTACTTTTGAACGGTAAAGCTTCATACTTTGAAGTTTTTATTAAATTAACACTTTCCAACCTAGATTAATTAAGGAAGAAAAATTAAGGTTTGGAAAGTGTAAATTTAATAAAAACATGAAAAAAATTAAAATATGGTTATATTTTATTTGTTATTTATGCAAAAATCTATGTTATGTTATGGGATAAATGGTATGAGGTAGTAATCTAGAACAATATTAACACAATACATTTTCAAAATGTTTCTCACTGATATTGGTCTACAAAATCTCCTACTTGGCACAAATTATTTAGGTAAAAAGCATCATAAATCAAGTATTCACCTAAAATGGTTCACAGATGCTGCTTGGAGTTCTGCTTTTATGTGCTATATATTTAAGACAGTGCAACTAATGGCTTTATTTCAATTTTCTTACAATACTGATCAAGGCAACTGAAGCCATGGATCACATGTCGTAGATTTACGACACGTAGAAGAACCTGAACTCTAAAAATAAAGCTTCTAAAAAAAATTAGTTGGATCTTTCATTATCAGTTTTGAATTACAACTCTAATGATGTCAATTAAAGAGCATAAGGGCCTTCTAGGCCTGTTGCGCTTGGAGAGAGGGAGTGAAATAAAATAATAATAATAACACGCAAAATACTTGCTTAACTAGTTTTTGTACATACCTGACAGTTGAAGGAGAATACGCCCAAGCTATTTCTGAAGATTTCGGGATATTCTCCTCCAGGATTCCTTATTTTTATATGTGTGCCATCGATGAATCCAACTACACCACGGAAACAAGCAATTCTATGAAATTCATAATGGAGATGACGAACCTCATCTCCATTAGGAAATGTTATAAATTGTAGTTTCAATTCTGCAATAGAGGTGGATACTTTTCTGATGACAGGTGACACAGTACTTTGGCTGATGCCAGGGAGGTCTGCCACTACAAGCTGCATACTTCCTGTGAATAGAATTAATAAACAAATTGAATAAATTCACAATTGGTATGACACAATATTTATGCCATAATAAATTTAATATTTGTCTGGCCACACCTTGATTAAGTATTTGTTCCTGAATCGAGGAATTTAGCATAAAATTAAATTAAGCATTATCAGATAATCTTTCATGTGCATAATTTAAAGAGTGAAGCAAATTATGGGTAAACTTTAGTATTTGACTCTCATCTATTCAATGAATAAGTTCTACAGAATCGCACTGCACATGCGCGAATGTTTAATGTAACCTTCACCAGGTGGCAGGATATAAATGTGAAATCGAAATAACTAACCTTCTTAATAAATTCCCAAACAGTTTATGAGAAACTGACATACACCCATTACACTCTTCCTAACCTAACAAAATAAATTGCTTGCATATTATTCAATAAACTAATCATGCGTATACTAACTTGTCCCAACAAAAACACACGAAATGAAGTTAATTTCTTTAAATTAAATAATAATAATGTTAACTATTAAAAAATTAATAGAAATATTGTTTTATTAATTTCTACTACAGTAGTTTGAATGAAGATGTTTCATTATTTGCATTTTCCTTATATTATATGTATACATACACATATATATCGTACTATTGAATTACTAATTATTATCCAATTTTGTTCGTTATGTGACCGGAGTTAATAAAAATTTCACTTTTTTGCGTGTAATATACAAACAAAAGAACGATCATGTTAATGATTATACACGAGAGTGATATTTTATTTCTCTACATGAATTATTTGTAATCGGTTTATATAGTATTTCCATACACGTTTGTAATAAACAACACTAGATTTTAAGAAGTCTCACGATGCATATTGAAAAAGTTAGAATATAATGAATCATACAGCATATATTACATGACTTACCTGTATATCGGGGAATATGCTGAAAGTACAGGCGGCGACGGCGTTTCGCTTTGTTCAATTTCCACATCTTGTATTAACTTCTGTGCCTCCAAACCCAAAAGACTTAAACGTTCTTATTATACTGTAAAACTTCTCAAAGCGGAATCGCATGGGACCAATTTTTTTTCCCACATTAGATAAAATCCGCATTATAAAAAAAGCTAAAACTTATTAATAATGTTAGATTAGGTCCTATAGTTCCACCGCTGTGGTCTCGAGGTAGCGTGCTCCTAAGTCAAGCTCTAGCTGTTACTAAAACCCTAGGGAATAACGAGCATCGGTCCGGATATTTGGAAATTTATCTTCAATCACTTTCACTTTTTCGCTTAATGACAATGATACATACATTTTAGCCATCTTCATTAGGTAAATTCAGAACGCTACCTGTGAAAGATCGGTTTCAGAACTTAAAATAATTTAAGATTTTGCAGTGCAATGTCTCTTTGTAAGACAGGTATCTGTATTTCAAATAATGTGGACGAAAGTGTAGTTAGTGAGCGATACTGCATACTTTAATTTCAGGATACGCGCCTAAGAAACATTTAACGCTGACGAAACGGGGATCGAACCAGGGGGAGAGGAGAGTTGGTTTCAAGAATACCGGCCTAAGAGACTTAAACGTTCTTATTATACTGTAAAACTTCTCAAAGCGGAATCGCATGGGACCAATTTTTTTCCCACATTAGATAAAATCCGCATTATAAAAAAAACTAAAACTTATTAATAATGTTAGATTAGGTCCTATAGTTCCACCACTGTGGTCTCGAGGTAGCGTGCTGCCTTGTCACGCAACGGGCTCTGGTTCGATCCCCGGTTGGGGCAGTTTTTCTGGGTGAGGTTTTTATCGGGGTTTTTTCCTCACATGTAAGATAAATGTCAGGAAAATTTTAAGGCCCAAACGGTCCCCGAAATCATATGGCCATCATCATCATCATCATCATCATCCTTAACCGGTGTGGAAAGTAACGGGAAGCTACCACACCTACAATTCCCTAGTAACGCTGCAAGCATAGCATGAAAATGCTATGATTGCAGTGAAGGACCTGCCTTCGGGCAGAATTACTATGGATGGAGGCCCTATAGTTTACCGTATATGCCTTTTTACGTATCTTTTGGATTCATGGTAGTTCCTCTGTGGCCGTTGACAGAACGAAGCGTAGTTTTTATGAGCGACTTCGACGGTTACGTATGAAAAAAAGTCCCGTTTCGTCAGCGTTAAAAATGTTTCTTAGGCGCGTATCCTGAAATTAAAGTATGCAGTATCGGTTTCCGCTCACTAACTACACTTTCGTCCACATTATTTGATTCCCCGCAAATTCCATTCCACACTACATTGTGTCGTCTTTTAAAACTGTCCAGACAACCTGAAGATCCCTTGAAATCGTTATTCCCTAGGGGTTTAGTAACAGCTAGAGCTTTGCCTTAGGAAGCACGGGTCCGGATATTTGGGAAAGTTATCCTTCAATCACTCCCTTTTCACTGTTGGCGTGGAATGACAATGATACAGACATTGTAAGGCCATCGTCATTAAGTAAAATTCAGAACGCTTCCTGTGAAAGATCGGTTTCAGAACTTAAAATAATTTAAGATTTTGCAGTGCAATGGCTCTTTGTAAGACAGGTATCTGTATTTCGCATAACGGGTGTACAGGAATGCCGAAATAAAATTACAGGAACAGGTAGATTCCTCTTTAACAACACCCGGCAGCATGAATGATTCCTTATTGTTGTTCGGCCTAGCGGGAATTCAGGAATTGGTAAACAAATTTATAGTTCCATTCTCTGTCTTTCTGCTTTTTGAATGAATTGGATAGAAATAATCTTCCGTTTCCGCGTTGGGCAGATTCCGTTTCATGCAAAATAAATACACGTAAAATTACTATATTTCCCGAAACCAATACATTTGTTCACATTGGACAGATTTCCGCACTATTCACGTTCCGGATTAAACAAGTTTTATTGTATCTGGTTTCCTATACAGATCATGTAGCTCACTGTTAAGTAGGTCTTCTACATTCGCCTGTCCGTTCATCTTTGTTTGGTCCAAAATTGTTTTTAACAACTTTATTCTCAAATACTCGTAATCTCATTTCATCCCTTAAAGTAATAGTCCATTTTTTAGAAACGTTGGGACGACAAGAGTACCTGTAATACATGATAGCATGTATTTCCAGAATTGAGCCTGTGTTTAATTTCCTGCAGCTCATTCCTATTTGTAATTATTGTTCATAGGTATTTGAATTCAGCCACTTCTTCAAAATTTCTGTCATTTTTTATTAACTGTCCATTCTCTTGAGCCTTTGGCATGGATTCCCTGAAGTAGTCCCCGCGCCCGAAGAACCGAATGGGAGACATAGAACCCGTGTCCGCGTTTCTTGACGGTTGTATTTTTACGGTGAAAGATCGTAACTCTTTCGACCAAGGTACTTTTTTCGTCTGGCTTATCATCTTCTACGTGTGCAATTAAATACTTTTAAGTGTTGTCTGCTCTGAATGGGAGGATACGGGCTGCTTAACTAATTATAAAAATTCACTTCATGTGTATACTTAAATACAGATGTTAAAATTAATACTTTGTTATTCTTCATCTCCCCCTGTTCAAAAATCCTTTTTTGTTTTTATCATAATACAATTCAAGTCAGCTGAGGAGGTCTAGTGGTTATGTTCCTTGTTTCTAGCTCGAGGCTCGCGGGTTCAAGCCCGGTCAGTGTCGATGGATTTTTAGGATGGGAAAATCCAAGGGACACGTCCAAGGGGGGAGGAGAGAGAGAGAGAGAGAGAGAGAGAGAGAGAGAGAGAGAGAGAGAGAGAGAGAGAGAGAGAGAGAGAGAGAGAGAGAGGAGAGAGGAGGGGGGAGAGGGGGAGGGAGAGAGACAGAGAGAGGGGGAGAGGGAGAGAGAGAGAGAGGGGGAGAGAGAGAGACAGAGAGAGAGAGACAGGGAGAGAGAGAGAGAGAGAGAGAGAGAGAGAGAGAAGACAGAGACAGGGAGAGAGAGAGACAGAGACAGAGAGAGAGAGAGAGAGACAGGGGAGAGAGAGAGAGAGAGAGAGAGACAGAGAGAGAGACAGAGAGAGAGAGAGAGAGAGAGAGAGAGAGAGTGTGTGTTTAAGCAGTTGTTCTCGAGTCTGAAGTATTTCAGGGTCATAAAAGAACCGAAAGCCTAAATATAAAGATCTCTGTGCAAAATTTAGCCGACCTTCAAGCATCCAAGTAATACCTTAGTTGTCTACCAGATGTCTCATTGAGGCGACGTGTTAACCACGTGTTACATCTGTTTGAAAATAAGCGTAAATAATTAACTGACTCCTTGGAACACCCGTGTCACCACGTGGGACGTATGTTGTATATACATACGAGTACATATAGGGCCTATTAACAATTCAAAGAAAACTACTGAATTATGCTATACATAAGCTTTTTATCTTTTAATTGTATAATTTAATTTGTAACTTTTTTATTCAATGTCCAAGTTGTCATTTCGATATTTCTGGTGTTCTCTCCTGGTATTGGCTGACTTTAACCTAATTCTGAGGTTGGGGCGCCTGGAAGGCGGAGTTACGCTAACCCCGATAATATGATGATAATGTAGTGGTGCGCCAGGAGAGGCCTTAATCCTATACTTAATCTAAGGCAAATATGAATGATGATATGATGGCCATATGATGTTCGGGGACTGTTTGGGCCTTCAAGTTTCCTGGCATTTGTCTTACAGTTGAGAAAAAACTTTAAAAAAACATACCTAGGAAACTTATGCCGAGACGGGGATCGATCCCGAGCCCGCAGCGTGACAGGGCAGGACGCTACCTCGAGATTGAAATGTTTCTTTCAACGTTATGCTACAAAAAAGTGTGTAAAACCTGACCAAAGGAAAGCAAGCTGAACGACACCAAGCATTTCCTAACCTAAGATACAACGGTTATTTGTATTTGCATTTTAACATTCGTGTCTAGTTTTTTACGAATCAAAAAGTGGTCAACCGATTTTCGATATGGGCCTGATTTTTCTTTTAAAATAAACCTTAGATATGTCTATGTGCAACAATTAAACAAAAAAAAAAATTGCGGACCATTCAGAAACAAGCCTGAAAAAAAGGCTATTTATAAAGAACTATTTCGTTAGTTTACTACACGCAACATGAAATTAGTAGCTCACTTAGCGACAAAAAGAATGAGTCGCTTAAAAAGCAGAGTCCCTGTTACGGCCCACTGCGCATTCTCGAAAAGCTAAAGCTGTGATTCACGAGGTAACGCACTGTTAAAATGTTTTAGATACCCTGTATTTGGTTTTAATCGTCTTAAATAGTTAAATAACAGTGAAGGAGACATTTTCTAGATATTTACGAGTGTTCGACAAATGCAATATTACTCAAATTGCGACATTTGAAATGAAGTTAAACTCGTTCATAGTTGAAAAGTACAAAAAACCAATATTTTTTTAGACAACTTGCATCCGTCGTTCGAGTAGAGTAGATCGTTAAATTACTTACAAGAATATGAAACGTGTATGAAAGCCAGGGTTCGAATCTTTCAACAGTGTTTTTTTATTCATTTGTATTTTTGCAAAATATATCCTATAAGTTTTATAACATTTAACTCCTACCACGTAATCTACGTCCACTTTACACTATATTAAGTAATATCCCTGCCTTCGTAAACTCTGTAACACTATTTAGCTACCGGTGTAAATTTAATTGTGTTCTATAAATTTATGTAATAAAAGAAAATATAGCTTCATATTTTTATGTGTTTATTTATTTATTATGTATTAGTAAGAAGAGAGGATTAAGAATATGGAATGACGAAATTAAAACAGTTATAGAGGAAGAGAAGAAAGCATATTTACAATATTTTTTAAAAGAAAACGGAAGAAACAAAAGAAATATATTATAACAAAAGAAAGGAAGCAAATAAAATTCTTAGGAAATCCCATCAAGACAGTTGGGATCGAATGTATCTAATCTAGAACATGATCTACATGGACGACAATGGACTGCTTATAGAACAATTAAATATTTAAATAAATCAGAAAAAAGAAGCTGCATATATACCTACATCAATATCAGAAGAACATTGGATAGAATATTTCAGAGACCTGTGGTACAACGAGAATGAAAACGAAGAAGAACCAAAATGTGAGAATTTGAAAGTAGATAAAATACAAATGGAAGAACTGGAAGAATCGCTCAAATTAACAAATAATAGAAAAGCTAGCGGACCAGATGACATAAATTCAGAACTAATTAAATACGCAGATATATTTTTTAAATTACATTACAATTGTGTCACATTCAGTACCAGGCACTGAGCAGGGCATTTAAACCCACAGGCCAGCCATTTAAATACCCCAGCTACCCTTTTCGTGGCACTTCAGAAAATGGATCATTATTCACAAACTATTAGTCCTAGAAAATTCAAATTTTGTACATACCTAAAGGAGATATCCTAGTAGGATTTGATGGTGAGATAACTTGGGTGATTGACATCACATAGTATCGACGTATCAATTACAGGAAGTGGAAGTTCATCTTCACTTTCACTTTGTGAATCTTCTAATTCACGAATCAGTTCGTCACTTGAATCATAATTGTTCAAAATATTCACTAATTCTTCTTCAGTGAGACATTTTTCTTTCGCCATGGTTTCACTCACGCACAAAGAACAGCGCGATAAGGAGAAACAAATACGACTGCATTGGAGACTGGAGACAAGTTCGGGTGAACGAATTCCATGTGTTGTTTGTTTAAAAAATAAAAGGGGATTCGGCAAGGTTAAACGTGTCAAACGGGAATAGAAAATGTACATTTACATGCCATCTATGATCTCCAAGACATACTAAGCCAACACAATATTTAGGCCCCGAATATAAACGCGGTTTGTTCGCGCCCGCTCTAAAGCGAGTTAACTGGCCGACGGCCGCATACGATAGTCTCCTTAAACGCCTTAACTGGTTTACGGTACTGAATGTGACACATAAGATTCTTGAATTTTCTTAATATGTGTTGGGAGAATCATAATATACCAGCAACATGGAGGAAAGGTATAGTAAAACCAATTTACAAGAAAGGAGAAAGAAACCAACCATCTAATTACAGAGGCATTACCCTCCAAAATAGTGGATATAAAATCTCTGCTAGAATAATAGCAAAACGAATACAACGAATTACTGAAGTAACACTAGCAGAAGAACAAAACGGGTTCCGAAAAGGAAGATCTTGTACCGATGGAGTATTTGCCCTGAATCAGATAATAAACAAAAGACAAGAAAAAAACCTAGAAACACATTTGTTATTTATAGACTTAGATAAAGCATTTGATCGAGTAAACAGGGAAATATTGTGGAATATCCTAAAAGAAAAAGGCCTCCCTATTCAGATTATAGAAACTGTTAAGAGCTTGTACTATGGAACAAATATTTGTAGTGACCCTCAGTTGACTAAAAATAAGAAATTTTTTTTTCAAATAAACCTTTATTATTTAATATTTATATGGACAATATCCTAAAAGAATGGAAGAAGGTTTTATAATATATAATATAATATAATAATACTTTATTTATTCTGGCAGAGTTAAGGCCATAAGGCCCTCTCTTCCACTCAACCAGCACAAATACAAATACATATTCGACAAATATAGATATACACTATACTAATTATAAACAGTTAAAGATACAATAAATGTAGCAATGTAAATGTCATGTACAAACAACATTTTATAGGGTAATAACAATAATGATACGATAATAATAATAATAATAATAATAATAATAATATAAATATGATACATTATACGGGAAACACCAATTAATATATATATATATATATAATAACACATATCTTACACTGGATAATAATGAAGTCGAGTTTAGAGCAAATATAAATTTAGATTTCTTTTAAAAGATGCCAATGTCCGGCAGGTTTTAACTAATGAAGGAATATTAATTGATAATAAAGATAAAATAAATGCTTTATTATTCGCTGATGATGTTGCACTTTTAGCAGAATCTGAAAATGAGCTCCAAATGTTAGCATATAAATTTAAATTAATAGCCAATAGATATAATTGTAAAATATCAATAAATAAGTCAAAAGTAATGGCATTTATTGATAAATATGGAATTAGATAAAAAATTGTACTAGATAACAAAATAATAGAACAAGTATCACATTTCCAATATTTAGGATGTGATACAACTTATAGAGAAAATAAAGATATAGAAAATTAAGTAAATAAATTTCAGGCTATTTGTGGAACCATAAAAAGAACCTTAGGTCGGAAAACAAGGAAAGATACGAAACTTAAATTATATATAACAATGGCTGTTCCTTTGTTGTTGTATGGAAGTGAAAATTGGATAATGAAATCAAGGGATAAAAAAAGGATACAGAGTACGGAAATGCTGTCTTTACGTAATGTGAAAGGATGCACAAGAGCGGATAAAATAAGGAATGAAACTATACGAGAAGAATTAAATATATATAAAATTGAAGATAAAATCAGCGAAAATAATAAGAAATGGACAGAACACTTAATGAGAATGAACAACGAAAGAATACCAAAAAGAGCCTTCCTGTATAATCCCAGAGGAACAAGAGATGTTGGCCGACCACGTAGAAGATGGACACCACTTTTAACTTCGCTGGAACAGGCTGCATAGCCTAAACCTTGTAGTAGAAGAAGAAGAAGAAGAAGAAGAAGAAGAAGGAGAAGACGTATTAGTGAGAAAAAAATTCATTCTTCAATTAAAATGTTTAGTTTATATATGTCACGTCCAGCATAATAATAGCCCATAGATGATGGACAATAATAATAATAATATAGAATTTAAAAATGTAGATTAGGAATAACAATGTTAAACGGCGTTTTATGGGATAGGAACATATGGATAGATACCAAATTAGGAATTTATAAATCCATAATTCGTAGCACGCTAACATACGGTGCAGAAACTTGGCAGTTGAATAAATATTTGAGTTTAAAGCTTATGTCTACTGAAATGGATTGTTCTAGACGCTCAACTAGGCATTCTAAATTGGAAAAAATCAGAAATACAATCATCAGACAACAAATGAAAGTCCAAAATTCAATATTAGATTTTGTGAGATACAGACACTAGAATGGTATGGTCAGTGACCATTGGTCATACACGTAGGATGCCAAAGAAAAGATTACCCAGACAAGCTTTGGAATGGATTCCACCTAGGAAAGGAAAGAGAGGTCCACCTAGATTTAAATGGATGGATGATGTAAGAAGAGGACTGGAAGAATTGGAATGTGAAAATAGAGAATAATGGAGAAAAAAGATAAAAAAATTTAAAAAAACTTTGGGTACAGGAAAATGTTTTATTACATTGTAAACCTGTTTATAAATAAATAAATAATAATAAAAATAGTAATACTTCCAAATGGGTAGTGCGTTATTTCTTTAAGATTGGGCAGATAGAATAAAATAGAAAGCATATTAATAATTTAAATTAATCGGGAATCGAACCTGTGACCTACTGCACACGAGTCAAGCCACTAAGCACTGAGCTAAGCGTACACTGGCTAATTGGTCTTGAAAGAATAGACTTCAAAGGAAGAAGGGAAACGTATTGTAGCTCTACTGTGCAATTAATTTACTCGTGTGAATCGCGCGTTAGAACTTAAAATATTCGAGATCAAGAGTCGGCCCATTCTTTTTGTCGCTAAGTGTACATCGGATGATTAAAATGTATTTGATTCGTTAGATTCAATGGATATATTTTGTCGCTGTTTATTTTCGAGAAATACATACAATGACGTATCGATTTTATTGCCGGCAATCCTTTCAATTAACAGGACATTTCTGAAGATTCGTTGTGTAGAAGTGCTTCTTCTTCTTCTTCGTCACGTTTTGGGCCTTTTGCTAGTCTGTTCCGGCTCCAAATTACTGCTCTTTCCACCTTTTCTTTGGTCTTCCCAAACTTCTTCTTACTCTTGGTGAATAGTTGTATGCTGCTTTTAGTATTCTGTTCTCAGTCATCCTTGCCAAGTGTTATTTCCAGTTTGTTCTGTATTTCTCTATTGTTGTGTTAAATTTCTCTGCTTTTAGTTGCTATCTTATATTTGTGTTGTGTTTTTTGCCTGTTTTTTTGATATCCTGCTATTGGTCTGAGGAATTTAATTTCAGCAGCTTGGATTCTGGCAGATTATTATGTTGTCATTGCACATGTTTCGAATCCGTAAGTATTAGTAGGAACTGTCATTGTATTGTATAATTTAATTGTAGAGTCTTTTCTGGCTTTATTTTTGAAAGTTCTTTTTAGTATTCCTGTTATATGATTAAACTTATTTAGTTTATTATTTACATCTGTTTCCGTTGTGTATGATATTTCGCAACCTACTAAGTTATATTTAAGCACTTGTTCTGTTATTTTATTTTCTAATATTATCTTTTTCCGAACTGGTTGACCGCCCTTGAAATACATTGCTTTTTTATTTTTCTGATTATATATATAATCTTTTGATATTTCGTTTAATTTATATAGCATTCTTTGTAATTCGTCTTCTGATATTGCTATTAAAATCTGGTCATCTGCAAAGCTAACGTTTTTATTATTTGATTTCCTAAGTTAATATCCCCAGTTGTTATTTGCTTCCATGATCTTATTATGTCGTCAAAATAAATGTTAAAAAGAGTGGTTGATAGTGGACAACCTTGTCTAACTCCTGTTATATTTATCGGTTACCTTTGATTTATTTTTATTTTTGTTTTTTCATACATTTGTTTAATTACCGCTGTCAAGTGTAGTGGAATTCCTTTTTTATTTATAGTCCGTTTGCTGAGTTAAGAGAATCTTCCCGCGCAAATATTTGAAGGAATTAGGGGCGGTGGGTGAATTCCCTGTCTACTTGAAGGTCAGCATCAGGTATAGGGAGGGTCGGAAATTGTTTCTTTCTTTCTTCCTTTCTTTCGAAGGTATTGTACACTTTTGTATTGCATTTGGTGGTGAGTTGACATATGTATTGTGCTACGTGAAGTATTTTTTGTTTCAACGATGAGTGAAATTATAATAGCAGCGTTATTTTTTCTGTATATTATTGTGATTGTGTGTTGATAAGAGGTACAGGTAAACCAATTCATTCAGATAGTAAGGAGCTCATGTGTCGCGTTCAAGAAAAATTACAATAATAATAGATCGTATTTGGGATAATCGATATCAAATCGGACAGCAAAAAATCTTGCAATTTAAATTGTAATGTTATGTATCCCTAAATATAGTGAATACATTTATAAACGTATTAATATCGAAATTTAATTTGTATTCATAGTTATGATGATCTAAAATTATCGTGAATATGATAAAGTAAATCGTTTACTAACTAATATTTCTGAAACAGTAAACAGCAAAAATTCGTTTCAAACGTATTTATATAGGTGATATCATGTAGTTTAAGGGTGTTATTTTTATAATTAGGATATTTTTATTTTCGGTGTCAATTTTCTATTTCATGGCGGTTTACTGCAGTACATATTAAAAAATGAAAATGAACAAAAAATACAGGATACTACTCACGTAATAAGGATTAATTTCCAGCAATTACTTTTTTGGAGAGTTGAATAGTTCAGACAATATAAATGATTTTTATTCTATTTTCGTAAAGAAACTGGCGGATCCACGGCGCAGCTGATTCATTTCACGACCTAGGTCCCGCGCGTAGTTAATTGAAAGAACTGACTCCGATTCATCAGTGACTTTTTCAACTACCATTAAATCGAATGCTTAATGGAACAGTACCGTACATTTATAAAAGTGGCGATATTTTAATTCTTACGCAGTAGATATTTATTTATCAAATTTTATTGCTGAAGCGAGAAGTAAAGAGCTCTGTTACTTACGTTTGCTGTGAATTATGAAAAAAAATTATAACTAACTCACTCACTGGCTTTGTGGAACCTGTAGGTTCATGGCAGCGCGGACATAAGCTCTCCATACATCCCATCCCGAACTAACATTTTCCAATTATCCCCTGTATAATCTACTTCCCTCAAATAATGTATAATGTTATTCTCCCACCTCATTCTCAGTCTTCCAACTGGGCGTTTTCTCTTCGGTTTTCCTACGAGAAGTTAACAAGCACCTCTTTCATCCCCCATACGTGCCACATTTCCTGCCCATCGCAGCCTACGAGACTTAACTTTTCTTATTATATCTGGCTTCCTATACATATCATGTAGCTCACTATTATGTGGTTTTCTCCATTCACCTGTCTGTTCATCTCTTTTTGATCCAAACATTTTCCTAAGAACTTTATTCTCAAATACTCGTAATCTTCTATCCTTTTTTTAAAACAAATTATTTATTTTGTTACAAATTTTTCATTACAGTTTATTACATTATATAATAAAAATTCTTACATCATTAATTGAATAAACTGGTATAAATTTTTATTATGTTATAATTACTAATTTGAGTCTTAAAATAACTTTTTATTCAGTATAATGTATTGTACCCTGAAAACTTTGTCGAAATAGTATTGTTATAAGATATCACTTCCAAATAAAACTTAATGTTTTAATACTCTACAACTTCCTACCAAACGATAATAATGCAGGGTCAGCAAGTCTTCCTTAAATATCTGATTTTCTATCAACAATTCTCAAGTTCAGATTACATACTAGGTAGTTGATTTACATCACTGCGTGTGTTTAGTGCATCTCGTCATTTTAAGTGTCACAGTCAAATTTAAAATAATATCTTATTGTTTTTAACTAACAAGTTTACAGACTTACAAATACTAAATGGTGAGTTAGAAGTTAAATATAATTTTAATTATGCTTATATTAGCATACAATAGTTATTAACAATATTATGTGTTAATATGTAATTTTACAATTTCTTAAATGTTTTTGGAATGAGAGAATAATCGTATAGGTGTACATTTTGTGTTATAAAAGGAGAGTAATGGGGAGTTTAGACATTAAATTAAACACTATAACAATAATTTAGCTTATAATATAAGCTAATATTACCGTGCATTTTAATATCACCTTAGATATGTCATGATTAGGGGATGCAAGATCAGTAAATGATACCAAGCCAATAAAATATATTTATACCTCTTAAATATTACTTGTAACAGCATGAAAATTGTTATAAATTATTATCGATAGCTTAACATTACTTGCAATATTCAACATCAGACATTGGTGTAGGGTACAGTACAAAATATTACAACACATTACAAAACTACTCTCTAGAAAATATTTTTTTAATAGGCCTACCAGCTTGAATTCGTAGGTGCTTAGTAATTTAAATTAAACTATACATTAGCCAAAATCAGCACAAAATTAACCGCCTACTGAAGATATCAATAAAGATTGTTATATTTAATGACGTTTATTATGTAGCAATTTATTTGAAGCGCGAGGTTCTCCTATGTGTACCATAAATTTACGACACGGGACTCACAGATTTCCTTCCTTCTGGAGAAAGCTACATTCAGAATTGTTATGCCTTTAAAATTCCATTGATTCCTATCGAGTTTGAACCCGCGAACCTCGGATTCGGAGGCGTACAGAGTAACCACTAGTCCACGATGATGATGATAATGTAATAATTGTAATTATGATAATTAAAATAATGTAATGATGATAATAACAATACAACATATTTATAAGTGCGCAACGGACTATTACCAAGTAGCTCCGTCATTGTTTGTAAGAGCGAGCGATCTTCACTCACGCGAAAGGTATTGCGGGCAGTCTACACATAGGAGATTTTAGGGAAAATAATTATTTTTGGTAGTTTCCTCTCAAGACTCCACTTTAATACTAATTACAAAAAATTAACTGGTGTTCAGGTAATAATGTGGCACTTTTTGATTTTATAAAACTGTTGGTGAGAAAGGTCAATTGCATATTAATTGCATTTACGCCCTTCAGAAAAGCGTAAATATTAACACACTTATTTTCAAGCGATAGAGCATAAAATAATCTATAATGTGACTATCTTTTCAAGTTGAGGGAGTAGTTATACTTCGAGGAATTTATTTTATAAAAGAGACTATTTAAAACAATACGATAAATTGACATCTCTATTACTCTCTTTAATTACACCAAGCGAAGACTTGAAATTCGGTTCAGATATTCAGTATATCATAAGTTTCACTGTAAAAATTATAAACTTTTAAAGATGTGAGTTCAATTTTCACATTTTATTGCCGATTTCGTATGGAATGTCCCATTTACTTGAACGTTCTGACATAATTTCAAAGAGAAACCAATATTTATATACAATAAAAGACATTTGTACTTCAGGAAAAAAAAATTAAATCTTGACGAGACTTGGATTAATACTCATATGACACGTGATAAAATGTGGGTAATAGATGATGACACCACTCCAGTAAATGTTCCACTTGGCACTTGGTAAAGTTTTCCGTCTTATTGTTGTACATGCCGGTAGCGAGAGCAGTTTTCTTAATAATGGTTTATTAGTATTTCAGTCGAAGTCAACTAAAGACTACCACGAATAAATGGACAGTGATAGATTTTTATCGTGGTTTAAAGACCAGCTACTTTCCAATATTCCACCAAATTCATGTATCGTAATGGACAATGCCATTTATCATTCCCGCGAACTTAACAGGGCACCCACATCAAACTCCAATAAATGTGAAATGTAGGAATGGTTACGGGTGAAAAAAATACAATTTGATGAGCGCATGGTCAAGGCAACATTATATAATATAATAAAATTGCAAAAAAACCCACTTTAAAACATACGAAATAGATAAACTAGCAGAGACAACGGGTCATGTTGTTGTTCGCTTACCACCGGATCACTGCAAATTTAATCCGATAGAATTGGTTTGGGCCCAAGTGAAAGATTATGTTCGAAAATATAATACGAAATTTCGTATGAATCACGTAAAAACTGTTTTTCAAAAAGCCATTTATTCGGTGAATGTGGAAAACTGGAGAGAAGCTTGCCATCATGCATATAAAAGGGAAGGATTTTATTGGGAACGCGATCAGCTGATGCATATACTGTCTGATAGATTTATTATCAACCTGGAGGATGACAGCAGTCACTCGGAGTACGAATTGGAAAGAGAAAGTAACGATGTTGCTGTTGAATTGGAGTGACCTGTAAGTACAGTAATCATTTATACATTTTTCCTGGAGTTGATATTATAATATAATATAATATAATAATAATATAATATAATTGAAGTACACGGACGGGTCGTTTCTCTCGTAGACGCTATAAGTGTTAACATATTTTAGAAACTTCGGCTAGTTGCTCCCACTCTCCGACTGGCCGTGCAAGCAACCGTTTGAAAATATACGCGGAAAGATTCTCTTAACTGAGCAAACGGACTATAGTATGTTCCACAATTTTGGTTTAGATACTTTATCAAAAACTTTCTTATAATCTCTAAAGAGGATGCGGGTTTCAAAGTTGAATTCTCTTCCCCTCTCCATTATTTGTTTTAAAGTGAATACGTTGCCTGTGCAGCTTCTTCCTTTCCTAAAACCTGTATACTCTTCTGAAATTATCGCGTCTACTATTGTTGTTAATCTTTGGTATATCATTTTTTGCATATATTTTGTATGCTGCACGTAGTAAGCTTATTCCTCTGCATTTTCTGGCTGTTTTATCGCCTTTTTTTAAAACTGAAATTATTTTTCCAATTTTCCATTATTCTGGTATTGTATTTTGTTTCCGGCAGCGGAATTGCATTTTCATAAATTCCAATTTCTTTGCGATGTAATTTTGGAAACATAGAACTGCAATTTTATTATGATAAAATATTAGCCTAATTCTATTTCATCCCTCCACTCAAGAAAACATCTAACCATGCTTCTATGCTGAATAAGGGAATCGGCCTTACAGCTACAAATGCTGTTACATCATTTACATAACATAGGAAATAGTAAGGTCAACCTATACTGATTTTATTTCATTAGGTGATTAAAATGTGCCACTTAATGGGGTTCAAATCCCTTATAGCGAGACAGTAAAACATCTAGGGGTATTTATGGACAACAACCTAAATTGAAATGCACTACTAAATCACACATTCAAAACATGCATAAATCGCATGAGAAACAAACATTCGCTCTAAGCGAAGTGTTAGCAGAAACACTTGCGATATCTGATTTTGATTATTGTGGTACTCTTTTTTCACAGACTAAAATATTATTTTCACTCAAAGACTTCAATGCGTTCATAATTATTATTGTGCGCGTTTTATTTGTGGTTTTCGTAAATTTGATAATGTTGCATTATCCCTGAACAATTCGTCTACGAAATTGTCGAGCTATCCATCCCTTATATCTTCTCTATAAAATACTACACACTTCATCGTTTATCACGCCACTTAATTAGACTCTCCGACACACATAATTTAGACACTCGATCCCATCACCACATTGTCCTTTATATCCCTTCTCATCACACCATGTATCTTTTACAGTTTCACTTGCTAGAATATGGTCCGCCCTATGTCAGAGACTGTCAAACTTTAACATCGTTGAAAAACATACGGAAGTATTATTTAATAACAAACTCAAAATAACTTCTCATTGATAGCATGTCTAATCTTTTAACGATTAATAATAATTTAATTAGATTTATAAAAATAGTATTAAGATTGACAAATATGTTAAGTTCATTTATATATTGATAACCGACAAATTAGTTTATTATTATATGTCAGTATTTTTCTTTGTTCTTTATATACATTATCTTGCTTGTGAACATTTTATTATTAGTTTTAGTTTTAATTTAATAATTATCATTAACATTAGTATGTTATCGATCTTAATCTTACCGAAGATGCGCGGGAAGCAATGATGGCCACATGACAATATTTACACTCTTGGACTTCAGTAAAGCTTTTGACACTGTTGATATTGACATACTAATAGCAAAATTACGCGCTCTGAATTTTTCGGACAATGCTGTTAACTGGTTTGGATCCTACCTTCATGATCGCCAGCAATGAGTATCCAATGCAGAACTTTCCTCATCCAGGCTATCACTGAAGGGTGGCGTCCAACAAGGTTCAGTGTTAGGACCACTTCTGTTCTCTATCTATATTAACGACATATCCACTAGACTTACTTATTGTCGACATCACCTATACATGACGATTTGCAAATTTACATTCACTCCCATCTTGACGATGTACATGACACACTAGGCAAATTAAATAGTGACCAAGTGTCAATTTCTCAATGGTAGAGGAAACATGGACTTAATATTAATGCTGACAAGACGCAGTGCATAAATTATAGGACATCGGCGAATCCACAGCATTATAAATTACGAAAATATCCCTATCATTCTCCTAAATGACAAAAACATCCCCTACAGCTCAGTAGTAAAAAATCTGGGTATCTACATGGACCAACACCTAGACTGGAAAATCCATTCGATTTATATCCAATATCCGTCGTTATGACCACGTGTCTCCTTCATTTCGGGCCTTATCACGACTACGCCTAAATGACAGAAGAACTTTACATACCTTACTATTCCAAATTCTGCACACATATTTACCAAGTTATTTAAAAACACGTTTTCAAAATGTATCGGCTCATCACAATTTAGGAACAAGATCACAAGACTTTCTATACCTTTGATACCACAGCACAGGACATATCTATACTCTGAATCTTACACAATACCTATGACTAGGGCATGCAACTCACTTCCCAGCCATGTCAGGGACTGTCAATCGCTATCATTATTTAAATACAAATTAACTGATATTTTAAGTTCGACACAATGAAAACATTAACTGCATAACAACTATATAGATCATTCAATTAATAATAATACAGGAAGCTACTTACTTTATTTTACATAATTTTAATTTTATTATATTCCATGTTTTTGTTAGTATTGCTAATATTAGATCACATCATCATTGTATTTTGTTTAGCCTGTATTTTAATAATATATTAAAATTTGTAATATGTATGTAATTTTTGTATAATTTTACTATTCGCTGGTTGAGTGGAAGACAAGGCCTTATGGCTTTAACTATGTCAGCTAAAATAAAGCATTATTATTATTATTATTATTACCATTATTATTATTATTATTATTATTATTATTATTATTATTATTATATTGTTCTGCCATAGGGCAAGGTCTTCCACTTCAATCATAGCATTTTCATGCTATGCTTTACAACTTTATTAGGGAAATTATAGGTGTGGTAGCTTCCGTTGCTTTATATATATATATATATATATATATATATATATATTACTATGGATGGATATATATTATATATATCCATAGTAATTCTGCCCTCGAGCAAGTCCTTCACTGCAATCATAGCATTTGCTATGCTTGCAGTTTTACTAGGGAATTGTAGGTGTGGTAGCTTCCCGTTGCTTTCCACACCGGTGAAGGATGATGATGGCCATATGATTTCGTGGACTGTTTGGGCCTTAAAGTTTTCCTGACATTTGTCTTACAGGTGAGGAAAAACCCCGATAAAAACCTCACCCAGAAAATTGTCCCGACCGGGGATCGAACCCGGGCCCGCTGCGTGACAAGGCAGCAGGCTACCTCGAGACCACATCGGTGGACATATATATATATCCATCCACCCATCCATAGTAATTCTGCCCGAGGGCAGGTCCTTCACTGCAATCATAGCATTTTCATGCTATGCTTTACAGCTTTACTAGGGAATTAAAGTATAGGTGTGGTAGCTTCCCTTTGCTTTCCACACCGGTGAAGAATGATGATGATAATGATAAGGATGATGATGATGGCCGGATGATTTTTGGGGACCGTTGGGCCCTAAGCTTCCTGACATCTATCTTAGAGGCGAGGAAAAACACCGAAAGAAGCCTCACCCAGGAGCCTGTCTCGACCGGGTATCGAACCCGTGCTCACTGCGTGACAAGGCAGCAATGCTACCTTGAGACCACAGCGGTGGAATATATATATTGCGTTATAGATCAAATTTTCATTTAGTATTTAATATTAGGATCAACTGTGATTGCTGTATTCTATTGTAACTTATTATGTTTGTCATGGAGAGTGGAAGAGAAGGCCACACGGTCTTATAAGAGTAAATAAATAAATAATAATACAAGCAAATAATAAAATGGGCTAGTTAGGGTGAGAAAGAGAACAAGTTAGTGTATAATACATACGACTTGTGTACTGTTTATTGGATAATAACTCTGTTTGAAGACTGGCTAATGTATATTTCATAATATTTCAGTACTCTCTTGGCTCCGTCTTAGCGACAGACATAATTGCACTCTCTTTCACTTCTTTTCAAGCCTAGTTACCAGGCGTCAGATTTGAGAAGTTATCTTCTTATTATCACATCACTATGATTGTTGTCCAGCGACTCACTTTGTTTCGCAGCATATAATTAATTACACAGATGCCGACTGCCACCACTATAATAATTCCGCATGTTATGCATTTTCACGAGGCACCCTCTTTTATATAAACGGACAACCATCATAATGAGGAGATAATACCACAATATTGATACTAGGTCACAAGATAACAGTCTGCTAACAATCTCTCTCCACAGCACTTCCTCTTATTCTATTTCTTTCACAGTAGCCTCTACCCGTCCCTGGAATTCCCTCCCTTAACCCATTGCCCAGCTCAATGATTTCTACTAGTTAGGTGTGGAGAGACATATTCATTTTGGGGTATTTAAATTTTAAACGTCTTCTCGACTATCTTAATTGAAGAATGGCATATGTGGAATAGGTATGGCTACTTCTTTGAAAATAATGTGAAACAAATTACATCAGAATCTGGTGGTTTTGTAATTAAGAATTTCTTCATGAAATAATTAAGCAAATATGTAAATATACAATATATATATATTAAACTAATCTTAATACAACATCTTATGGAGATGGTATTGTTTACAATATCCATAACATACATTTCTAAAATCAATATATTAAGAAACCGTATTAATTAGGCAATTTCTAAATTTTAAATTCCAGTTAAAATATTATGCCAATGTTAACAAAATAATACATATTGAATAAATAAAACAATGTACACACAGAGAAAGTAGCATCATTGATTATATATAGCAATTCCAATGTTCGAATACGGAAAAAGTATATTTGTTGAAATTTATTAAATTTACTTACTACTTTATTTGCCAATTTATTTTCTTATTACTCTTTCTATCTATTTTATATGTGAAGAAAAAATTCCCCCACATGCCATAGTAATTTTAATATAATATACCGACAATATGAGTTTTATACTTTTAAAAATAATTTATTATAATTTAGGTCTCCCATTAAATTTTTCGCAGTAATTACCGAATTTGAATATTTTTTTTTAAACTCACTAATAGCTAAATTATTAAATATTTAATTTAGTAAGAGTATTCACCATATGTTTCTGACAATAAAAATATCTATCAAAAGTATTAAAATTCCAACTTAAGCTTTAATTTAATTTCATTCCATTTTAGTTTTATTTATTTGTTTTCTTTCAATTTTCGCGGCATATTATTTTCTTCTGAAAACAGGACATAGAAATTACTATCTATAGGCCTGAATAGTGGAGGGAAAAAATCTTTCGTTTGTTCCAGCCTCCAAACTCTGTACAACATAAGTAAACGATAAAAACAGTTTTTTTTTTAATTCTGAGGGCCAATTTTATGAAAAGAGTAATAGTATTCTTTCCTTGGTTATCTCTAAGCTCGGCAGTTGACGCTTCGAAATCTTGTTCACAGTCACACACCTGCCCTATATAATAACAGTCTTGCGCTAAGCTACCCCTCCACTTAGCGTTCCAACCATCACTGTAATAATTAATTTCTTCATAAATCGCGACCATAATGTCTTCACTGCACAGTGGATTGAAACTAGAAATAGTTTTCCTAAGACCTGCATTTTTCCTTTCGTTAACAATGGTTACAGATGAACCGATAGAGGTTTTCAAAAAAGGGTTCGGTACACAAAGAAAATACCGTTAATAAATTTACGACATCTGTCGGGGAAGTGGAAAAATCTGCAGACGGCGGGAAGCTCCATAGTGAGCAGACATCCCCACCTACTGGACCCCAGCGGAACAACCATGAGAACTTCGGCGGCTCCATCGGAAAGAAGTGCGCTTCGACCGAAGAAGAAACGAAAGATCAAAACAATGATGATAGACACGGAGATGATAGTAAAATCCAACGCCCAGAAAAGTCAAACTTAACTCATTCACGACTTACAGACACAGAACTAGAAAGAAAGATAATACACAAAATAAGCCAGCAGATGCAAAGTATGATGCAAAACATCACAACCAGCATCAATAAGATGATAAAGGAAGAAAGGCAAGGGAACAAACTTAGAGCAGCAGACCGGACAGCGTGGCTATACTTAGGCCGCCTCCACCAGACAACCGAGTGTGAGGACCTCATAAATTATATGAATGCTAACGGCATAAATGGGGCGATAGAATGTGAAAAATTGGAGGTAATCGGCCGTAACAGGGCATTCAGAGTAGGAATCCCCTTTGACTTACAGGACCAGGCAAAACAACCACAACTATGGCCGAAGGGAGTATATTTTTCGGAGACAACAAAGGCAAGGGATACGACTATAACAAACAATCATGTAAACGGACAAATCCAAAAATCAGCAACAACAATACAGAAAACCTGCAAACTCAAGGAATGTAATAAACGCTGGTACACGAACAGGGGACCCCGTGACCCGGATAGAAACGTTACGAAACGGTGAACAACAAACAACAATAACGCGAATGACCACGTCAAAATAATGGAATGGAACGGTGGAAGGACTGAACTCCGTAGTAGACCGCGATGCCCATAATTACCATGGTCAAGAAAATGATATACTAGGGTTCTCAGAAACGTCTGGGCATGGAAGACACAGAAATATCCAACTTTGATGGAATTCACTCCCCAGGCCAAAAAAGGAGGCAAAGCTCGTCCCTCAGGGGTACTAAGCTGCCTAGTGTACACCGCATCTACAACCCCTCAGCGGAATCATCTGTACCGAGAACACATTAACGATATCCACCAGAATAGTAAACATAATTGGTGCATACTTTCTTCGCCCAACACTGAACCCGAGGAGCATCATCGATGGCCTACGAAGGCTCTGGAGAACATAGATCGACGGTAAACCCACCATATCCTAATGGGAGACCTCAACTGTCGCATAGATCAGTGGAACACCAAAACCCAAGCGGTAATAGACTTCCTCCTAGACTACAGACAGACTGCGTAAAACTCCTACAACCGAGAACAGGAATTTACCTATTTAGCTCCAAACGGGAGGAGTACAATCGCTACCTCTGAGCTTCGTGTACAGATAGGCAAGGGACAAGCCCAAGTCAAAATAGAGAAACGAATTATGCAATTAGAAAACACCTACCAGTAATAACTAAACTCCAGCTGAGTCACCTAAGACAGTCAAGACCAAACTGCAACCGTAGAACAAAAATATCACGACACATCGACGAAGAAAAATGGCAAGCAAGCAAAGCAGAAATACCGGCAACAATAAGTATGATGATACAGGGAAATCTAGACGGAGCAACAGCAGCCTTGACCGAGAACATCGCACAGGCCACCAATAAGGTAACCAGGGCCACACGCACGAAGAAAGCCATGGTTCGGCGAATAATGTTATTTATCAAGACAAAGAACTCTACAGCTCCTCCACGAAGCCAGAAAACCTGAAAACATCGCACTAACGGACTACTCAGAACAACGCCGGGAGTACAAACGTCTATTAAAAGAAAAGAAGGCAGCCTATGATCTACACCTAGAACAAATCCTAATCGCCGAAACAGAAATTAAGCCATATAATATATTAAGGACTTCCAAGAAACGTCACCCAACTCCTCTCGTGAATCTGGAGCAATGGGAAACCCACTTCAGAAACCTACTAGGAGAGAAGGGCAAAACAGCAGTTGATCCAGCGCCGCACATTATGCCCATACTATTATTACACAATCTATGTCCAACTCAGGTGACATGTGGAAAAATTTAAAATCAATAGGCCTCTGTCAAAATAAACTACAGGTAGAAACAGCTGACCTACACTAGATGAGTTGAATGACCATTTTACCCGCCTCCCTTCTGACAACACCTCACAACAAAAACAACAGACAATAGATGAACTAATGTCATATTCCCAACCTACCCGAGACAAATTCTTTTTTTCCTATATCTCACCTAATGACGCCAAAAGAGCAGTATTACGTATTAAATCTAAAGCACAAGGAATAGACAATATAACAATAACTCTCCTGCAAAAAATAATAGACATTATTCTCCCAACAATAACCCACATTTTTAATGCCTCCATAATGACCGGGACTTATCCCAGACTCTGGAAAATGGCTCTAGTTAGTCCTACACCGAAATAAAACACTCCCACAACACTCGATGATAATAGACCAATTAGTATTCTTCCCTGTTTATCTAAAGCACTGGAACACATAATACACTCACAGTTAACAGACTACCTCACCACACACGACTTACTTGATGAACATCAGTCTGGTTTTAGAACAGGACATCACACAAGTACTGCACTACTTGACATTGTAGAGGACATAAGAGACTCAATGGACAAAAGCAAACTCACCGCAATAGTCCTACTCGACTACAGCAAAGCCTTTGACACAGTAGATATAGACTTAATGCTAGCGAGACTAAAGACACTACATCTGTTGGAAAACTGCCTTGATTGGTTTGCACATCTTACCTCACTAATCGTCAGCAATCAGTTTCTGTTAATAATCGCATTTCTTCCTGGCGCTTGGTGAGGAAAGGGGTACCTCAAGGCGGCGTCCTCGCTCCTCTTCTCTTCTCGATTTATATTAATGACGTGACCAAGAAACTACAAAACTGCAAGCATCATCTTTACGCCGACGACCTACAGATTTACACACACTTTAGGCCTGACGAAATTAATGAATATATTGACAAAGTAAACACTGACCTCAGGCATATATCTTTATGGTCCAGACAATATGGGCTGAAACTAAATGTAAACAAAACGCAAGCAAAAATTATCGGACATCCAAGGCTATTACACCTCATAAACAATGGCAATATGCCGGCTGTCATATTAGATAATGAACAAATTCCTTATACCGACGTCGTTAAAAACTTGGGATTTTACTTAGATTCTAATTTAAAATGGCATGAGCAAGTAAAACAAACATCTAAAAGGATCTTCTCCATAATGCATTCCCTAAAGCGACTTAAACATTTTCTTCCTACAACTCTTAAAAGAATTTTAATCCAAACTTTAGTGATGCCGCATTTGGACTACTGTGACGTTCTACTAACTGACATAAGTGACGGATTGTCGGACAAACTGCAGCGTGTCCATAATATGTGTATCAGATTCATATTTAATGTTCGAAAATACGATCACATTTCTCCATTATTCCACGAATTGTCATGGCTACATCTAAAAGAGAGAAGAAAATCGCACTGTCTAATTCTCCTATTTAAGATCCTACATACCTCGATTCCCAATTATTTATCATCCCGTTTCCAGTATCTATCCTCAAACCATAACTTAAACACAAGATCACAACATAGTCTCTTACTTAATATACCGCAACATAGGACATCACATCACTCCATGTCATATACCATCTCCACTTCTCGCAACTGGAATTCCCTACCACAAGAAATAAGGGGCTGCCGGACATTGGCATCTTTTAAAAGAAATCTAAATTTATATTTGCACTAAACTCGACTTCATTATTACCCAGTGTAAGATATATATATTAATTGGTGTTTCCCGTATAATGTATCATATTTATATTATTATTATTATTATTATTACTATTATTATTATTATTATCGTATCATTATTGTTATTACCCTATAAAATGTTGTTTGTACATGACATTTACATTGCTACATTTATTGTATCTTTAACTGTTTATAATTAGTACAGTGTATATCTATATTTGTCGAATATTTATTTGTATTTGTGCTGGTTGAGTGGAAGAGAGGGCCTTATGGCCTTAACTCTGCCAGAATAAATAAAGTATTATTATTATTATTATTATTATTATTATTATTATTATTATTATTATTATTATTATTATTATTATTATTATTATTAATACAAGAACGGAACTCGACGACCCAATGACTCCTGACGATGTAGCCCGGTCCATAAGCAATACTAAAAACAACAAGGCTACCGGTCCGGATGGGATATTCGCGGAACACCTGAAAACCTTGTCTCAAGATCTGGCAGTACCGCTAAGCCCTCCTATACAACGAATGCCTCACGAACAGCACAATCTCACAGCAATGGAGAAAGACAATAATAGTGGTACTCCACAAAGGCAAAGGCAGGAAAGACGACCCAAACAGTTACAGGGGAATCGCTTTGGAGAACACAATGTTCAAACTATTCTCCAAAATCATACTAGAGCGCATCGAGCTAAGATTACGAGCAAACATCCCCACGAATCAATTCGGATTCACTCCAGGCAGATCGACTTTACATGCAGTACAAGAAATCCTAGTTGAGATAGAAAATAGCATGGCACAACCAAACACCCCGCTGTATGCAATATTCATAGATTATTCAAAAGCATTTGACAGCATTAATAGAAAGTTACTTTGCCACAAGCTGGAGAACGCACTGGGCAGGTCAAGTCGCGAACTGGAGACAATAAAATTGATTCTCAGTACCAACTATGTAGCAATCTACGATGGCATATCAATGTCAAAAGAAATTGCTCAAACACGAGGAGTCCTACAAGGAGACCCACTGAACCCAGTCCTCTTTAACATTATGACGGCCGATATTGGGCAAGCTATAAACGCAAGAAATACTAAGCTATTAATGTATGCCGATGGCATGGCCATCCTTTCCAAGAGTCCTGAAGATCTGCCATGAAGAATATCAGAAAATGGGCGTAAGAAAATTCAATGGAAATAAATAGCTCCAAAACAAAAGCAATGAAGTTCAGAAGAGGAGGGAGATTATCAAAAAATGACCACTTTATGTGCGGCGACTCAGCCCTAGAAATAGTCCCCAACTTTAAGTACCTGGGAGTGACGCTGCAGACCACTGGAACCATGTTCACCATGCATATACAAGACAGGACCACAGCGGCAATAAATTCGATGTTCGACATCCCCAAGCTTCAGAGACTGTCCCTGCCAACGGCGATGGCACTGTTCCAACTCAAGGTAGTACCAGCGGCCACATACGGTATTCAGATAATTTGGATTCACCTAACAGCGAAAAACCTCAAGAAATTGGAGAATGTCAAAGCCAGATATCTCAAGAGGGACTTGTCACTCTCAAAGTACACAATTGAATACAGAATAGCACACGAATCCTACTTCATTGAGGACATCAAACTTCGCTTCAATCTACCAGAAACCGATGGAAATAATGGACACAGAAACGATGAAAACTGGACCGAACTTCCAACTTCGCCACCTATACACACGCTTCGCCGCGCATGGTTTCCACGGGAAAATATGTCAGAATCCGTCATACCACGACCCCAAGGAGGACTGCAGATGTAAGCTTTGCGACGAGCCATGCTCCAAGTACCACCTAATGAAATGCAAAAGCAGAACTCAGCCTCTCACCAAAATTACAAAAGACTGGTGAAAACTCTAAATGTACACATTGTGTTTAATAAAATCAATTCTAAATTTACGAAAATGTACAAAGCAAGCCTTGTTGCCACTTTCAATGCATTCCACAGATACCAAAGTATGACAAAAATAATAAAATTTTCCACGAAAATAAATACAAGTAGAAATACAGCCCTATAATAGTCTACTACGCTTTGGTACGTTATGCGGGGCAGCGACAAAGCATATTCAGTACGTTCTTACTACGCTATACGGGGCAAAGGGTTAAGATATCAGAGGTTGCCGCACACTTCACATTTTAAGCCACGCTTATACAATATTACTTTTTGTTAAATAGTTAATTTTTCCCCAGAACTAAATTTATTTTATTCCATTAATGTTTTTTTAATAATTTTTTATCTTGTACTTTTATATTTCATTCGTTAAATTTAGAGTAAATCAAAATATATTGTTAATAATAATTGTATTGAAGATATATCATATACCAAGTAATACTTTTTTATTGTAATTTAGATCTAAGAGAACATTTTTTTTTCTAGCCTGGTTGAGTAGTAGACAAGGCCTTAAGGATTTAATACCGCCAGGTAAAATAAAGCTATTATTGTTATTATTATTATCATTATTATTGAATGGGGAATGAAAGAGGGTAGTGGAAACTTCTTGTAGGAAAACCACAGGGAAGATGTCCAGGTGGTAGACCAAGAATGAGGTGGGAGAGTAAGATTAACCATGATTTGAAGGTGATAGATTATATAGGGGATGATTGGAAAACATTAGCTCAGGATATGGATGTGTTGAAAGCTTATGTCCGCGCGGCCACGAACCTACAGGATTATGATAGTTCTATTGTACTGTACAGGATAACATTGTTTATTTTAAAAGTTTATATTATTTTTGTGGGTTAGTTATTGTTAATAATAATAATAATAATAATAATAATAATAATAATAATAATAATAATAATAATAATAATAATAATAATAATAATAATAATAATAATAATTTTTTTATTATTCCGGCTTTTACAATGAATATACATTTTTCCGGTACCCATGTTCACAGTTAACTACACATTTGTTTCAACACTTTTTTCCATTCTTGTCTGTTCATCCATATATCTTCTTCTATTTCCCATTCCCTCTTAGTTTCATTGATTCCCTGAATCCACATAATATTTGGTCTACCCTTCTTTTTCCTTCCCTGTGGTTCCCAATCCATGATTATCTGTCCTTCTTCCATCCTTCTATTGTGTCCGTACCAATTTAATCGTTTCTTCTTTATAAATTATAATTATTTATCTTCCCCAATAGCTTCTTTAGCTGCTTCATGCAGTTTATCTTTAATGTATTGATATTGCTTTTCTGTAGATTCAAATGTAGTTTCTATTAATTTTTCATTTAGTCTTTGCTTAAATAAATATGATGTACTGTCATTTTCCAAACTTAATAAATTATATTTATAACCACTTATTATATTATTATCTAAATTATCTTTTTCTTCGTTTGGATTGGAATCATTTTTACCTTGAATGCTTAAATATGGAAATACGATTTTAGAATTGACTAAAAAGTGATCTCCGAATGCGGTACCTCTATATGCTCTTACATCATTTACTCTTAATTTAATTATTTAATTATAAATAATAATAATATTATTATTATTATAATTATTATTATTAATCGAGTTGTAGATAATTCATAATTGTTAATACCTGTATAATTTAACCTGGTGAAGTGAAAGGGAATACCTTACGATCTTAACTGCATCAGGTAAAATAAACCATTATTATTATTATTATTATTATTATTATTATTATTATTATTATTATTATTATTATTATTATTATTATTATTATTATTAATATCATTATTATTATAGGTGGACACCTGGCATAGAATCTCTTAGAGCTTTATAAATTTCCTTGTTTTACTTTTCTGGATGGTCTGCATTTCTTTTTCATATGTTTACATTTTACGTTCTTAAGTTTCATTTTAAAGCCAAAATTTTCTCGAAATTGGAATATACACTTTTTTTGACATGCCCTTATTGTTTCAAATCAAATAATTGCTAGCGGAATGTAAGACAAGTTTAATTCTTCATTCGAGCTGGGCGGGCAGACTGCCTTTAAGCACCGCGACCTGGAAGAACTATTGCGCTATTCCAGTATATTATGGATGGTTGAAATGAAATATACTCTACAGTATTATGTGAGTTGTAGGTTGTCTTCCGAGTGCGACACACCAGTTTATTCTCTCAAGACCCATACCGGCACTTTTGGGATGGGCCCTTAGCCGCGAGAGACAACTATCTCGTTGGCCCCTTCTGCCCTTTTTTATTGCTCAGGCTCGGAGTCATGTGCCAGCACCCTGGTGGGCTCCTTACTATATCCCCTCAATCACATAGTTTGAACACCTGTTAGAGTCAAACAAAAACAATTTTCCCTAACATGAGATGAGGTACCTACACGATGATATGAAATTAATGAATGAGAAATGAAATGGCATGAAGGGGGAGGGAAAAGGGAAGATGTTGGTGGGATGAAATTCAGGACACGAGAGAACCCCGAAAAAAAACGAAGATTCCTGGTATTGCCCACTATGGAACCGCCGGGATTGGAACCTGGAATCCCAGTCAAGATAGCCGCGCGCGTATACCGAGGCGGCAGAATACAAGTTAAATTTAAAACTCAAATATCTAGTACTTCAAAAAAAAAAAAAAAACTCCCGTGAGGGGTTGCTGATCCCCCACCGGGCGTCTCCCCAGGTGGTGGATAGGGGAATGCCTCCTAAATATAGGTGGTACCGGGGAAATGAAATACCCGGGGTGAACCAAAATCAGCATAGCGTCTGTTCCAGATTGGACGGCTATAATGGGCAGGTAGAGCTCAGAGCCGAAGAGAAGGCAATCTACCTAAGGGAAAGCACCCTAAAAACAAAGCTGAAGCAAGTTGGGAGGCTGTAAGGTGGCAATCCCACCACCCAACTGTATCTGCGCAGCCCTTGTAAGGCGGCCAGATGAATTTTCTATTACTAAAAAGCGAAGGAGAAAGCCGGACGGAAACACTGATGAAGGGCCAGGCAAGAAAAGGACAATGATAAAGAATAATTTACTATTGGCAACATGGAATATAAGAGGGTTAAATAATAAACAGACAGAAGTTTTATATGAAATGAAAAAGAAAAAGGCAAATATAATGCTCTTAACAGAAACAAAGAAAAAGTTGAAAGGGACACAGGATATAGAAGATCACCTCCTTGTATATCATGGTGTAGAAAGACAACAACGTGCATCAGCTGGAGTAGCTATAATGATAGACCCCATTTGGAGGAAGAAAATACATAGCTATACTTTTATATCAGAAAGAATAATTATTGTCAGGTTTAAAATACAAAGAAGATATATGACAATAATAGGTATATATGCACCAGAACAAGGGAAAAAAGAAAAACATGAAACATTTTATAAAGAACTTCAAAAAGTAGTGAATAAAATAAATAAAAATTATTATATAGTTATAGGAGGTGATTTTAATGGAAGAATAGGGTGCCATCCTATACCTGATATAATTGGTACACAAGGAGAAACAATAGAAAATGATAGTGGAAAAGAACTTCGATAATTTGCAATATTTAATGAATTCAGAATTGCTAATACCTATTTTAGAAAGAAATAAATACATAAGTACACCTGGTCGGCTAGAGGATTAAGATCAATTATTGATTATTTCTTGGTAAACAGAAAATTGCTACCCTGGGTCACGGATATAAGAGTATATAGAGGTTTCGATGTAGGAACAGATCATTTTTTCTTGACATGTAATATAAAATTATTAGAAAGATGGAGGAAACCAACAACAAGAAAAAATTACAATGAAGAAACATATAAAGTGAATTTATTACAAGAAGAAAGTATAAGAATGTTGTATGCAAATAGATTATTTCAATATATATTACAGAGAGAAATAAATAATAATATAGAAGAAGAATGGAGCAACATCGATTGGGCTCTAAAGAAAGCAGCATATGAAGTTCTAGGATTAAGAAGGAAAAATTGTAAGAAGAGAGGATTAAGAATATGGAATGACGAAATTAAAACAGTTATAGAGGAAAAGAAGAAAGCATATTTACAGTATTTACAAAAGAAAACTGAAGAAACAAAATAAATATATTATAACAAAAGAAAGGAAGCAAAGAAAATTCTTAGGAAATCCCATCAAGACAGTTGGGACGATATGTATCTAATCTAGAACATGATCTACATGGACGAACAATGGACTGCTTATAGAACAATTAGATATTTAAATAAATCACAAAAAGAAGCTGCATATATACCTACATCAATATCAGAAGAACATTGGATAGAATATTTCAGAGACCTGTGGTACAACGAGAATGAAAAAGGAAGAAGAACCAAAATGTGAGAATTTGAAAGTAGATAAAATACAAATGGAAGAACTGGAAGAATCGCTCAAATTAACAAATAATAGAAAAGCTAGCGGATCAGATGACATCAATTCAGAACTAATTAAATATGCAGATATATTTTTTAAATTAAGATTCTTGAATTTTCTTAATATGTGTTGGGAGAATCATAATATACCAGCAACATGGAGGCAAGGTATAGTAAAACCAATTTACAAGAAAGGAGAAAGAAACCAACCATCTAATTACTGAGGCATTACCCTCCTAAATAGTGGATATAAAATCTATGCTAGAATAATAGCAAAACGAATACAACGAATTACTGAAGTAACACTAACAGAAGAACAAAACGGGTTCCGAAAAGGAAGATCTTGTACCGATGGAGTATTTGCCCTGAATCAGATAATAAACAAAAGACAAGAAAAAAACCTACTTACTTACTTACTTACTCACTGGCACTATCGAACCCGTAGGTTCATGGCCGCACGGACATAAGCCCTCCATACATCCCTATCCTGTGCTAATGTTTTCCAATAGAAACACATTTGTTATGCATAGACTTAGATAAAACATTTGATCGAGTAAACAGGGAAATATTGTGGAATATCCTAAAAGAAAAAGGCCTCCCTATTCAGATTATAGAAACTGTTAAGAGCTTGTACTATGGAACAAATATTTGTATTGACCCACAGCTGACTAAAAATAAGACATTTTTTTCAAATAAACCAAGGAGTACGACAAGGGTGTTCACTCTCACCTATATTATTTAATATTTATATGGACGATGTCCTAAAAGAATGGAAGACGGTTTTAACTAATGAAGGAATATTAATTGATAATAAAGATAAAATAAATGCTTTATAATTCGATGACGATGTTGTACTTTTAGCAGAATCTGAAAATGAGCTCCAAATGTTAGCATATAAATTTAAATTAATAGCCAATAGATATAATTGTAAAATATCAATAAATAAGTCAAAAGTAATGGCATTTATTGATAAATATGGAATTAGATAAAAAATTGTACTGGATAACAAAATAATAGAACAAATATCACATTTCCAATATTTAGGACGTGATATAACGTATAGAGAAAATAAAGATATAGAAAATAAAGTAAATAAATTTCAGGATATTTGTGGAACCATAAAAAGAACCTTAGGTCGGAAGACAAGGAAAGATATGAAGCTTAAATTATATAAAACAATGGCTGTTCCTTTGTTGTTGTATGGAAGTGAAAATTGGATAATGAAATCAAGGGATAAAAGCAGGGTACAGAGTACGGAAATTCTGTTTTTACGTAATGTGAAAGGATGCACAAGAGCGGATAGAATAAGGAATGAAACTATACGTGAAGAATTATATATATATAAAATTGAAGATAAAATCAGAGAAAATAATAAGAAATGGACAGAACACTTAATGAGAATGAACAACGAAAGAATACCAAAAAGAACCTTCCTGTATAATCGCAGTGGTACAAGAGATGTTGGCCGACCACGTAGAAGATGAACTTCACTTTTAATTTCGCCGGAACAGGCTGCATAGCCTAAACCTTGTAGTAGTAGTAGTAGAAGAAGAAGAAGAAGAAGAAGAAAAACTCAAGATTTAAGAAATCAATTTTGGAAAAAATAAATTACAAGCATTTAGGGGAAGTAATTATTTTTTCAATTTTAATTAATTCGAAGCATTTTTTTAGAGAGCATTATGGACAATATTCTAAGCATTGAGTTTGGTATTAATCTATTATGTATTATTTTGTTTGTATCATTCTCACTGCATTAATTCTTTGTTTAATAGAGTGAGTTTAATATTTTGAAACTTTCTTCTATAATTATTTTGCTTTATATTGTTACTTAATATATTTAACAACTTTTTTCAGTTTTGTATTAATCTGTTAGCTTATACTGCATTATGTTTTGTTTATATTATTCACCTTTGCATTAGTTCTTTGTGTGTCAGAGTTTTATATTTTGAAACTTTCTTCTAAATTTATTTTGTTTTATATTATTTCCTAATGTCTTTAGTCTCCTTCAGTCTGGTATTTATCTAGTACTGTATATATTGTTTTGTTAATTTTATTTCACCTTGTATTATTCTTTATTTTTTCGTGTGTCAGAATTTATTTCATATTTGAAACTGGCTCCAAATTTACATACTTTGTTTTTCCTCTTTCTTTAACTAAAAACTTTTGTAAAGTATATTCTATATATATTATTAGTGTTAACTGAACCGTACCCGAGCACGAACACTTGCTCATTCGGATGTCAATACAGTGTACAGCATTTTTTTGTGAATACAATTTATTCTTATTCTTATAAACATTTACCTGGATATTGCATCCAACATTGGCTGATAAACAAAGCATATTTACGAAAGCACAGTTTGACCACAAGAAAACAACTGAGCCAGGATAGATCTACGTTTCTCATTATAAGAATAGCTACATAAATAGATCTGACTTGATGCGAACATTTCTAGTCTGAAGCGGAAGCATAAAGTTAATGTTATCAAGTGATTATTACAAGAGAAAGAGACAACCCATGTCCGATCCTATATTTTGACGTCATAGCCAATGTGGCCAGGACAGAAGACGCACGCTTATTCAAAATCCATCAGCATGAACTTTTTTGAGTCGTTTGAGTCTGTTTCTATGGGATCTCAAGATGTGGTTGGTCAGTCCATCTTAATTTTAGCCTTCCTTTATCTAGAAGTCATTTAGGTTGATACCGCAATGCTAATTTATGAAATCGAGATGGGGCTCCATTCTTTGGACATCTAACCAATTGCTTTGATAATTCTGAATTTCTTCAACTGAATTTTGAACTTTTAATTTATCAAGTGGCGGCTCCGTGGAGCAAAATAGTTAGATGTTTGCCTCTCACCGCTGGGGTCCTGAGATCGAGTTTCGGTCACTCCTTGTGGGTTTCGTGGTGGACGAAATGGGCAGGATCTTCTCCCGACTTCCCCTGCCACAGTTTAATTTCACCATTTCTCCACACTCATCTCATCCATTTCGTTTAATTTTATTCATCTGCCCCCGTGATGGTGCATCAGGCGTGGTCGGCTGGCACTCTTGTCATTCACAGACTTCTATATAGAGGATTTCATCTCATCTCATCCTCGACCCGACCCCGAGTTGGACACGAGTTGAGAATAATTATTTATATTTTAATTTATAGCGTATATCTATGTTTTATTTGCTTGTACATTTTTGTCAAACCTAGGACTGGATGTAAAAATATCATCTGTGCCGCCTGCAATTTTGATTTTACTTTAGAATTTAGTTTCCAATTTTCGCTGCTATATTTCAGTTCTGATTTTGCAGTTAGCCTACATTGTACAATCTCAATTTGGTTATGGTTAACATTTGTTTACCAAATTTTCTTTTATGACTCCATTTATTGCATGTGTTATTGTAACTTTATTTCTCTGTCATTCTTATGTCAGAAATTAGGTGACCGAGGTAATTAAATTCAAATCGTCTATGATTTTTCCATCTAATTCTATTTCAACTTTTCTTAAGTGTTTTCCACACATATTCATATATTTTGTTTTTTGAGAAGACATTTTAGAATCCAACTGTTTGGCTATATTATTTAATTGATATATTCTCATTTGTAATTCATCCTCTGAGGTTGCAAACAGTGCTAAACTTTAAGTCAATAAAGCTCATGAGTTTAGTACTGGGTATATTTGACCCACTCTGTGTAGTAAATTTGTTTTATTCTCTTGCATCAGTTTACATAAGGAGTACGCTATATCTGAGCTACCCTAGCAAATGACAGGAGCCCTTAAGTATAGTAAAACTTCTTTCGTGATCAACCATCACAACTTTAAATCAATTTATAGCTTTTTAACTTCCACGTGCAGAGAAACATTGTCGTGATAGGTGAAAATTTCCAGTTCATCCTTTTAAAATTTTACGACCACGAAAGTCACGGGTAATAGCCATTAATAATATTATCAGAGCAGTAACAGCTAAAAGGATACAATTGTAGAGACACGATTTTGAAGCGCCTCCATTAACGACTATAAACATAATTCCATTGATGAAATGGACGGCGTTATGCAACAACCGGATATGCGTCAATATGTGAATTCCGAGAAAAATACGTTTTAATTTTTTTTTTCATTTTAAACTCTAGCAAAACGTATTTAATTATTTCTGACTTGATAATCACATTGTATGAGTAAAAACAATTTATATTTATTTTAACGGTCAACATTTCAATATAATATTGCACTTAGACGTAATGAGAATGGTGCCATAATCGTTCTGCATCAATCAGTTAAGCACCGCAAGAGGCGGCTACACTGTTGATGCGTATTAGTGTGGGATATTTTATTATGTATCAATCAGCCAAGCGCCATGGTAATGCGTATACACTGTTGATGTAAAATATTTTATCATAATATTAATAAAAATAATTAATAGTAGTAGTGTTTGTATGCACAACACACTCATTATTATGTGTTTATATATTGTATTATTTTGTAATACATTATGAAATGTGCATGTTAAATGAATGTTTTCTAAATAAATCCAATGTATTCTTACAATTAGAGTACATAAAAAACGTATAAAAAACAGGCATGCTGTAACAATTTTGTGAAATTATTTTTTTTATTCCTTAGAGTAAAAAATATAATCAACTTGCATACTAAGTTTTTATTTTGAACTATAATACTTTTATAAAAAACATATTTATGCACGACTAATAATACGCTTATATAACTGTAAACAATAATTAAAATAAGTGGAACCAAACTTAAAAAAATAAATCTTAAATAACAATTAGATATACATTTCACAATATAGTAAATAATATAAATAATTTATCTCATATTTATAATATGAATTATTCATATTGGTAATGTATATATATTAAAATTATCATAGAACAAATTTAGAAGAAAATATATACACTTTTCATAAAAAAAAAAGTAGAACGAATTTTAACTATCTGATTAATAGTGGATCTTAACTCCGTCGTCTATTACAATGATCTCTGAATTGATAAGCGCCTGATGTTTTATCTTTATGTTTATAAAATAGGAGTATATGGACTTCATGGACAAGAAATAATATATGATTCACATAATAATTAAAACTCTTACATATCTACACTGAGACAGAAGACGCCTTTCCATTTTCAGAGCAGTTCTTAAAACCATATCCAAAATTTTCTGAGCTCTGGATGTCTTGTAACATTGAAAATCACACTGACTTGATAATCTCCACTATTTATTGTTGCGCCAAACCAGCAATACTCAGTTATGTATCAATAATATAAAAGCGGGAACATTTCGCGCTAAGCTGCATGATGCAAAACTTAGATTGGTATTTATGAAGATTTAGTTTCATAACTGTTTGTTAGAAAACACAGAATCTTTAATAGGATTGTTGGTGTTTACATTTTTCTTTAATAATAAAGCTATATTCAAAGATTTGGCGCTAAAAGTGTGCGTTCACTTACTTCATGAACCAGTGCAACAGATGACGTCAAAATCTCAACTTTTTAAAATGGCAGTTACCTGGTTGATGCATAACGCCGTCCAAATATACTCGGGGACCAGATGGAAAATAAAATTTAAGACTAAATGAATAGCTCATTAGTAGAGCGCGGAGGCGAAACCTGCCATCTGTCGGGTAGTTTCAGAACTCTCGGATTGTAACTTTTCATTTGGTATTTGTTTCTGGTTCAAAGGCTTAGAGATCCTATATTTTTTATGAAAGAACCCATATTTTAGATTTTTTCAAGAATCCAAAGTTTTACAGAGGTCTTCCTTATATATTTTTTTTTTCACATTTATAATGAGCTTAGAAATATACTTGCAAGGGAACTGTCAACCATTGCAAGCAGAAACCTACTTTGAAATTTCTACCAGAGAAGCGTTGTGATGTACAAACGCCATGCCAAAACAATATAGGCCCTATATGCCGTTTCTAACTACAAGGCACAGAAATCGAAAGCCAGAATCCAGCAATGTCAACCCATTGTACGGAGTAGTTGAACTCCCTGCACGAGTAAGAGCGGAGTGAAGTGAGGTGGGATGCGGCGCGGACGGTAGATAGTGAGGTTTATCCAACCTACCAATTCAAGTGTTGTATTATTTCCGTACAGTTTAAATGAGAGATTTGGCGATGGATTTTAGTGCATTGAAGTTAAAAACGACAGATAATGTTTTGGATACGGCCTTTGTACATCACAACGCGTCTCCGGAAGAAATTTCGGCATGCAATGGCTGACAGTTCCCTTGCCGGAAAGTGTCAATGCATATGTAGCTTTTTTTTTTCAGTTTGGAAGAAAAATATAAGCTAATGGTTCCAGGATCAAGTTAAACTTGTGAAGTAAAAAAGCCAACATAACCCCACAGGAACATTAGTTTCAGAAATGCAGAACATAAAAGGACATGCAACAAAACAAACATGCAGATATGTTTAGGATCATCAGATAAACTTCCCTGGGGCCTGTTTCATAAAAAAAAACTGTCAGTCTGTTTATAAATAGTTTACACTGACTATTTAACTCATGCCACAAATGACAGTCAATGACCAATCACGTTTCAATGAATTTTGTTTTACAAACAATCACAGTCGTGTTTCACCTCGCTCTTTATCGATTTATCTTTATTGTATTAAATAAAGCTCCTCCTTTTTAATATTCTGGACAGTTCAGAGCATTCTTTTGCAGTAACTGACTCTCCAACAAATTCACTGAATATAGCAAATAATGAACAGATTCCTTGATTTTAATGAGTTGTGTATTAAAAAAATTAATTCTTCTTCTCCTTCACTTCCTGGTTTAGGCATTAGTTGCCTGTTAAATTAATAGCCTATAATGTTGGTTATAATATACAGTTTGATATGTTACATTATTTCCCCACTAGGGTGCATTCTTACAATATTGCGATCCAATTGGCAGTAAATAATGTGAACAAGTTGCAGTGAATAAACAAATGAAAAATATAACCATACATTTCTGATTTGTTTTCAAACATCGCCATTTACATTAAATATATAAATATTTTAAAATACCGGTAACTATATTTAAATAATGATTTCTGAGTAAACAGCTTAATTTTATTTGTTGAATAGTCCTAACAAATGCCACTCTTAAATTCACGATAAATTCACGAGTCACTCGTGAATTTATCGATGATTTGGAAATCATTCGTGGCATTACTTATAATTTAGAGTGTTAAAACTGGGAAACTACTTAAAACATACAGCAGTTAAAATAGAGGCTAGCAGTGTAGGACTCATATTTAGCAGTGTAACTACAATGATGTGAGCACTACCCCTAGTATAAGCAGTCTATTTTATGAGTTAAGAGATACTGATAAAAGTGTTTACAATTTAAAAGTAATACAACAAATTTATATTGAAAATAATTTTATAAAATTTGCCTTAAGAACATATTTATATTACAATTCTTTATACCTCACCTCATATCCAGTCTTCTAGTTAAACCGATTTTAAAACCTATGTTGTTTCATCTTCAGTAATATCTCTTACATCCAACGTAGACGAGGTGTCTGTTCCTCTTCAATGTATTGCTTCAATTGTATATTTCCATCTTTTCTTCGGGGGTCCAATATTTATTTTCTCTGTTGGGAATTTACCCCTAGCTATCATAACTATTCTGTCATTTGACATTCTATTTATATGTTCATTCCATTCTTTCCTTATATTATTTATCCGATTTTAAATTTGTTCTATTTGTACATTTTCTCTTGTGTTATCACTTCTAATGAGATCTCTTTTCTGTTGTTCGCAGAACTATCATTTCACATGCCTCCAGTAGACGTCGAGTGTCACTTGTTTCTGCTGTATATGTACAAAGCGGTCGGATTACTGATTTATATATTTTAGTTTTACGATATTTTCTTAGATATTTATTTTCCCAAATCTCTTTTTAAACAGCTTTAAACTCTATTGGCTTTATTTATTTATTAATAACTTCTTCTAAACTTGCATAAACTTTACACCCAAGTAATTGAAATTTGATAATTGCTCTTTAATGTTGTCATCTACTACCTGTTTACATCCCATAATATCTCGACCGATGTTATGTCATTCAGGAGAATTGCTTCTTATTCCATCTGTTGGTGGACCGATGAATCTCCGAATGTAATCAAATTCCTCGGGAATTTCAAAATTCGTAAGTATTTGTTTTTGAAGTTAAGAATTTTTTCCTTAAGAAGTTTTCTTACTTGTTGGATTTTTTGTTCTTTTTTAAACGATTTTTACATTTTGATAACTTTGTTAAAGAAGGCCTTGAAACCCAGCAGAGAGAATAATTGTTGTCTATGTCATATAATCTTTACATGAAGTCACACTTGTAACTGCTAAAAGCAGTGTAGCAAATTTAGCAGTGCAAGTTTATGTTTATGAAACAGGATTTACCAGACTGCTAATAGTAAATTTTACACTGCTAATAAATAACTATTAAAAGTAATACTTTTTATGAAATAAGACCCTTGATTATTCTGAAGGACATGCTCCGAAATGAACCTGTAGTCTACAGTGGTGTGGGTCATTTTCATCAGCTGTAACATTGTAACCGTTGTAGGCCTATGAAGGGAATTAATTTCAAGCCTCTATGTTAAGTTTGATTAAAGTGATATATTTATAACATTATAACATAATAAAATTACATTTCTGTTAGCAGCTTTTGTGTTTTGTTAATTTATGGGAATGTGATTACACCACTGGAAATTTAAACATTCATATAATCTGCTTTATAAGTAAGGTGATGCCTAGATAAAATTAATTATGTCACCTTTATTTAAAAATATAACAAATGTTATAACAACCCGTGTGGGATTGTTAGTCCCTCGTCGGGCGCCTCCACAGGTGGTGGATAGAGGAATGCTTCCCATATATGGGTGGTATCGGGGAAATGAAATACTCGAGGCGAACCAAAACTAACAGCTACTGCCTTGTAGTTCAGTGTTGATTCACTAAAGGCTAGAGGAAGACAACCTTTATTACAAATTACCTGGTCCTCCAGGTTGGGGGTTGTAGCAATGGGCCAGCTCCTAATTCTACTGAAAAATGTACAATGCTAAAAAACCTAAAGAGAAGAATACCGGACGAAATTACCTACAACGAACTAGCAATAAAAGGTTAATGAATATTGGATGTTCGAACGTACAGGAGTTGCAAACAAGATAAATACAATACCAATAACAGCGGAAACATATAAATTGGATCTAATGGAAGAATTGGAAGAAGCAGACCTAGAGAACGTTGGATGGATGGAGTGAGGAGAAGTGTGGAAGCTAGAGATCTGAGAGAAGAAGGTGCTTTAGACAGGAACCTCTGGCGACAAATCACTTTGGGTTGAAGGAGAAACACTGTATTGTGGAATATTCCTAATAAAAAAAAAACAAAAAACAAATGTTAGGAGGTGAATATGAGTGCGCATATTTCATAAGAGTTCTACTTTTAGAAGTTACTTATTAGAAGTGTAAAATTTACTAGATAGTCTGGTAAATCACGTTTTACATACACAAACCTACATTCCTACAGTAGCTTCACTAATTTAAGCAGTTAGTTAGTAGAGTGATTTCATGTAAATAGTATATGACATATACAACAATTATTCTGTCTGCTGGATTTCATACCCTTCTCTAAGGATTACATTTGCACATAACTCCAAAATATAATATCTCTGTTTCATTGCTGTTCTGCAATATTATTCTTTAGAAAAGTTATCAAAATGACAAAATCATTTAAAAAAAGAACAAAAACTCAAAAGTAAGAACAATTCTAAAGGAAATGTTTATAAAATTACTAGCTAATGCCTGGCGTGCATTGCTACGCCTAAATAAATGAAATATTAAAGGTTAATTAAATTCTATGGTATACGCTGGGACGAACCCAACATGGCAGTTTGCTAGTCAGTTTTTAATTTCGGATTTCAGATAAACCTTCACTTCTAATTGTCGGATTTCGCTCTTTTTTTGGACAATACTTACCTCGGTCTATTATAATGGTATACACTGAGTTTCGTTGTGAAACATCGAAAATTATGATCTCTAGAGTGATTTTTAAATTTTCAGTTCAGGTGAACTATTGGTTTGAGAGGGTTCAATTGTGAATCTAAACCATCCAGGGACTCACTCAAACACACACACAAAAAAGTAATCAAAATCGGTCCAGTCGTTTAGGAGCAGTTCAGTTACATGCACATGCATACAAGAATTATATATATAAATTCCATATCCATCCCTCCGCTGTGGGCTCGAGATACGCGGTTCTGCCTTGTCACGCAGCGGGCCCGGGTTCGATCCCCGCTCGGGACAGTTTTTCTGGGTGAGGTTTTTATCGGGGTTTTTCCTCACCTGTAAGACAAATGTCAGGAAAACTTTAAGGCCCAAACGGTCCTCAAAATCATATGGCCATCGCAATCATCATCATTCATATTCGTCTTATCATCATCATCCTTCATCGGTGTGGAAAGCAACGGGAAGTTACCACACCTACAATTCCCTAGTAAAGCTGCAAAGCATAGCATGAAAATGCTATGATTGCAGTGAAAGACCTGCCTTCGGGCAGAATTACTATGAATGGATTTTCAAGATAAGTTTAATGTATTACTTCTAACTACTTTTATCAGTATCTCTTAACTCATAAAATAGACAGCTTATTAGGAGTGTAAATTAATGACATGTTATATGAAATTACATTATAGATACACTGATAAATATGAGTCCTGTACTGTTATTAGTTTACACTGCTAATTTTTAAACAGGTTTCAAGTTTTAGCAGTTTAAATTATCAGCCTACACTATTTATATGCAGACTGGGGTTGTAACAAGTTAACTGAGCATATAATAACTTTCTCCTTCGGCAGAAGATATATTATTGGTAATATGTTTAATTAGGCTACCAAAACTTGAATGCCGGTGTTCATTTTGTAAGCTAGAAGTATGGCGTGACTGTATTGGCATCCTGTCTTTTCGGATGTTATTATTCCTTCCGCATCTGTGTATCTCTCAACAACACTAGATACAACACAAGTAGTATTCACTATGAACATACAACCCTTAGCTCGAAACGTGCAGGGGTGGCATTTGAATACACACTGTGAACATACCTATCTCAGCCCGTCAAATGTAATCGCACATTCTAAGTAATACTGTATAATTGAACTATTATAGGAAATACCACTAACTCACTGGCACCATCGAATCCGTATGGTTCATGGTTCATAAGCTCTTCATACATTCCTATCCTGAACTAATGTTATCTAATCATACATTCCTATCCTGAACTATGTTATCTAATAATTCCCTGTATAATCTATTTACCTCAAATCATGGTTAATGTTATTCTCCTACCTCATTCTTGGTCTACTAACTGGGCGTTTTACCTCTGGTTTTAAAGAAATATCACTATGAGGCTTAATTTAAAATAAAATTCATTTCACTTTATTTCATATCTTGCCTTTTAATTATGACCGGTTTCATAACCTTAGTGGTTACATCTTCAGCAATTACACCTTAGTGGTTACGTCTTCAGTAATTACATGACCGATGTTCTTTTGTCCAGGAACATTGCTTCTTACTACAACTGTTGGTGGACCGATGAACCTCCCAATCAAATCAACTTCCTCGGGAATTTCAAAGTTCATGATTTGTTATTTTCTTAAATAAATCAAATGGAAAAATCTGAGGAGCTCATTGTTTTGGAAAAGTCCACATGCAAGAAACTAAGAAAGAACAACTAATGAATTTTGAAATTCCCGGGAAGTTTATTTTATTGGGAGGATCATTAGTCCACCAATAGATGGAGTAAGATGCAGTGTTCCTGGACGATAAAACATCGGTCGTGTAATTACTGAAGATGTAACCACTAAGCTTACTAAATTAGTCTAATTAGAAGACAGAATATGAGGTGAGGTAAAAATAATTTCATTTAAAATTTTAAATTTTAATTCTGTATAATATTTGTCCCGATCATAAAGATCTGCTAATTTTTACAGACAGAAAATAAACTTGCTTTGAAACTTAGAATAAACTGACAGAGAACACCTTCCAATTCACATGTTTTTGGACCATCTTTGACAAGAAAGAAGAATTTAAGGTATACATAATTTAAATACCAATTTTAACTCTAAATTTCATGCTCACTACGTAGACAAGACACAAT
Source organism: Diploptera punctata (assembly GCA_030220185.1). NCBI lineage: Eukaryota > Metazoa > Arthropoda > Insecta > Blattodea > Blaberidae > Diploptera > Diploptera punctata. The sequence goes on along the minus strand of JASPKZ010006838.1, from coordinate 608,640 downwards.
AATGTTTAGCAAAAAAAAAATATATATGCATATACTTATTTTGAACAAATTTAATAAAATAATACTTACAGAAAAATATACTGGTTTCTATACATCCATCCAATGTGACCACTACAACAAATAACATTCTTATTAAATCCTGGAATAAACCTTGTTTAAATATATTTAAATACAATGCAATAAATGGAGCCATAAAAGAAATTTTGGTAAACAAAAGTCAACTGCAACCAAATTGAGATTATACAATGTAGGCTAACTGCAAAATTAGGACTAAAATATAACAGTGACAATTTCGTACTCAATTCTAAAATCAAATCAAAATTGGAAGCGGCACACATGAGATTATTACGTCCACTCTTAGTTAGACAAAAAAAGACAAGCAAAGAAACACAGATATACGCGATGCATTAAAAGTTCAAGATATAATTGAAGACATTTAGAATAATAATATTATCAAAGCAATTGGTTACACCATGTCCAAAGGTTGGACTTATCTCGCTTTCCTAAATCAACATTGCAGTATAAACCTAAGGATATTGAGAAACACAAAGACCAACATTAAGATGGACTTCTTGAGATCTCATAGCAACAAGCTCAAACGACCTAAACCTAAATAACTTTATCCTGCTTAAATATATTCCTATTGTTATTTGAAATTAATCAATTTGTCCTCGGCCGTTTAGTTTCAATTATTATTCGACCATTTTGAGTCTATTCTGTTATACACATTTAACGAGTTTAAAAAAAGTCTTAATTCATTAAAACAAATGGATTTGACGCCGAATACTGTATTTGGAAATTATTTAACATAACCTTTTTCAATAACTTAAAAATATTAATTTGAAAATGTGCATGTGGCCTGTGTGGCCCAGTGTTATGAAAAGGTTTCGACTCCTGCTTCAACCCCTTGTAAAGTTCAAAAGTACTGTATATCAAAACAATTTGTTCACCCGCAAACTAATCTTCGCGTTATTTAGAATAACTAAAATAACTCACTGATACTATCGAACCCGTAGGTTCACGGCCGCGTTGACATAAGATCTCATCCCTATCCCGAATTCATGTTTTCCAATCGTCTCTTGTGTAATCTACTTCCCTCATATCATAGCTAATCTTATTTTACACCTCATTCTTGATCTACTAACTGGGCGATTTCTGAGGTAGACTGGCTGGATGATCGTATACCTGTGTGAGTAACACATGTGGATGTGAGGCCAGCAGCCGGATGGTAGGCCAAGGGAATTCTAGGACTGTCGCGCCATGAAGTTAGTTTAGTTTAATTAAAATATATTATTATTATTATTATTATTATTATTATTATTACTATTATTATTATTATGGTTATTCCTCGTGTGATAGTTATGAAGATATACGACACGTATATTTGTGTACATTCTTCTTTTATATAAAGTAAGAAACTAAATACGTGAATTGATGCCAGAGTTAGAATTCCTAATTTTATTTTAAAAAAAATTGTTTACAATGAGACCGAAGAAGAGATGGATCCAACTTTTGAATGAGAATCTATGAGACCGGAACAAGCCACATGGGCTTAGTCCGTGATTGTTGATGATGATACAATGAGTTCTGTTGCTATTTCCACTGATTATTCTAATAGCTTTTTCTATGGAATAGAAAGCCTTTTCGAATAATTATGGTTACCTCACAATAAAATTACATAGCACAGACGACTTAATAAAGTGTTCCTAGCTTACAAGGAAACTGTCAACCATTGCATGCCGAAACCTATCTTGAAATTTCTCCCGGACAAACGTGATGTACTAAGGTTGTATAAAAACAGCCGTTTTTAACTCCGAGGCACTAAAATCCAGCGCAAGAACTACAGGGAAGTTTTTCAACTCCTGTATTGGCAGACTGGAAAAAAAAACTTCACACCCGCTGTCCGCGCCGCGTCACGCCTCACTCTACTCTGTGTTTAACTCATTCAGGGGTGTACATCTGCTCCGTACAATGGGTTTCCATTGCTGGATTCTGGCTTCGATTTCTGTGCCTTGCAGTTAAAACGGCAAATCATTTTTTGACACGGCCTTGGTACATCACAACACTTCTCTGGGATAAGTTTCAAGGTAGGTTTCGGCATCCAATGGTCGTAGTTAGTTTGCTGGCAATTGGGTCAATGTGGGACATCTTAAATCAGAGTTAAATTAAATGTCTAGAAACTTAACATTCCAATTCGAAATTCTATTTACGTTTAATATTAACAGTTTTCCTTTTATTGAGACTAAGTCTGTTAATATTACACCAATCTTATAAAGAATCTGTTTCAAGTCTGTTTTCAAGAATTGTTTATCAATGGCTAAATTATTATCAGCAAATAAATATGTCTCAATACATTCATCAGGAAAGCTCATCTATCAAACATTATTAAGGAGTATTTTCGTTTTTTCATAAAATAAACAAGACATCGATTACTTAAATATTTAAAAGGAAATAATTTAATTTATTTTCTTAATTTTTAATCATCATAAACAATTCTTAAGAATATTGCCATGTACAATACGTAGCCTATAATAAATATATTAACAATACGGAAGTTCGCTCAGCTGTGCATTATCTAGATTTTAACATAAAAAAGCAGTCTGCCGCGGTATTCTAGTGGTTATGTTACTGCCGGGGTAGATGCATTATCTAGATTTTAACATAAAAAAGCAGTCTGCCGCGGTATTCTAGTGGTTATGTTACTGCCGGGGTAGATGCATTATCTAGATTTTAACATAAAAAAGCAGTCTGCCGCGGTATTCTAGTGGTTATGTTACTGCCGGGGTAGATGCATTATCTAGATTTTAACATAAAAAAGCAGTCTGCCGCGGTATTCTAGTGGTTATGTTACTGCCGGGGTAGATGCATTATCTAGATTTTAACATAAAAAAGCAGTCTTGCCGCGGTATTCTAGTGGTTATGTTACTGCCGGGGTAGATGCATTATCTAGATTTTAACATAAAAAAAGCAGTCTGCCGCGGTATTCTAGTGGTTATGTTACTGCCGGGTAGATGCATTATCTAGATTTTAACATAAAAAAAGCAGTCTGCCGCGGTATTCTAGTGGTTATGTTACTGCCGGGGTAGATGCATTATCTAGATTTTAACATAAAAAAGCAGTCTGCCGGGGTATTCTAGTGGTTATGTTACTGCCGGGGTAGATGCATTATCTAGATTTTAAACATAAAAAAGCAGTCTGCCGCGGTATTCTAGTGGTTATGTTACTGCCGGGGTAGATGCATTATCTAGATTTTAACATAAAAAAGCAGTCTGCCGCGGTATTCTAGTGGTTATGTTACTGCCGGGGTAGATGCATTATCTAGATTTTAACATAAAAAAGCAGTCTGCCGCGGTATTCTAGTGGTTATGTTACTGCCGGGGTAGATGCATTATCTAGATTTTAACATAAAAAAGCAGTCTGCCGCGGTATTCTAGTGGTTATGTTACTGCCGGGGTAGATGCATTATCTAGATTTTAACATAAAAGCAGTCTGCCGGGGTATTCTAGTGGTTATGTTACTGCCGGGGTAGATGCATTATCTAGATTTTAACATAAAAAAGCAGTCTGCCGCGGTATTCTAGTGGTTATGTTACTGCCGGGGTAGATGCATTATCTAGATTTTAACATAAAAAAGCAGTCTGCCGGGGTATTCTAGTGGTTATGTTACTGCCGGGGTAGATGCATTATCTAGATTTTAACATAAAAAAGCAGTCTGCCGCGGTATTCTAGTGGTTATGTTACTGCCGGGGTAGATGCATTATCTAGATTTTAACATAAAAAAGCAGTCTGCCGCGGTATTCTAGTGGTTATGTTACTGCCGGGGTAGATGCATTATCTAGATTTTAACATAAAAAAGCAGTCTGCCGCGGTATTCTAGTGGTTATGTTACTGCCGGGGTAGATGCATTATCTAGATTTTAACATAAAAAAGCAGTCTGCAGTCTGCCGCGGTATTCTATGTTATGTTATGTTACTGCCGCGGGTAGATGCATTATCTAGATTTTAACATAAAAAAGCAGTCTGCCGGGGTATTCTAGTGGTTATGTTACTGCCGGGGTAGATGCATTATCTAGATTTTAACATAAAAAAGCAGTCTGGCCGCGGTATTCTAGTGGTTATGTTACTGCCGGGGTAGATGCATTATCTAGATTTTAACATAAAAAGCAGTCTGCCGCGGTATTCTAGTGGTTATGTTACTGCCGGGGTAGATGCATTATCTAGATTTTAACATAAAAAAGCAGTCTGCCGCGGTATTCTAGTGGTTATGTTACTGCCGGGGTAGATGCATTATCTAGATTTTAACATAAAAAAGCAGTCTGCCGCGGTATTCTAGTGGTTATGTTATACTGCCGGGGTAGATGCATTATCTAGATTTTAACATAAAAAAGCAGTCTGCCGCGGTATTCTAGTGGTTATGTTACTGCGCCGGGGTAGATGCATTATCTAGATTTTAACATAAAAAAGCAGTCTGCCGGGGTATTCTAGTGGTTATGTTACTGCCGGGGGTAGATGCATTATCTAGATTTTAACATAAAAAAGCAGTCTGCCGCGGTATTCTAGTGGTTATGTTACTGCCGGGGTAGATGCATTATCTAGATTTTAACATAAAAAAGCAGTCTGCCGCGGTATTCTAGTGGTTATGTTACTGCCGGGGTAGATGCATTATCTAGATTTTAACATAAAAAAGCAGTCTGCCGCGGTATTCTAGTGGTTATGTTACTGCCGGGGTAGATGCATTATCTAGATTTTAACATAAAAAAGCAGTCTGCCGCGGTATTCTAGTGGTTATGTTACTGCCGGGGTAGATGCATTATCTAGATTTTAACATAAAAAAGCAGTCTGCCGCGGTATTCTAGTGGTTATGTTACTGCCGGGGTAGATGCATTATCTAGATTTTAACATAAAAAAGCAGTCTGCCGCGGTATTCTAGTGGTTATGTTATCTGCCGGGGTAGATGCATTATCTAGATTTTAACATAAAAAGCAGTCTGCCGGGGTATTCTAGTGGTTATGTTACTGCCGGGGTAGATGCATTATCTAGATTTTAACATAAAAAAGCAGTCTGCCGCGGTATTCTAGTGGTTATGTTACTGCCGGGGTAGATGCATTATCTAGATTTTAACATAAAAAAGCAGTCTGCCGCGGTATTCTAGTGGTTATGTTACTGCCGGGGTAGATGCATTATCTAGATTTTAACATAAAAAAAGCAGTCTGCCGCGGTATTCTAGTGGTTATGTTACTGCCGGGGTAGATGCATTATCTAGATTTTAACATAAAAAAAGCAGTCTGCCGCGGTATTCTAGTGGTTATGTTACTGCCGGGGTAGATGCATTATCTAGATTTTAACATAAAAAAGCAGTCTGCCGCGGTATTCTAGTGGTTATGTTACTGCCGGGGTAGATGCATTATCTAGATTTTAACATAAAAAAGCAGTCTGCCGCGGTATTCTAGTGGTTATGTTACTGCCGGGGTAGATGCATTTTTAAGATGGAAAAATTCTAGGAACAAGTCCTCCGAGAGGGACTTTAAGACATGGGTCCCGAGTCTAAACATTTTGATGCACGTTAAAGAACAGCAAGCGTGAATAATGAGGCCTCTATGCAAAATTTACCGACTGTTACCCATACATTAATTACCCAATAATTGTCTCATTGAGGCCGACCCTCTATCACTTGCTGACATGTGGCTAAATAAGCGTAACTAAATTAGCTTAGTCTAAACACTCCCTTTAGGGACCGCCCTAACCACATAGGGGAATAACGAGGTGTAAATAATAAATAATCGTATTGTAGATAAACCGTGCAATAATTTTGTTTATAGCAATTTTGATGTAAGAACAATTTTTGTATTTTTAAAACCTGGTTGTGTGGTAGACAAAGCCTTAAGGTCTTAACTTGGTCAGCTAAAATAAAGTTATTATATTTTTGATTGCGAATGAGCCCATGCTTAGAGGAGTTTCCTCTTACTCCATATGCCCCTCATTTTTGGCTATGGGCTTTCTTTTTCTCTTCTGTCCATGTTGTTCCAGTTTTTTTTAATGGCGTAAACAGAAAACAATTTTTAAATGTAATCAACCAATCTTATTAGGCAGAGGAAAATTGAAGATAGATTGCCTAGCATACGCCGATGATCTAGCAATCTTATCTCGTGACATCATAACGGCACAAAAATAGATTGAATTATTAAACGACTCTGCAGAGAAAGTTGGCCTGCATATTTATTTAAAAAACATATATATATATATATTTCATGCAATAAACAAGCACCGAAATACCTCGAAATCAAATGTGAAAACAAAATTAAACGAGTTTCACAGTGTTTTGGTTAAATAATTCAGGAAAATGGAATCGAAATTAAAGCAAACAAAATTAGACGTCAAAAAAATGAAAACAGCATTTTTTATTATAGATGTTGTGAGTAAGCCGAAATGCTTACTCACACCATCTATAATAAAAATGCTTATCTTTACCTACAGAATTAAAACACTTTAACACTGTAATTAAACCAGAGTAATTAAACTATGGAGCAGACACATTAATTTTGAACAAAAAAATATATATCGAAAATATAATTTTAAAAGAATACAAATTTATAAGGAAATCTTTACGTCCTCAAGTCATAGATGAAGCATATTGACTAAGGAGTAAAAGGAAATAAAATTATAAACTTACATGCATAGTGATATTGGAAAACGAAGGTTAACATTTTATGGACATATTAAACGAATGGACTCAAATATACTTTCAAGACAAATATTCAAATATTGTAATCCTACGAAAATATAAGTAAAGTACCATGTGTATACTATAAAATGGGTTGGCGAAGAAAAAAAAGACAACTTAAAATTGACAGAAATTGCTCAAGAATATATACTAAAAGAGATATATTTAGATTTAAGATGCACAAGTGGCAGGTTGACCAAGAGGACAAACCCAAGAAAAGAACTGAAACAATAACAAAGCTATTATTATTAATATTATTATTATTATTATTATTATTATTATTATTATTATTATTATTAAATATTAAAATTTATATCATTAGTTGGTAGCTTAAAATTGGTAAGTTTTCTTTCAAAGCAATATCAACATAAGTTCAGGAACAGTATATCAACTATATTTGAGTTGTAATGGCTTGCATTTCAGAGCAGGCGGCATGGAGAAAAAACCTGTAAAAGATGAAATACGTTCATGTGTGGCGATAAAACAATTTCCGCAGCGAAATCATAAGCTTTCCCAAAATGGAGAAGGGGGAACTGTGAAACGTGGTGTGGGCAGATATATTTAACGAGTTGCGTTGGATGTGAATCAGCTAATCCTCCCTCCACATGTGAATAATAAATGCATTTCGGGTGGACCAAACCCTGTTTCCATGACACAATACTTACAACGTCCCATAGCACTGTCTCATAGCGTTGTCCTGTGGTTTAGATATGTACATTCAACCGGACCTAAGAGAAAACTGGTTTTGTGTTGGACTTACTGCTTGATACCAGATTTAATCTGTTTATTGGAACAATATGTTCGTAATTAAAATATTTGCATATTACTCATCTGTTCGCTACACATTATACAATGGAAATGTACTTAATGACAAATGAGGGTCATTTTGAAGAGGTTAAAATATCCAGGAACAATAATTACAATTAGGAATGAGATGAACAAAGAAATTGAACATAGGCTCAATTCTGGAAATGCATGCTATTAAGCATTATAGGGACAACTTCTGTTAAAAACAGTTAAACTGAAAATATATAAAACTGTTGTTCTCCCAGTTATATGGATGCCAAAAATGGGCTCTCACTTTAAGGGGGGAGAAAATATTACGACTATTTGAGAATAAAGTTCTTAGGATTTTTTTTGGACCAAAGAGAGAGAGAGTGGAGAAGAATGCACAACAGTGAGCTACATGATATTTATAGGAAGTCAGTGGTAATGTTCCGTGCCGTAGCCGAGTGGTTAAGGCAGGAAGCCTTGGCGCAGAGCTACGGGACTTGCGCTGCCCACCCAGCATCGTGATGCATGTGGGTAGCTACAATAAGTAGCAGCTCCAGGTTGAGAAAACCAGCCATAACGGCTGGGAGAATCGACATGCTGACCACATGTCACCCCTACACTGGCTGATTATCATCTAGCTCTATGATTGACACATGTGGATGTGAGGCCAGCAGCCAGCTGGTAGGCTAAGGGCCTTGTAGGCCTGTCGCGCCAGAAGTTTTTTTTTCAGTTGTAATAGCAGTTAAGTCTAGTAGACTGCGATGGGCAGGGCATATGGCACGAATGAGGAATGAAAGAGGGACATGGAAGCTTTTTGTAGAAACACCAGAGGGAAAACGCTCTGTTGGTAGACCAAGAATGATGTGGGAGAATAACATTAACCATGATTTGAGAGAAGTAGATTATACAGGGGCTGATTGGAAAACATTTTAGCTCAGAATAGCTATGTGTGGAGAGCTTATGTCCATGGGGCCATGAACCTATAGGTTCGATAGTACTAATGAATTAGTTATTTTAAGTAATAATTTGCATTACACGTGTGGTTATGAAACGAGTGAATGGTAGGCGCACGAACGAAAACCAAATGAAACATTCTAACGAGTTTCATAATCTAAAGGCTTAACACAAGACTTGTATACAACATTTTTTAAATGATAAAACAAACAAACAATAATAATAATAATAATAATAATAATAATAATAATAATAATAATAATAATAATAATAATAATAAAGTGATTAATTTTACTACTGATAACTTTGTTAAGACATCATCAAGGTAATGGTTGTGAAGAGCAACAGTTGCTAAGGAAATTTAATTTAATTTATACTGCACACGATGTTTTTATCTATTACATAAAACTTTCCACAGAGAATTGCCACATGGACAAACTGGTACAGACTTGTACAATTTTCGAAATTGATTAAATACCTTTTGTAAATACATTAAAACATTTCAAATTGTAATTGAAGTACATTCTATAAAGTAGAAACTATGTGAAGATTGTTTCTTAAAATTGAAATTGATCCACTTATGGCAGCGATGGCAATTTTAGAAAGATACACTCTTTCCAAATTTAAGAAATTCCAAAATTTAGCTAAGAATCCTGGTATAGTACCTTTTGCTCCAATCATCAATCCTGTGACAGTTATACTATATAATTGGTATTTAGGGATTGAAAGTACGAATAGTACACATGATGTAGTTTAAAAGGAAGTTCGGGCAGCTGAAGCTTTGTTAATTCTGCGAAAGTCGAAAGTACTTTATGAAAAATAATATATATATATATAACAAAAGTTCTCTATTCGCAGAGACACAAATAATTACTATAACCGTCGTACTTGCCTCGTATCAAAGATTGATTGGTGAGTATTTTATGTTAATGCAGCAATGATAGTTCAAGAGTTATAGTTTCAAATTAACAAAATTACATTTCATATTTACCAACAGAAATAGTCCATACAGAATAGTATGTACTAGCTGAAACCCAACGTGTGCAGCCACGACTAAATAAATTAAATACGTATGTGTTTTTATCTTTAGTTGAATAAGAAAAAATATACATCTTCTTCCTTCCAAGTATTAGGCCAAGGCCTGTTACGATCTTATAGAAAATTTTCCCTCCAGCGTTTCATAGGACGGCCCAGTGATCTTCGTCCTCTTGGTATATAATTATAAACAGCTTTGGGGATCCGATTAGAACTCATTCTTTCAAGATGGTGTTTCCAATTTAGTTGATACTGTTTAATATATTCCAAAATTGGCGTAGTCTTCAATTCTTTTAAGATATCGGTGTTCCTTTTCAGATCCCATCTGGTGTAACCCGCTGTTCTGCGCATGAATCTCATTTCACAAGCCGTTATTCTGCTTTCATGTTGTCTTTTTAGTATCCATGCTTCACTACCGTAGGTCAACACTGGTCTAGCCAAAGTGTTATATAAACGTAATCTGGTGTTTTTTTTTGTACAAGGGATGGTTTCGTAACTTTATTAATAATTCCTAAACTTTTATTATAATTAGTAATTTTTTCAGGGATATCTTTTTCATTCCAGATAGAGAGATAATATCCAAGGTATTTAAATTGATTAGATATCTCTAAAATTTTATTCTGGAGACAGATTTTACTTTGTATGGGGTCCTTCCCATGAAATGCCATAATTTTAGTTTTGTTAATTGATATTTCCATATTAAATTTGGCACCTATTTTTGTAAATTATAAATTGATCGTTGAAAATCATTTTAGGAAAGTGTCAGAAGAGCTAAATCGTCTGAAAAAAGAATAGCATCGAGTTTGAGGTTCCTATTGATGGGTATATATCCTCGTTGTGTTTTCCTCCATTCGTTTATTAACTTATTCATATATATAATGAATAGCACCGGTGAAAGTCCATATCCCTGTCTTACTCCAGTGCTGATCTTTTCCCAAGTCTTATACGAGAATTTCCCGGAAGGATAAAAAAATATACATTCTTATCGTAAGTATGTTTTGTATAAAAATGCAGTATATAATATTTAAATTGGAAAATGTGTATCAGAAGAAATTAAAGTAACAAAAGTCCTTCGTCAAGATTGCAGCATATCGCCCACATTATTTAAGATATTTATACATAAAACACTGTAAAATTGGAGCAAAAAATGTTCAGGAATGGAAGTACCAATTGGAGATGGATCAACATATACAATATATACACTGATACACTGTTATTTGCGGATGATCAGATAATAATTGCTCAAGAATATGAAGACATGGAGTTTATGTCCAGATAATTATTGGACGAATATGATAACTGGGGTTTGAAAATAAATTTACAAAAAAACATTTTATGTGGGATGTGGAGCAGAAACCGAAGATTTAATATTAGAAGATCAAATGGGGTATATTAGACGATGTGAAGAATTTGAATATCTGGGAGTAAAAGTAGATAAAGTGGACAAACAAGAAAGTGATATCCATCCATCCATAGTAATTCTGCCCGAGGGCAGGTCTTTCACTGCAATCATAGCATTTTCGTGCTATGCTTGCAGCTTTACTAGGGAATTGTAGATGTGGTAGCTTTCTGTTGCTTTCCACACAGGTGAAGGATGATGATGATGGTCATATGATTTCGGGGACCGTTTGGGTCTTAAAGTTTTCCTGACATTTGTCTTATAGGTGAGGAAAAACCCCGATAAAAACCTCACCCAAAAAAACTGCCCCGACCGGTGATCGAACCCAGGCCTGCTGCGTGACAAGGCAGCACGCTACTCGAGACCACAGCGGTGGACAAAGTGATATTAAGAACAGAATAAATAAAGGTAGAGCAATAACTGCAATGATGAATGGAGTCTTATGGAACAGACATATAACCAGAAGAAAATAATTTTCAAATATATAATCCAATGGTGAGAAGTACATATGGAGTTGTTGGAAATTCAACGTATAACAAAAACTTATGTCGATGGTAATGGATTTCTTGAGGAGAGCAGCAAGATGTTCAAAATTAGAAAAGAAAAAAAGTACTGTCATACGAGAAAAAATGAATATTAGTTATTCAATAGTAGATTATATAAGATATAAGCAATTAAATTGGTATGGGAACATAAGACGAATGCAAGAAGAAAGGTTACCCAGGTAACATTGGAATGGTGTCCACCTGTAGAAGAAGAAGTAAAGGAAGACCTCGAATCTCGTGGATGCAAGAAATAAGAACTGGAATGAGAACAAGATGACTGGATGACATGGAGTGAATGGATGAGTCGAGTGGAGAAGAAAAATAAAACTTTAATAATAATAATAGCTTTATTTTACCTGGTAGAGTTAAGGCCTTAAGGCCTTGTCTACCACTCAACCAGGTTTAAAAAATACAAACAAAAAAATAGTCTTAAATCTAAATTACAATATATATATATATATATATATATATATAAACGATTACAAGTTATGAATACAATACAATTAATATTTATAATGTATTTTGATTTACTCTAAATTTAACGAATTAAATATATAATATGTACAAGATATATAAAAAGAACGAGGAAACGATTAATGACATAGTATAAAATTAAATAAATAGAGAAAAATTAATTATTAGACAACAGGTAACTGTATAAGCGTGACTTAAAGGTACCAAGTGTGCGGCAACCCCTGATATCTTGAGTAAGGAGATTCCAGGAGCGGGCAGAGGCTACTGTGAAGGAAGTAGAATAGGAGGAAGTGCTATGAAGAGGAATTGTTAGCAGACTGCTATCTTGTGACCTAGTGTCAATATTGTGGTAAGAGGATAACTTCTCAAATCTGGACGCCAGGTAAGTAGGGATGTAGGAATTCAGAAGCTTGAAAAGTAGTGAAAGAGAGTGCAATTTACGTCTGTCAGTAAGACGGAGCCAAGAGAGGTTATTAAAGTGTTCGGAAATATGGTCATAACGGCGGATATTGAAAATGAATCGAACGCAAGCATTATGAACACGCTGCAGTCTCTGCGACTTGTCATAGTTCAGATCATTATATATAATGTCACAATAATTGAAGTGTGGTAACACAAGATTCTGCACAAGGATTTGTTTTAACGAAACTGGGAGAAAATTCTTTAAACGTCGAAGATAATGTAAGATTGAGAAAGTCTTTTTACATATGTGTTTCACTTGTGTTTGCCAGGTTAAATTTGCGTCTAGATGTAGTCCTAGATCTATTACTGAAGAAGAATAAGGGATAATTATATTATTTATAGTAATGTTTGGAAGTGTAGATATGTTAAAGGTTGTAAGCAGTCTTTGTTGTCCCATTAGAATTACTCGTGACTTGTTAGGATTTAGATTTAGACCGATACTTGAAGACCAGTTAAAGATGGATACGAGATCGTCATTCATTTTTGTCAAGCTGTTATAGAGAGAATGAGGAGGTGAATGTAGGTAAATTTGGAGATCATCAGCGTAGAGGTGATAACGGCCGTGCTTTAGTACAGTTGGCAAGTCATTTGTGTAGATTGAGAAAAGAAGAGGTCCGAGAACACTGCACTGGGGGACTCCAGCCGGCACGTTACGCCAAGACGAAGATCTAGAGTTTAATGAAACGTATTGTTGACGACCGTGCAGGTATGAGTCGAACCAGGATACAGCGCTGTCAGACAAGTGTAGGTGCTTGAGCTTTATCATAAGTAAGTCGTGGTCTACTGTGTCAAAAGCTTTGCTGAAGTCAAGTAAGGTTAAAGGAGTCAATTGACGTCTGTCCACGGCTTCACGAATATCTTCAGTAATTTTTAGCAAAGCTGTGGTTATGCTATGACCAGATCTAAAGCCGGATTGATAAGGATCAAGGAGGTGATTTTCTTGGAGATATTCAGTCATTTGCTTATGTACAATATGTTCCAGGGCTTTAGATAATGTCGGAAGGATGCTAATAGGTCGGAAGTCATTACAGTTAGTTGGTGTACTTATTTTTGGTATAGGCCGAACTCTAGACTGTTTCCATACAGTAGGGAAGATAGAAGTTATAAGGGAAGCATTAAAAATATGAGTCACTGTGGGTAGTATAATGTCAATGATTTTATTTAGCATTAAAATGCTAATGTTATCTGTTCCTTGTGCATTGGATTTAATCCGCTTGAGTGCTTTTTTAATGTCTATAGGCGAAATGTCGTAAAAGTAAAATTTATCTCTTCCTATATGGGGGATGGGGATAAGTCTTTAAGAATGTCTACTTTAGTCTTGATGTCTGGAGGTGTCATGGGTATTGAGGTAAAATGTTCATTTAAGTCATCTACAGAAATGTCTATAGAGTCAGTTGAGGGATTCAACTGTCTAAGTCCCATTGCACGGAGCTTTCGCCAAGTGTCCCGTGCACTTATTTCAGGTCCGATTATATTGTGGGCGTGTCGTAGTTTGGCATTGCGTTTAGTTTGTGTAGTTGTGTTTCTAAGTTGTTTGTACAGTTGCCAGTCCTCGTCATTTTTACTGAAATATGTGTAAACATTAAAATTATGTAGATAATATATTTTTTAGATACTGTATACCGCAGTCTGAAAAGGAAAAAGGCCAAACATGGAGGTTGTTAAATTCAATGTTTTTTTTCGGTTTTTAGGTAAACCCGCACTTCTAAATACCGATTTTGCTGTTTTTGTATAATGCCTACTTCAGTTTATTTTAATAGTTTATACTGGGTGTTGGTATGAAGCATCTAAAATTGCGACCCTTAGACCGATTTTTAAATTTTAGTTTCAGGTGAACTTCTACACTTAATGGTTCTAGAGCGTAATGCATAACGGCTAAACACCCTTTGTATTCGAAAGCCTGTATGTACAAATTTTCATGAAAATCGGTTGAGCGTTTAGAGTCTATAAGACACAAACAAACACAGGCTGAATTTTTTATGTACCGTATAACTAGTTAATACCGACTACCGCTGCTACGCTTAAATAAATTAAATATGTGTTTTTTTTATGATTAATTGGTCCACCACTGTGGTCTCGAGGTAGTGTGCTGCCTTGTCACGGTTCGATCCCCGGTCGGGATAGGCTCCTGGGTGAGGTTTTTTTTCGGGGTTTTTCCTCACCTGTAAGACAAATGACAATAAGCTTAGGGCCCAACGGTCCCCGAAAATCATCCAGTCATCATCATCATCTTTATCGCTATAATCATCATCCTTCACCGGTGTGGAAAGCAAAGGGAAGCTCCACATCTATAATTCCCTAGTAAAGCTGCAAAGCATAGCATGCAAATTCTATGACTGCAGTGAAAGATCTGCCCTCGGGCAGAATTACTATGGATGGATGGATGTTTAATTGAATAAGTAAAGAGAAAAATTATTATCGTATTAGATTACCCGGCGTTGTCCGAGAATCTACTTATTCCGATCTCCTTAGCGTCAGTGAGCTGAAAGACAAAAATGATTATTGTGAGTTAGCCGTAAAAGATAGACTCGTTGACGCGGACTTTTTTGTAGATTTTTTTCTGAGATAATCAATTGTGTGTACACTAATTTGGTGTATTTGTTATGGTTGTGCCGTGCCGTAGCCGAGTGGTTAAGGCAAAGATGCCTAAACACAGAGTTAAGGGACCTGCGCTAGTTCAAGCCTCCATGGGGGAAAGACATTTTCTCATGGAATTTCGGCCAATATGGGACCTGTGCCTACCTAGCATCGTGAGGAATTTGGGTAGCTACAATAAGTAGTGGCTCCAGGTTGAGAAAACCAACTGTAACGGCTGAGGTACCCGAGCTGCTGACCAAATGTCACCTCTACATTGGATGGATGAACGTCTACCTCTGTGATTGACACATGTGGATGTGAGACCAGCAGCCGGATGCTGGGCCAATGACCTTCTAAGCCTGTCGCGCCATGGAGTTTTGTTATTGTTTAGACAGCGTAAGACATTTAAACTACTAAAAAACTACTTTTTTAGTGCACCGATGCCTTTCTTTTTGTTTCGGCCCTATAGTACATGCGGTAATATGTTTTAAATGTTAATTGTCCAGAAAAATTCTCTAAAGAGTATAAAACCCCATTCAATTAAATAAATAAATACATATTTTTTAATGCCCCATTTTGTCCTTTTGGATATTTCTGGTGTTCTCTCCTGGCGATGGCGTAATTGTAACCCACGTCTGAGATTGGGGCGCCTGGAAGGCAGGGTTACGTTTCACTGATGATATGATGGATGATGATGATGTGGTGCCCCAGGAGAGTACCTAATCCTAAGCTTAATCTAAGATGAATATGAATGATGATGATTGCGATGGCCATATGATGTTCGGGGCCCATTTGGGCCTTAAAATTTTCTGACATTGTCTTACAGGTGAGGAAAAACCCCGATAAAAACCTCACCCAGGAAACTGTCCCGACCGGGGATCGAACCCGGGCCCGCTGCTTGAGAAGGCAGTACGCCATTTCGAGACCACAGCGGTGGACAAATATATATATATATATATATATATATATATATATATACGATTATTTTTGTTTCAATATGTATTATTTACTATTTCTGTGTTGCTAAACAATATTTGTGGAACTCGTACTAAAAACAGCAAATTATGTGGATAACGTAAGAACAGGTTTACTGCATTAGGATTGCATTGAAGTTAATTGATGATATGAGATCCATGACATAAATTAAATTTATTGTTAGACGAACCAAGAGTTGTATGAGAATCGTGTATCTAATGTATTATGTTAGCTGCAGCCATTTTTCTCGAAGCCAACAACATTTAAAGAGTTCTCAAAGAAGAGGTCTTAAATATTTACAATGTGTTACCTATACGGTGTTTCAATGAAGAAAAATGGATGCTGTCTTCATCTGTTCTCTTCACAGACAGAAGACTGTTCTATTCCCGTGCCCCACGCTGTCTCCGTGTTTGTGACAATCTGCGAGTTCAGCAAAAATAACAATAATGGCGGATTCAAAATATGGGGATTCTATATAAATTCAAATAAAAAATCAGAAAACACACAATTTATTGTGGCTATTCTATGCCACCGTGTCACCAGTGAATATTCGATCGGCGAACAAGTGATTTTAACGTCGTGTTGGTCAATGTGAAAACACATGTTCCCGCTAGTGTCAATTGGCAACATGTTTGCACGCATATAAAGTGATTGTATCCCAGGAGTTAGGATGAGAAAATGGACTAGTTAGTTTTAATGGGGTAAGTTAGGGAGAGAAAATAGGCAAGTAAGTGCACCAGATTAGTGTAGCGTTCACTTGTTTGTTAGCGGGTTTTTGTGATAAGTTGGCTACATTGTCTGAGCAATGATTAATACATATTTTAAATTGGAAATATGGAAAATTTTGGTTACTTTAAGCTAAAATTCTCACTTTATTTTAAGGAAATTTTCACGTTATTTAGGTAAAAAATCAACACATATAGTTCTCTCAAGTTCATACACTGCAACAATAAATTGTGTGTTTTTTCCGTTTTTTTTTATTATAATATATGTAGGTGAATAGAATTTCCAAATATTCTCTTACAATTAACGTAACAACATTTAAATTCGTTTGGAAAGTTGAGCAACCCCGGCATAGCAAGCAACACTTTCATACTGTAAATTGCATGTAAAGCGAAGATTACTCTAAATGCACATAAGTAACACGAATGCACGTTGTTCGCACAACACGAGGCGATATTACGTCGAAGTGGAATCAATCTTGTGCCATTAAATTGTAGATACGTTGATTCATAGTCAAAATATTAGGGAATCGTTGAATTTGCAAACATCTGCAATTCTAAGCAACTTCGTTCTTCTTCAAATAAAATATATTGCATTTTATTCATATTCTACAAGCTAATATCCGGCATGCGCTGCTGCGCCTAAATAAATTAAATATGTTATTAAGTTTAGTTGAGTCTTTGCCGTCTATGCATGGAAAATTGAAAGAAGGAACAGAAAAGCAAGACCAAGAACAACATTCAAAATTCAATGAGGAAATTTGGTGTAACAGTTGAAGACACAGAGGACAGAGAACGATGGGGAACTTTAATTAAGGGAAATTTATGAATGTGTGTTGCAAACTGATAGTCTATATGTCCGTAGTCATATATATATACATATATACATTTATATCGTAATTATTATTACATACCCCGTGTTGATTACCCGGCATTGCCTGGGAATCTACTTATCCCGTTCTTCTTGGCATCAATGAGCTGAAAGACAAAACTAGTTATTGTGAGTTATCCGTAAAAGATAGTATGCTGTCGTGGATTTCTTGTAGAGTATTTTGAGATATTCAATTCTGTGTACATTAATTCGGTGTATTTGTTATGGTTTAGGCAAGGTAAACCATTAAGCGTTCAAAGAGCTACTTTTTTTAGTGGACCGATGCCTTTTTTTTAGCTTCGGCCCTATAGTACGTACGGCAATATCGTAATATGTTATATATCGTTAATTGTCCCAAGAAAATCTCTGACTGTAAAAACACCATTCAAATCGGTCACGTAGTTTTTGAGTCCATAAAGGACAGACGGACTCAAATACACTCTTTTTATATATAAAGATTAGCTAATACCTGACGTGCGCTGCAACGCTTAATTAATGACGTATTAAAGTTTAATATTTTCAAACTTACAGACCGAATAATTAAATATAGGAACGACTGGAAAGAACATATTGATAGAATGCCAGAAGAAAGATTTCCAAAATTATTGCTAAATTATAAACCGCACGGAAGGAGAAATGTTGGAAGCCCACACAGAAGATGATCTGAACGATTTTAACACTTCTAGCTTTCATGAAACCGGAATGAACCAACAGGCTTAATCCCTGGATGATGATGATGACAATGATGATTAAAGGTTAATTAAATTGTATGGTATACACTGCAACGAACCGAACAATATGGTTGCTAGAGTCAATGTTTAATTTCGCATTTTTGAATGATAACTACCTCGGTTTATTTTAATAGAATATACTGAATTTCGTTGTGAAACATCAAAAAGTGCGATCGCTAGAGCTATTTTTAAATTTTCTTTTCAGGTGAACTCCTACACCTAATGATTTCAGAGAATATTGGATAGCGACTGAACGTTCTGAAATATGTATGTACAAATTTTCAGGTCAATGTACCTACTACTTTTCGAGTTTTGCGAGCACAAACATATGCACCTGAATTCTTTTATAATTTTTTTTTCCAAATGCCCCAGGCTTGTCTTTCGACATTCCTGGTTTCTCTCTATTAAGAGCCTTCTTTAAAGACACTCTCAATAATACGAGAGTAAACAAGAATCAATTAAACCGAAGTGTTTTCGAGCAACGTTTGTTATTTTATCTTCTTCTTCTTCACAATATCTATATTTTATCATGTCAAAATAATTGGGAATAATAAATATTGTTCCTTTACTTCAGTTCATTTTGACAATATAAATGATATACTAGGGCGTTCGGTATGTAATGGCAACAATGATATAACATCACAAAAATGCTATTTAAATCATTTTTGACATTACGAAGTTCATTTATAGTCTCCTGCCAAGTTAACTATACGTTGCTAAATCCTTGGAAGACGGAGAACTCCATCTGCAACATCGTTTCTGGATATCTCCCTCATCAGATCGATCTTCAGCTTTCTGGGTATCAATTATTATTGATTGAAATCGAATGCCTCATAGAGTTCTTTGATATTTGAGAATAAGTTATAGTCACAAGGGCTAATGTTTGGTGAATTTGTTGGATATTCGAGTACATCCCAATTCCAACTTCTAAACAAATTCTATTGAACATCTTTTTAGGGCGGCATTACTTAATAAATGTGAGAAACAGTAAATGTATTCACAAAATATTGCTATTTCGAGACTTTCAATATTACAGACACACACACACACACACACACACACACACACACACACACACACACACACACACACACACACACACACATATATATATATATATATATATATTATGAGAGGATTAATTAAGGGTAATTCATTTTTAGGTTAATAAGGGATGTTTGGGCGCCAGGAGTATCGGAAGGATTTCTCCATGTATGAGAACGTAGGTTCTTCAGGTTGGAAACTGGTAGCGTTGAGGTTCTTTATCTTCAGGGGTAGCAAGGAGCTGGCCGGCGCAAGACTACGCTAGATGAATTTTAATAAATGTGCTTTATGTATTAATTGATGTGGACACTGGTTACACGTATGATTGTAGACACATTTAATATCGGACGAGGTATTGACCACAGGAACGCATTTAGAATCCAAGATGGAATCTCTGAGGATCTATCACGGCCGAATAATTTCTACGTGTGAAATTCCTGAAGAGGTGTTTTTTTTTTTTGCTAATTGATGGCCATTGTGCCTATTAACAACTATGTCGGTGAGTCTGTTCCGACTCCCGCCTCGAGGTCATTACCTTGTCGTGATATAACAATTTACTATATTGGCTGACGACGATTCCTTAGGTCCCAGGAAGGGATCACCGTCTTTGATTGGACAAGGATCCACCATGTTCCCTGGCCGAATACTCCCATTCTAAAATACAGTTCTACCAAAAGTTCGTATACTGGGAAATTCCTGTCTAAATTTATTATATAACTTTGTTTAGGTCAGTGACTTTTTCCAGCTTCTTTGCTAGCTTCGCATCCTCGCGGTTCGTCTGGTTCCTTATTAGGAGTTGTTTACTTCACGCTGTCTAGAAATGGTGAAAGCGAGATACATAAAGGCAGTATTAGGAGTGTCAAAATTAACACATTCAAGACTCGCATACCTACTGGCGAAGGAAACTTTCCTCATCGACGACCTCAGAACAAGCTTACTCTTGCCCAGCACCAGCGCATCTGAGCAGCTGCTAGCAACATTGAACAGAAAAAGGGAAGAAATACAACCAGAATTCTACAGCACCGGGGCAATGGTGGACCGTGCGTGGACAAAAGAAAAGAAAATTTCGAAATGAGACACGTCATCACTAGGTTGGCAGTCCATGGATTCCACCACCTTATATGCAGCAACACAAAATTTCATGAAGCAAATATAGACTGTAAATGTACGCTATGCGAAAAATCGTGTGACCGATATCACATTGAGCTATGCACAAAAAGAACAAAGACAATGTGTGAATATGCAAATATGTAAATTTAAAATGTATTCTACTTTAATCCTGGCTATTTGGCTGCAATAAAATTATTAATTAATTTACTTCACACTGTAGTTTCCAAGCCCTACATCAATTCTTTGTTCTCAACCTGTCAGCGAAGCTCGGTTTAAGATCTTAGATTGTTGGTCTACAAAGAAATATCCGGTAATCCGCTAGTACAATAGATTTCCTCAAATGATAACTCTTTTGTCACCGCTTCAGGTACCTGTCGCTTGACAATAGCGGTACGATGTACTTGCTAAATTATTTCCATAAAAAACTAACTGGTCGTTTATTCGGGATTCTATCAACTTCTTTAATTCAATTTATTTTTATTTAATTATATGAAAATCAAATCCCTCGTGTTCTCACGATTTGATTGCATATACATTTCGTATATCTGCGTTGATTATTTCGTCCTATAGAGATTTAACAGAGTATGGTAACAATACTCGTCCTAATTAATTAATTATTTTAATTTCTTAATCTAGGAGTCAGAGTGAAAAATTATGCTTCAATATATATCCAACAGTCTACAACAATATTACAATGGTCACCATTAGGAACGCTGATTTACAACAGTGTTGCTTTTACTTATTAAATGCCCTAATATTTTTAATTTATTGTCCACCAAATATACGTATACTGAATTTAATTACAATATATTTTTATCAATACATAATTTAATATAATTTGATACATAATATAGGTTACAGGAAAACTATTGACATTCACCTGAAATTAAATAGATTTAGAAAATTCTGCGGAATAATAAAGGGAGCACTGAAATATAAAGTACAAAAACAAACATTACTGAAATTCTGTAAAATTATTGCCACTACTTCTATATGGCAGTGAGAACTGGACATTCACTGCAGACCAGTTAAAACAAATAGAGTCTTCAGAAATGAGATTTCTTCGATTTGTGGCAGGTTGTATATACATTGTTAGATCATAGGAGAAGCATCGTCATCAGGAATGAACTCAATTACAATAATTACGGCAATGATTGAAAGATAAAGGACTAATTGGAGAAACCATGTTCAATGCATGTCACCAACTTAGAATAGCAGAAGCCGTCCTGAACTATAATCCTATAGGAAAAAGAAGTGTTGGCCGACCTATGAAGAGATGACGTTACCAGTTTTAAGCAAAAAGGCCAAAATCTTGATGTCTATGATGGTGATACAATTTTAAAACAAAATCAATGCATTAACTGCTATAAATATTCATTAGAAATTATATACATTGTACACTGTACAGAAATAAAAACGTAGCATTGTTTCGAAAATCTTATAACATTATTGAAAAAAACTTAATTATACTAAAAGCTTTGTAAAAAGTTTTGACAAGTTCAGAAACATTATTTGCTGTTTGTTGTTTATAATTATCAGGAAGTGAGGTTTTTTTGTTATGAATGTTCTATTTTTAATTACAGGAAAATGTCATTATATCTTACTACACAATATAATTTAACGTACACACTCCCATATTATTCTATGAAAATACAATAAAAGCCTAACGCGGTCAGATATTCTATGAATCCGAATATAAAGGGAAGAAAAGTACAAATAAATTTACAGTATTATACTAAATCCGAGTTATTTCCAGTTGTACTGTAAAAATACTTCATCATAAGGTATTACTCAGTCTACGGGGGGAACCGTGGAGCTACTTTTATCTGTCATATGATTGAATAGTGTACAAAACTGTCCTAGACAGAAACATTGCTCTTAGGAAACATCATATATTGCGGGAAATGAGTACCAATAATTAGGAACTTCCTCGTTTCTTATTTATAACAGAAAATTATATGTGGACCTACCTAATTAGATGTTTACACATTTTCTATGATGTCGATAATAGATATCATTGATTTGCAATTTCATTACGAGCAGAATGTATACTCCATGCTGACTCACCTGCAAATTCTGCTGTTATTTTCACCACATCCTCAATGGCTAGTGTAGGATATTTTTTTCACTGAAGTGTTTGAAAAATATTAAAAATAATTTCTTTCTCTCCGCTTTTCAAATGTTATCATTTCCAATGTTTTAAAAAATTATACAGAAGCGACCATTTAAAACAATATAAATTCTAACGTATTCTGCATCGCACAAACGTAAGAATTAAACAATGCTTAAATCTATTAAAATTGCAATTATATATTTTTGAATATTCTCCCATATAACTTATATAGACATGTGCTAGTTAATATACTATATTATTTTCATTTTATTTATTTCGTATGTTAGAGAAGGAACTACGATTTCTTACATGCTTAGAGGTAAAGCCGTTATTCGAGCAATTAAAATACTGTCATACATCTGGTTTGTTTACATTATAACTGGAACTTAGCTCAGGATACGTACAATTTAGCACAATCAATTGTACAACACTTTAAAACATAAAACAAAGGCGGAAGTGAGAAGAACAAAAAATGAGTATTGGGATAATATATGCTCGAATATAGATCATTCGATTGGATATGCTAGATCCAAAGAAGCTTGGAAAACATTACAAAATATCAGGAAATCAGAAAGAAAGAAGATAATTATTCAGTTGATAACACCATCAGAATGGATGCAACATTATAAAGGTTTACTTCAAGAAAATAGAAATGAGTTTCAACTTCAAGATACGTATGTAGAATATAAATTTGACACTCCAGAGATAACAGAAGATGAAGTTAAAAGAGCTTTGAAAGAGGCAAAAAATGGGAGAGCACCAGGACCAGGAAATATTCAGACGGAACTCCTAAAACATAGATGAGATATTTTAGTAATATTTTTAACAAAACTTTTTAATAAAATTGAAATTGGAGACGATATCCCAGAAGACTGGAATTTATCGTACATTACTCCCATTTTTTAAAAAAGGTGATAAAAAACTGTGTTCCAATTACAGATGTATAAGCGTTATACCTTCAACAGCTAGGATTTTTAGCAAAATTATAAATTTTAAACTTAAGGAGAAAAAAAGATAACTTAAGAGAAGAACAATGTGGATTCCGGAGTGGAAGATCATGTATTGGTAATATTTTCTGTATTAGACAATTACAAGAGAAAATCCTAGCAAAAAATTAAGAACTACATATGACATTTATTGACTTAGAGATGGCATATGATAGTGTGTCTCGACAATTGTTATGGATAACAATGAGAAATATGAATATCTGTGATAAATGGATTAATATTGTTAGGCGGTTCTATAGTAATGCAAAAGCTAAAGCAAAAATACAGAATAATTTAACAGAGGAATTCACAGTGAATAAAGGCTTTAAGCAGGGATGCAGTTTGTCACCAATTCTTTTTAACATTTATTTAGACCAGGCTCTTAACTTGTGGTATAAAAAATGTTCTGAAATGGGTATTCCTATAGGAGGAAAAATACTGCTTTCATTGTTGTTTGCAGATGATCAAATAATTTTTGCAGGGGATGAAGATGATATGAAATATATGATAAATAAACTAATGGAAGAATATAAAAAATGGGGACTGAATATAAATTTACAGAAAACAGAATATATGTGTTTGGGAAAGGATGTGGATGACCTCATACTTGAAACAGGGAAAATAAAAAAATGTGATTTTTTTAAATATCTTGGGTCAATAATTACAAGTTTAGGTACCTGTGAGATAGATGTACAGGCTAAAATTGCAATGGCAAAAAATGCAACTAAGACATTACATGGAGTAATTTGGAACTAAAATATTACAAAGGAAACTAAAATGAAAATTTATAAGAGCATAATACAGAATGTTTTGTCATATGGAAGCGAAACTTGGTCTTTGACGGAATTACAAAAGAATAAAATTAGAACAGTTGAATTTGATTATTTTAGAAGAAGCCTCCAAAAAACAAGACAGGATAAAATAAGAAATGAATTCCTTTGGAGAGAAATGAAGGTCACCACATCTGTTGTTAAGAGGATCGAAAATCAAACGCTTAAATGGTATGGCCATGTACAAAGAATGGAAAATGAAAGATGGCCAAAAAATATATACCAATGGTCACCCCCTGGAAGAAATAAACGTGGCAGACCAAGATGGAAATGGAAAACCTACGTAAGAACCATAATGGATGATAGGAATTTGGAAGAGGGAGATTGGAATGATAGAGATAAATGGAAACTGAAGACGGCAAACCTATAAGCGGGTGAAAGCAGAAGAAGAAGAAGAATTGTACAACAGATAGTTATTCTGTAATATAATTATTTTAGAGAAGCAAAGTCACACAAACAAAACTTACCGACTTTTTTTAGACAGATCTAAATTAATACCTCTACAGAGTGTGGGAAATTAAATGTCAAACTGTTTCTTTAGTTTGATGGAATAAAATAAGTATCACTGGTGTGTTTTATATTGTCTCGAACTACCGGGGGCAACTGGATGCAGAAGTAGGATCGCTCGCAAATGCCACTGTACAACTACAGTCGGGCCATTTTAAAATCCAGCGTGACCACACCTACCCGATTTTTTGGCGGGACCACTACACGTGTTTTACAAAACAAAGCGGCGTTGATAAATCAGTACGAATCAGTTCCAGTATTATTACAATGTGGCGTTACCTGTGAATTTTCATCATCATCCTTCACGGATTAGGTTTTGGCCTGTTTCGCCCAGCGCTTTCTAGATCTTCCCACCAATCTTCGTCTACCAGGATTATACATTAGTGCCATCTTTGGTATCCTATCCTCTGTTATTTTTTGCAGATGTTCTATCCAATTGTTCCTGTGTTCTTCTATTTGTTGAAGAAGTGGTTCTACTTTTAGTTCCTCTCTAATATTCTCATTTCTAATATGTTTTCTTGTACAACCTTTCACAGCCCGTAGGTATCTCATTTCCGCTGTCTAAATTTTACTTTTTTCTTTTTCCTTCAGAACCCAGGCCTCAGTTCCATACATCGCCACTGGTAGTTTCATCGTTGAGTAAAATCTTAGCTGCGTATCCTTTCTTGCTTTGTTCCTCAGTGTTCGTCTGATCGTTCTACAAATATGTTGACAGTTCTGCATTTTCTTATTTATATCTTGTTCTTCTTCATAAGTTATATCGCAGCCCAAATACTGGAAGTGTTAAACCTGTTTCAACACTTTATCTTCTATTACTATTTTTGTTCTTACTGGGTACTTTCCATGGAACGCCATTACTTAAGTTTTTGATTTTGAAATTATCATATTATATTTCTTACGTATATTATTTAATGGATAGACTGCTTTTTGTAGCCTGTCCTCTCTGTCAAAAATTAATACTACATCATCTGCAAAACATAATGCATTCAATGTTTTATTTCGTCCAATTTTCAATCCCTGTGAATTTCAAGCGTCATAATTCCGCGGAGGAGTCGAAAGGCTATCAATTCGCAAACCAGAGAAATAATTCTTAATGCTAGAGATTATTTCGAAAAAGAGCGTGAGAACCCTGGCAGTAGTACAAGGGTAGACTTGTAACATCGTCTGTAAATGTGATGTGTGTTTTGTCCCGTAAGCTTGACGACAACCACTGTTAGTGAAGCAGCTAATCAGCTGATCAAAAGACGTCGTGTGATTCGCTACCGGTTTTTACAGCGACTCTACTGTTACTTACTCCCGACCGTGGCAACAGTTCATGTATGACGGGGAAGGGAATTCTAGACGTCCAGTAGAGATTCTTAGTGGCGCTTGCAAGTGATGATTTGGTTACGTGGCACCGACCGAACTTTCCTGACATGGAGGTTAGAAGTGTAGAGAACCTCCGGTAATGGAAGGCTAGACGCATCGATGTCTTTCAACTCACGAGTCAACGACTCTGGAAACGTCTCCATAATAAAATAAATACATTCAAACGCTGCTATTACAATGTGTTGCACATTCGGCGACGTTTACATGTATATCGTCTGTCACTAATCCTTGAGTCTCGATTACTACGCGAGCTATCAATTAAGTAATTAAACTTCGGTGATGTACTTTGGGAAATGTCTTAAGATATTTTCTTCCAAGCTGTCATAAATCTTTCTGCGCAAGTCGCCCCTAATGGAGAGATCATTGAAAAAAAACGGGTCATGCCGGAAAAACCCTCATTAGTGTCAGTCACTGAAATTTTGCGAGCTTGTCAGTGTTTCTCTTTTAAGTATATTTCCTCCGTTTTTGTCAGTATTTACTTGTATACTGGAAAAGACGGCAATTCTGTGAATATTTTTTTTTCTGCCGCATGCTTACATGGGTGTGAGTTGGGTTTTGCTAGTGGAAAGGGAGTGCTTGGAAGAAAATATTTTATGATGTGCTTTTACTATATGTACAGAATGTCCACAAATTCCCAGAAAACGTAAATCTGGATAACTTATTTTACAGGTAGTAAAGTTACGTCAATGCTGATTATTGAACATGAAATTGTATTGGGACTTTGTGGGCACTCTATATATTAAAATATGTTTGCCTTTTTATCGCGGCCCATAATCAGAGAATTGACACGCAAGAACGGGACAAATGCAATATTTCAGTGTCAATGTCATAATTGGAGCACTCACATAACGTGTTATATTTTGCTAGCTGATTATTACCTGCCCTTGCCCGGGTATTTTATCATTTCAGGTGAACACCTACACCTGATCATTTTAGGGTGTAATAGATAGTGGTCATCACTCGCCGTAACTGAATATTTGAATGTTCAAAAGTATATATTGCAACGAATGAAACATGGCGGTTGCTAGAGTCAATTTTTAATTTCATGTAAATCCCCACTTATAATAATCAAATTTCGCTCATTTCTGGATAATTTCTACCTCGCAATTACGCCTAAATAAAATTAATATTAAGGGTTCATTAAATTATACGGTGTAGACTGCGACGAACCAAACATGAAGGTTGCTAGAGTCAATTTTTAATTTCATGTAAATCCCCACTTATAATAATCAAATTTCGCTCATTTCTGGATAATTTCTACCTCGCAATTACGCCTAAAATAAATTAATATTAAGGGTTCATTAAATTATACGGTGTAGACTGCGACGAACCAAACATGGCGGTTGCTAGAGTCAATTTTTAATTTCATGTAAATCCCCACTTATAATAATCAAATTTCGCTCATTTCTGGATAATTTCTACCTCGCAATTACGCCTAAATAAAATTAATATTAAGGGTTCATTAAATTATACGGTGTAGACTGCGACGAACCAAACATGGCGGTTGCTAGAGTCAATTTTTAATTTCATGTAAATCCCCACTTATAATAATCAAATTTCGCTCATTTCTGGATAATTTCTACCTCGCAATTACGCCTAAATAAAATTAATATTAAGGGTTCATTAAATTATACGGTGTAGACTGCGACGAACCAAACATGAAGGTTGCTAGAGTCAATTTTTAATTTCATGTAAATCCCCACTTATAATAATCAAATTTCGCTCATTTCTGGATAATTTCTACCTCGCAATTACGCCTAAATAAAATTAATATTAAGGGTTCATTAAATTATACGGTGTAGACTGCGACGAACCAAACATGGCGGTTGCTAGAGTCAATTTTTAATTTCATGTAAATCCCCACTTATAATAATCAAATTTCGCTCATTTCTGGATAATTTCTACCTCGCAATTACGCCTAAATAAAATTAATATTAAGGGTTCATTAAATTATACGGTGTAGACTGCGACGAACCAAACATGAAGGTTGCTAGAGTCAATTTTTAATTTCATGTAAATCCCCACTTATAATAATCAAATTTCGCTCATTTCTGGATAATTTCTACCTCGCAATTACGCCTAAATAAAATTAATATTAAGGGTTCATTAAATTATACGGTGTAGACTGCGACGAACCAAACATGGCGGTTGCTAGAGTCAATTTTTAATTTCATGTAAATCCCCACTTATAATAATCAAATTTCGCTCATTTCTGGATAATTTCTACCTCGCAATTACGCCTAAATAAAATTAATATTAAGGGTTCATTAAATTATACGGTGTAGACTGCGACGAACCAAACATGAAGGTTGCTAGAGTCAATTTTTAATTTCATGTAAATCCCCACTTATAATAATCAAATTTCGCTCATTTCTGGATAATTTCTACCTCGCAATTACGCCTAAATAAAATTAATATTAAGGGTTCATTAAATTATACGGTGTAGACTGCGACGAACCAAACATGAAGGTTGCTAGAGTCAATTTTTAATTTCTAATTTCAGGTAAACCCTCACTTATATTGGTCGGATTTCTCTGATATTTTAATATCATATACTGAGTTTCGTTGAGAAACATCGAAAATTGCGACCACTAGAGATATTTCTAAATTTTCGTTTCGTGTGAACTCCTACACCTAATGGTTTTAGAACGTAATAGTGGGTAAACACTTACCATTCCTGAAAATCTGTATGTAGGCTACAAATTTTCATGATGATCATTTAGCGGTTTAGAAGTCTATAAAGCACAAACATACGTGGACTTATTTTTTATATATAAAGGTTTAACATAACGATGTTCCTTAAAACGTTTAAATGTTTAAATATATTTTCTAAATTTAAGCAACGGGTGATAGTCATTTACATTCTATATTCTTCAGGCAATATCAGTCCCGTTTTTGTTTCAAAACTCTAAGATTAAACGTGAAACAGAAACTAAAGTCCGAATTTTAGAACAAAGTCAAAACAAAAAACTTTTCCGATGCATAATCATCCCTTTCTGTTTATATGACCAAGACGTGTTAATCTCCACCAATGTATGGTAATCCTTCATGGTACCTGTACTTTGATAATAACTTGCCGTTTTCGGGGTTACAGTTAAGAGCTAACGAGATGGCGAACGTAAGGAATGGGTGACGTAATATTAGAGTCATAACATTTCTATCGCATGCAACTTACTACTGCGTGTCCTGAAAATATTAGTCGCGTTCCTGGACTGTTTATAAACACTATCTCGGAAATGAAACAATATTAGTAACCACAACACATGGATTCATAACAGGATTGTGCAAGAAAAGAGCACAAGATTTGTGAATGATGAATACAGTTCAATGCGTAGAATCGCGTGCAACGGGGATTCACAGAGAGAACAACTCCCCTATCTTCATGCTCCGCTCGCCTTCTTGTCAGCTCATAGCTGTACACTACAACGCAGGGGTGAAGTATTTCACCCGAATGCAGCGTTTTCTTGAAATTCTGCAATACGTAGGCCTATTAATAATATTGTGATCTTTATGAAGAAAATGGAATGAATATTTGTCATTCAGGTGTTTTATACAGGGTGTAACTAAATTCCCATTATAGACTTTGAAGATTTGTAGTAGAGTTCAAGACGATTACGTTTAGCAAAATAACTCATGCCGGAAAGTGCCGTTTTCCCTTTACGCGCGACATACCACAACAAACATTCAACTCTAGCGCATTTTCCGCTTCAAAGACAGGGGTTTTACGTCAGTCATTCACCGATCACTTGATGCCCCTTGCACACAACATGTTTGTTTACATGCCATTCAGTTCAGTTATAGTGATGTTTGTACCTGCTGTTGTGCTTGTGGTCTTTGTTCACACTGTACTAAGCTATACACACTCTTTCATTTATAGGGTGTTGCTGTTGGTGAACCACACGGAATACACCGAAATGGTGTTATTGTACGGCGAAGCTCGGTGCAATGGGAGGGCTGTTCGTCCGAGATCATCTGGTCCAACGATTTGGGCAATTGCACATTCTTCCGAATTCACCTCGCTAGACTACTATCTGTGGGACCACATGAAATCCATGATTTACAAGACCCCTGTGGCATCCGAGAAAGACATACTGGAGCGAGTTATGGCTGCTAATCTACCGTATCTGTGTTGACGTTGGTGGTCGTCACATCGAGCCCTTCTTGTAAATGGATCCAGACGATAAGCAGAAGGCGTCAGAGAGAGCAATGTGTGTTGTAGTTTTTTCACGTGTAGCGGGAAAACGGCATGTTTCCGGCTTGGTTCCCCACTTCACTCCTCCAAGACTCTAATGGGAATTTAGTTTCATTGTGTATAAACAGTCCATATTGGAAATTATTCTGATGTAGTACTGGGTTCCTGTTGTCCTACCTTTGACCTTCGACCACTGTAGGGGAGCTCGCTGTGATGATACCATCTTCTCTATTAGCAGCATGTTGATCCATAACTCTGCGGATAGTAACGGCATGGAGAGTCGAGCAAGATACGCTAATACCAGCACAACGATTCCCGATATCTCTATCAGATATGTCCCAAGTTCGATTTCCAATGTCTTTCGCCAAATTACCAACGTCCAACTGCTTCATTTTCGTCGGCGAACCTGAAAAATAACAATATTAGTAATTGCGTTTGTGTGAACTAATAAGGCGGAGTGTGTGGCTTAAATAACACTGGTCAACATGATTTTTGTCTCATGACTACCAATAGCTGTACTTAATGCAGTTTTTTTATCGTGTTTTCGAATATGTATTGGGAATTTCTCCATCACCCACAGGTTTTTTATTTCAATTTCAATTAATGGATTTAAATAATTGTTTTTTTTAATAAAAGTTTTTTCGTCCATTTGTCCATTGTAGAATAAAACCAAATGAGCTAACTCAAATGGTTTTCAGCTATGGAAAAGAGATATCAAGGCAAATGGAATCCTAATATGGTGGCCGATTATGTTGGACCTTGAAGAGGGATGCTCCACAGGCGAAACATAGCAGAAAATCGTCATTTATTACCTTTTAGGTACGTCCGAATGTTCGAATATTGTGTAGTTACGAATGTAGAAAATATTAAACTGTTTGAAATTATAAATGCCTATCTCTCGGAAACCTTGCGTGATGGAGAAAAACAGATATCATATTTGAATTCAGGAGAAAAAATTACTATCAGAATCACATATTTTTCTTTCTGAGACAAAATAAATAATAGTTTTAAAAAACTAAAACAACACGCTTTATTAGAAAACCGAACTAAAAAAATTAAAAATAATTTTAATTTCCAACATGCTTGGTATAAATAATTTTACCATCAAAAGCATGGGGTGCTCTTTATCAATTAATATATTTGATAATAAACAGATATTGGTAAAAGTAAAGTCTCTAAGAAGAAAATGTAAAAATCATAAAAAGCACCCCACGCTTATGATAGTAAAATTATATATCCCAAGCATGTTGGAAATTAAAATTATTTTTCGTTTTTTTAGTTCGGTTTTCTAATAAAGTGTGTTGTTTTAGTTTTTTAAAACTATCATTTAATTTTTAATTTTTAGTTTTAATATTTTACAGAATAAGATAAATTCGATTCTATTGCAGTATGAGCTGAAAATAATACTCTTCTAAAAAAAAACTCCCAGCCGGATTTAAACCAGCGACCTGTGGATTACAGAAATTATATACCACTAGAGTGTACCGCTCTATCAACTGAGCTCTTACAACGATTGACTAAAAAGTCGACAAGTCCCCAACCTATTATACCAGTTTTCATTTTTTTTTCTGATGATTCTGGCCAGGATTCTAGAAACAAAATATGACATTATTGTATTGTCACAGGTCATTTACAAGTACACAAAGTTTCAAGTCGATCCAATGTTTCTAAGTGGGTGAAAATCGTGTTCAAAAATTCCGTTAAACTTTTTTTTATTTTCTGATGATTCTGGCCAGAATTTTAGAAAACAAATATGAAATTATTATATTGCCACGGGTCCTTTACACGTATACAAAGTTTCAAGTCGATTCAATGTTTCTAAGTGGGTGAAAATCGTGTTAAAATATTCCGTTACATAGATACAAGTACACGTTTTTTTTATTTTCTGATGATTCTGGCCATGATTTTAGAAACAAAATATGAAATTGTTATATTGTCACGGGTCTTTTACAAGTACGCAAAGTTTGAAGTCGATCCAATGATTTTAAGTGGGTGAAAAACGCGTTAAAAGATTCAGTTACATAGATAGATACTGGTCAAGCTAATATAAAGCGTGTAAAAAAAGTTTCTTTTTATTACTCTGTGTAATTGAATAAGGCAAATATTTTGCTTATTTCTCCAAGAGTTTACATCTTTATATATATATATATATATATATATATATATATTGTTACATTTAATTATAACATATATATATATATATATATATATATATTCAGCCTGCGTATGTTTGTGCTCGCTAAACTAAAAAAGTCATCGGTAGATTTACTTCAAATTTTGTTCATTCAGGTTTTCAGGTACAGAGAGTGTTTAGCCGCTATCTATTAAGCTCTAAAACCATTAGGTGTAGGAGTTCAGGAGTTCACCTGAAGCGAAAATTCAGAAATTGCTCTAGCGGTCTCAATTTTCCATCTTTCACAACGAAACTCGGTATCAACAAATGTTCAAGACAATTGACCTCGAACTCTGCGAGCACAAAAATAAGAAGGCAGAATTTTTATAGGTATAAAAGGACCAGCCTCATGGGCTGGTGGTCAGAGCTTCTGACTACAGTTCAGGGGTCCCAGATTACATTCCTGGACAGATCACATACATTTTTAGGTCTGGATTTAGCATAGTACCTAAAAATAGAATTCAAAAGTATTATCTACTGATATATTTATTACGAGCATGTAGAAAATTAGTTACCAAAATCAGTGTTACAGACAGTATAAAAAAAACCGGTAGCTCTCAATAGAATGAGTAAAACAATAAAAATACTAAATATTATGCTCTGTCAAATATTATTCAAGACTAAAGTTTACCAAAATTAAACTATAAAAAATAGGTATATTTTGGAAATTATACAGGTTAGCCTTAAAGGTTAGGTTTTAAGTTTATCTTGAATTAAATTTTCTTACAAATAAAACTGTACCGAAAGTGCACCCCTTCCCTCTTCGCTGTGTATAGTTGCGCAACTTCGCCTCTTCCTCGGAACACTCAAATACGTGATACAAGTTACAAACAGTGTCATCACCATCTTCGTTTTTGTCTCGATCACTTCGGTTAGCTGTGGCGTGTATTGGATATTTTTTTAGGGTAAGCAATTTAGGAGTAAATGTCAGAAACTTTTTTTTAAACTGAAATATCGTATTTTTCATGGAGAGGATATGAGTTTCTCTTGAATTTTGACCCTTATTAATTTTCAATTTAATTCCATCTAAAAGTTTAATTATCTTATATATATATATATATATATATATATATATATATCTGTATTTTAGTGAATAAAATGGAATTATCGAAAAACAGAGAATTTACTTGTCGAAATTTTTCACATTCAAATGTATAATAATAATAATAATAATAATAATAATAATAATAATAATAATAATAATAATAATAATAATAATAATAATAATGATAATAATAATAATAATAATAATAATAATAATAATAATAATCAGTCTAAATTACTGAATCTATAATTTATTTGACACAGTGTAGTGTCAAAAATTTGTACGTACATTTGTATTTTGTTTTGGTGTCAAAAGTTTCATCTGAAGTTCGTTTTTTTTTGTTCGAATTCTTCCCGTTTGTTTTCTAGGATTTTTTATTCTTTTAATCTATTTATGCAGTAATCAAAATCGTTAAATTTTGCTTGCAGTATATCAAATAAACTGTCAGTTACAAGGAAAATATTAATAAACGTATTGAATATAAAATTGAAATCAAATCTTGCAATGTGATTAAATCTCCATGTGCAGCAATATAAGCTTCTTGATCCCAATATTCTTGTCTGGATTCGTAATATTTCCAAAGATAGAAATTAGCACATCCCTATTCTCATGTAATTTTACCGCGTCGAAGACACTTTTCCCAACCGTTTCTTTATTTCATCAAAAACCCTGTTCTTTTGGTTGATTTTGAAAATAATGCAACTAGTCCATTCAAAGTAAGGAATAAAATGTATTCTTTAATGATGGTCATGGATTAGAATGTACTAAATGAACGAAAATTGCATTTGGAAAAGTGTTTTTCACTTTCGATTGCAGTCCATTCAACTGATTTGCCATGGCAGATGCTCCATCATAACTTTGTGCAAGAAGTTCCTTCTCACATCCGAAATCATGAATCAATTGAACCACTATATTGTATAATGCCTCGACTGTTCCATTATCAGAAACGTTATTGGATCCTAAAAATCGTTATTCTACGTGGCCATCATCGATGAGGTACCGAAACACAGGAGACAGCTGAGAGAAATTACTTATGTCTGTTGCCTCATCTAGAATAATGCAAATAAAATTTGATTCATTGATCTCCCTCTTTGATCTGTACATTAATACGTTTGGTATGGACTGATTAGATAATTCTGGATTAAATTTGACATTCCTGTAAATGTCGTAGAATGTTCTAAATGGCGCTTTAGTTTCTCACCGAGTAATTTCGCGAGTTCAACGTAATTGTATTTATTGATAGAGTCGCGTCATATCTCTACTCTGACAAAAAAGCAAACTACATCGATGAAGCGTTTTGTTATGACTATTGTTTCTTACAAGATTGAGTTGCAAATCCCGATTTTTTCCCTGATTGTCCAATATATGTTCAATTCTCGACTTACCGAAGATTTTTCATTTATAATGGAGATCAAATTATTTTTAGATAGACTATGTTTTTTAATGGCTTTATGTATGTTTCCCATGTCGCAATAATCCGCACTGTTCCACAGAGATATTTCGTTATTGAACAGAAAACAAGTCCAACAATACAGTTTTTGTGCACGAGGACACCCTTTTAATCACTCGTTGCTATTGTAAATTTGCGACTTGAAACGCCTTACACCTTAGTTGTGATATTTACTTCAGGAGTATTGTATTTCATTACTCGTTCCTCATCTTCGAACGCGCTCCAGGCAAATTTACTTTTAGGATAGCACATATTACACATATTACACAATCACATGCGCTTTGTCCACTGTCTTGCCCCGACTGATTGTGAGCTTCCACATTTTCAACACTGCTGTACGCAAGAAGCTGAAGTGCTTGCCTTCCAGCCATAACGCTTATGTACATTCCATTATTAAAATGTGTGTTAATATATTTTACCATAATAATTAGGGCAAGGCATTTAATGACCTATAAATTGGTAAAAAATGCAAAATAAAAAAAAGCATTTATGACCTAAAAATACAAAAATGACCAATAAAATAAAAACATGACCAATAAAAAGTTAAGAATTACCAATAAAAAATACCATTTTTTAGATTAAGTACTCCCTTGATTACTGAATTACATAAAATTTAACTTAACATCAAAATATTAAAAGGAAAACATTAAAAAAATACATATTAGAATAGGCTACCTTTTATTGAAGAAAATCCATTTCAATTACACAGTACACTTTCACAACAATTTTAAATTGCAGTTAACAATCAAAAACTTGGCGGAGATTCTCGAACATAAATGATTGTCTATTGTCTGCTAGCACTGACTTATAAATGGAAAAGCTCCTCTCTACTTCAACGGAAACAATTGGAGCATACTGAAAGCAAGCAATATCTCCTGGATTTAACTCACACTCAGCAAGAAAAAAATTTCACCAGACAAAGCTATGCCAATTGAACACTGTGTTGTGTACCTCTTGTTCTTGGTTATACACTTCTTCATTTTCATTGACACTGTATCACCCACTTTACCACATGCACGGCTCAAATCATTCATCACTTTATCCACCATTTGTAGCTGTTCCACTAATGTCACTTGGGATTTTTCCAGTGAAGTTATGGCATCAGGAAGGAATCCAAAATTAGTATTTATGTAAGAAAGTTTACCAGCAATTTCTTTATCCGCTACCAGTTCTTGCGCCTTTTTTATTGACACAGACTCAACATTATCAAAAGAATCGACCACTTTCTTCACAACGTCGAAATTCTTGCAATAATAACTGCAAGCTTGGAGCCATGTTCCCCATCTAGTCAAAACAAGTGAGAAGGGCAATTGGATTTCTGGAGCCTCTGTTTTGAATGCTAAAATTCGAGAGGGGGCTTTCAGGAATACTTTCTTCAGGCATCGAATTAATTTATCTAGTTCAGGAAAATTTGCACGTACCTCTTCCACGACCCGGTGTAATGCATGCGCTAAACACGTCACATGCACCATTTTTGGGTACAGTGCACTCAAAGAAGCAGCTGCTTTCATCATATAGGGTGCTGCATCTGTTATAAAAAGCAATACATTGGAATTTCGTATCCCATCAGGCCAAGGTATTCTCAATGCATGGTCAAATACTATGCTGATTGTTGAGTAGTTGACTTTGTCCACCTGCTCACAATGTAGTAGAAATTGTTCTCCAGGGCTGTGTGCTTCGAAAACTCCAACAATAACATTTGCTTCATAACGGCCCATAGAGTCTGTTGTCTCGTCAATGGATACGGATACATCTTTTTCTCCAATCCTTTCTCTTATTTTGTGCAAATGTTTGTCATAGCACCGAGCTACGTAGGTTCTTCTCAGTGTTCTGGGATCTGGAATTAATTTTCCGGTCTCCTCTTCTAAGAAAGTTTGCAGCTTAGGGTGATTCAATTTGTGAAGTGGAATATCAGCAGATAGAAAAGCTTCATATAGTTTCTCACAAAATGGCGAAAATGTTGAACAAATTTCCCCCAGAAGCATTTGCTGTAAGTTTACACTGGATTTTTTTTCAAGTCGCTGCAGACCACATTTATGATTCTCCCGTGACATGCTTTGTTCTACCGTAAAACTTTTTTTCAGTAGCCACTCTCACATCGCAAATCTTGCAGAATAACATACGACCATCCATTGAAAAAACATTATCTCCATATTTTGAAACAAATGCCCTCAATTTAACACTATCACTTTCCTTTACGTTAGGCATTTTACTCTTAACCTGTTCATACAGATGGCTAGAAAAAAACCGACCACCTCACTTAACAGCATAACAATGGGAGTGTGGGCAAGTCCATTAAGCACATTCCTTGAAAAATAGGGGTTAGAAGCTAACATAAGCTCTAAGTAATTGAATAAAATTCCTAGTAGTGGGCAAGTTCATTATGCACATACCTTAAAAAATAGGGGTAGTAGTGTTAGCAAAGCATCTATTTATTCCAAGAAATTGTATTGACAGGGAAAAATACTGAGTTATAATACAAATCTCAAATCAAATACAAATAATGTCACAACATTCCGCAAAAGTGTAAAAATGCTCAAAATGACCTACAAATTGCCAAAAAATGATCTATCCCTAAAAAAGTTAAGAAAATGCAAAAAATGCCCTAACGAATTGCTTTTATTTAATCTATTTTTTAATGACATACATTTTCATACATGCAAGCAATGTTTCAACCTTCATAAGAAAAAGATGCAAAATCATTAAATACCTTGCCCTAATAATAATATTATCTTAACATACCAATACTTCAATGTAGACATGACAATTACTATTGAGAATTGTAGGACCACAAGCTTAATTAAAGATATAATAATTATGATTTAAAATAAGTTTCCACTACTAGCCAAGTCCCGCAGATTCGAAACTGCAGGATAACAGATAACTGAACGAAAACTTACGACAACACACGATGGCATCCGAGCAACTTCTAGCTTTCGTGTAGAGCAAGAGTGGTTTATAGCTGGGGAGCTGACTACGCAAATAATAACCAGGTCACTAATATTATTCTTAAATTGCATTGAAATTTTATGTTAATCATTACTGATTATTTCTATTATGTTTCTCATTATTTTATTTTTTAGTCCTGGGTAAGCAATGCTTATCTTGCGTCTAATGAATACACGCCACTGTCGCTGTGGGTTAGCTCGAGTGGAGCTGTGTTGTTTTGGTCCTGTAAGCCAGGGTAGGGCATCCGGGGTGTGGACCCTAACCCTCGGCTGGACTAAGGAATGATTGAGTGTACGTGTGGATAATTATTATTATTCTCATTATTTTGTTTTGTAAATTTATTTGATGACCAATATAATTGATTTATATTGTTTATATCATTTATGTATTCACATTTTTCTTTAAACTTATATAATAGTCGAAGGTAATTTCTGTTTAATTAACCAGACAAATAATTTAAACATTAAATTCTATTTTAGTAAAAATAATGTTTAATTACTGTTAATTAGTTATGATATTGGTGCTTCATATTAATTCCTATTCTAAAGTTTTCTCAAGTCATATTAGCTCCCCTTTTCGTTCTAGCTTTCATGATTGTAGATGCTATTAAGAGTTAGATACGAACTATATAAATTACTACAGTGTATTTAATAATTTCATGGTAAAAGTTAATAAATGTTAAACATACAACATAGGAAAGATGAATCAATCTTTACCTCTGATGGTAGTAGAACGTATGAGCTGGTAGGTTACAAAACTTAAAACGTTAAAAACAAAGGTTAATCTTAAAATACAACACGTATACACAAGAAGTTAACCTATATTATAAATTATTATTTTCAGTTACATTTAATTCTTTATAAAATATAGACGTTATATATTTTTTATTTATACGTTGAGGTAATACTATGTTATGAGATTCAAAATGAGCATTTTCATAGTTGTATTTAAAGTATATATTAAATATCTTACCTTTCATTTCATAATATTAATTTCTCTCCATATTAATTTTAATAAAAATACGCTTAAATTCAGCTACGGTTAGTTCATATTCCTGTCGCTAGTTGGTTCTTGCATCGTAAAAACAAAATGTAATCTTTTTACCGCGTTGCCATATGTTCTTTTAAACGTACCTATTCCCGCCTGTATCTAGCATGACGTCACTAGCGGTGAAGAATTTATTTGAGTTCAGAAACCACTGTGAGGCTGCGTTCGGGTTTCAGGTACGTGCAAACGTCGGTCTTTCTAAAAAAGACAGAAATCCACCCAAAGACAACGTGGTGGTATTTAAAGAAAGAAATAATAATAATAATGATAATAATAATAATAATAATAATAATAATAATAATAATAATAATAATAATAATAATAATAATAATAATAATAATAATAATAATAATTGTAGTATTGTAAGCCCATGTTTTCCCTTTACAGAGATTTAGGCGCTCTCCCCCTACAGAGAAGAATTTGAACCATACTAATTTAGTTACACTTGTTTTCGTACAGATGTCATTTTGAGTGGTCCGTGGTGAGCGTTCAGCCTCATTCTGACATCTAGGAAACCGAGGTAGTACTAGGACGGGAAAATTCGGTAAATTTTGCTTAGAGTCCTTTTCATTCAGGCTTAAGGATTTTTTACGAGCCTGAAAATCTTCAGACTCGGGACCCACGGCTTGAAATCCCTCCCGGAGGACTTGCTCCTTGGATTTTTCCGTCCTAAAAAATCCATCGACCATGGCCGGGTTTGAACCCGCGATCCTCGGGACCAGAGGCAAGGAGCATATCACTAGTCCACCGCATAATAATAATAATAATAATAATAATAATATGACCGCGGTGATTACTGGTTATGTTCCTGCCTCTAGTCACGAGGGTCGGGGATAAAACCCAGCCGGGTTTGATGGTTTTTTCTCCTGGAGGGACTTTCAGCCGTGGGTCCCGAATCTGAAGATTTTGAGGATCGTAAAAATACTTAAGCCTAAATAAAAAGGCCTCTAAGCAAAATATTTACAGACCTTCTTCATCCTAGTAATATCTCACTTGCCTACTAGATGTCAAATTGGGCCAGTATATTGAGCGCATACAATTCATGGCATCTATAGGAAATAAGCTTAACTAAATTAACTTGGTGTAGTAACTCGTAATAAAGGAGAGACTAGGTCCAATACTGGGCTGTTACGCCATTGTAGATAGATAGCATAACTAACTAACTAACTCACTGGCTCTATCGAACATGTAGGTTCATGGCTGCGCGGAAAGCTCTCCATACATCCCTATCCTGAGCTAAAGTTTTCGAATCATTTCCTGTATAATCTACTTCTCTCAAATCATACTTAATGTTATTCTCCCACCTCATTATTGCTCTAGCAACTGGGCGTTTCCCCTCTGGTTTTCCTACAAGAATCTTTCATGCACATCCTTACATTGCCCATTATTGCCACATGTCCTGCCAATCGGAATCTACGAGACTTAACTGTTCTTATTGTATCTGACTTCCTATAAAGGTCATGTGGATCACTGTAATTAAGTCTTCTCCATTGAACTGTCTGTTCATCTCTGTTTGGTACAAAAATATTCCTAAGAACTTTATTCTCAAATACTCGTAATCTCCTTTCTTCCCTTAAAGTAAGTGTCCATATTTCGCATCCGTATAATATAACTATGTCCACCGCTGTCTTGAGGTAGCGTGCTGCCTTGTCACGCAGTGGGCCAGGGTTCGATTCCCGGTGAGGTTTTTTGGGGTTTTTCCTCACCTATAAGACAAATGTCAGGAAGTTTAGGGTCCAACGGTCCCCGAAAATCATCCGGCCATCATCATCATCCTCGTCACTGTCATCATCATCCATCACCGGTGTGGAAAGCAACGGGAAGCTACCACACCTATAATTCCTTAGTTAAGCTGCAAAGCATAGCATGGAAATGCTATGATTGGAGTGAATGACCTGCTTTCGGGCAGATTTACTATGGATGGATAATATATAAAAAGCGATAATATGGAGATGAATAAAGAACTTAACTCATTTTATCATGTATAGGAAATGTACAATTTGATATGCTGTAAAAATATTAAATAAATAGTGTAATTTATTTAACTTGGTTACCATGTATCATTTTAAATTTCACAAAATAAAGAAAATATTAACTTCTTAACAACAAAGGGCCTTCTCTATAGTTAAATATGCCTAATATGAGTATAATTTTATTACATCCATATTAACTGATTAAAATTTATCTGATGCTGTTAATAGATTGAACCATTAAAATAAATAAAAATGCCGATATGGAATTTGCATTGTTCGTTCCAGAACACTAAAATTAACTTTCACGCGTCTCAACTATAAAGACAAAAAAAAATTAACGAAAAAGTACAGTATACAAATTATTACATTTTTTATTTAAATGTGGAAAATTCTATTATAATTATTTCAAAGCAACTGATTACAAATTATATTGCTGACATGTGTTATATTTTTAAACTAAACAATCGAAATAAATCTCTTACAATGCGCGAAATCTTACTTTATGATTGATTGTTTCCACGTGGCGCACATAGTACAGCGTTGTCATACGTATTTTCACTCTGTTGGTTTCCAATAACGCTACACCCAATAATAATTGTATTTTACACTACAGGTTATACATACTTAATCACATAATATACTCCACGCCAATTACATTTTTTATACAAGAAACTTCATATGATTTAAAACTGTGTTTGCAATTAACAAGCATGACTCTATTTGACAAAGTGAATGTTAGCACAATGTGGCAACATCGCACTGTGGATCCCCGATAATACGACACACATGGCATGTCAAAGGTCAAACTAATGCAAGAACCTTTCAAGTTCAAGGACTCCCACACACACATTTTGTAACACATAAGAACCGCGCACTTGTTTTTAATTCTACTCACTTAATAACATACATATTGAAGAATCGCATAATGAGGAATTATTTAAATGCCATTAATAAAAATATAAAAATGTAATTAATATAATTAACGTAATTACTTTACAAGACAATGTCGTTAATACTTTTTTGTTAGTTATGTACCGATAACGTAGAATCCCAGAGGAAATTTGGATCCATCAATTATCGTATTGTGTACAATAATTTTTGTATGTTTTATGTGACTGACTGTAGCTTACCCTTAATAATTATAGGGCGCATTTTAATTATCTAGAATATTATAATACAATTATTAGTATTACATTTATGATCAGGAAGGACCGAAATATGGTATAACAAAAGAGTCGGTGAAACAAAACAAATTTATACAGTGAAATCGTAAAACAAAATTTCGTTTAATTTTGCATGTGTTTTCAGGTTTCGGAATATATCATGTTCTACTATTAATTTAGATCAAAATAATCCGTATTTCAAACATTAACTTCTATAATCGGAAAATTTCATCTGCAAAAAAATATCTCATCGAAAAAATTACTCCTGCGCCAATTTCAAAATTTTCACATCGGTATGACATTTTCATGTAATTACTCTACATTTAAATCCTTCCGCTGACTGCCTTTTAGCTCAAATTGTCACAGAAGAAGGGCCAGTAATTATTTTATGAAACAGCTGAGCCGAACAGTCTACCAGATTTCCTAAACCATGTTTATGTTAATACACAGCGGAGTCCAGCAAGCAACTGACTGCGTTATGCGTATTAGCAATATAAGTGAGGGACAAAAAGTCAGTCAGTCACGGGACTCCAGCGGGAAAAATAATGACTTTACAAGAAAATGTCATCTATACTTTTTTGTTAGTTGTGTACCGATAACGTAGAATCCAAGAGGAAATTTTAATCCATCAATTATTATGTTGTGTACAGTAATTTTTATCCGTTTTCTGTGACTGACTGACCATAACTTACAGTTAACAACTATAGGACACATTTAAGGTATATAGAATATTAGAATCCAATTAATATTGTTTAATTTACGACCAAGGAGGACCAAAGTATGGTTTAACAAAAGATTTTGTGAAATAAAACGAATTCATACGACCAAATCATTAAACAAGAAATTGGTAAAATTTTGAGTATTTTTTCAGGTTTGGAATGTGACAAGTTCTACCGCTATTATTAGATTAAAATAATGCACATTTGAACCATTTTCTTATAGAATTATAAACTTTGATATTTACAGATATATATTACATCAACAAAA
This sequence comes from Diploptera punctata, assembly GCA_030220185.1. Classification (NCBI taxonomy): domain Eukaryota; kingdom Metazoa; phylum Arthropoda; class Insecta; order Blattodea; family Blaberidae; genus Diploptera; species Diploptera punctata. Next base: position 565,465 of record JASPKZ010006838.1, on the reverse strand, counting down.
TTATTCCTGCGTCAGTTTCAAAATGTTCACCTCGGTATGACATTTTCATGGAATCGCTCTATAGAAAAGTGTTTTTCTGAACTATAGTGATTTCTTCAGAAACTTGAGGTGATAAAAATGTTCAGTTGGAGCAGCAGGTAATAGAAATAGGCCTATACATTTAGCAATGTGACACTACTTACTTGCATATTTGGATTTGGACATAAAATGGAACGTCTTTGAATCGTACAATGGAAAGGGGGCTATAAATGCGATTGGCGGCCAAGTAAAAAGGATGGCACGGACGTATGAAAAATCGGGAAAGAAGATACAAAATGGTGCAGAATTATGTAATGTGAGCTGTAAAACCAACCAAATAACTGGAGTCACAAAATTATATAGAAGAAGGAAAGACTTTTTTAGAAAAACAATTTGAATATCTTGCATCTATCAGAGACTCATTGCGTATACAACGTGAAAGCGTTGGACCCGTATGTTATAGAGTATGCACAACTGTCAAACAATCAGCGCAACAAATTCATAAGTTCGTGTGTTAAAAACAACTGAATGGCGTGAGAGGCATATAAAGCCATTGGCTGCTAATCTCACATCCAAGTATATCAATCACAGGGGTGAATAATCATCTAACCAACATATAGGGTAAAATGTGGTCAGCATGCCGGATACTCCAGCCGTTATGGCTGGTTCTCGCGAACGCAAACGCTATTTATTGTAGCTGCCCAAATTCTTCATGATTCTAGGCGGGCACCAATCCCATTGTTCCCGAAATTCCATGAGAAAATGTATTCTCTCTTGGGCTCAAATCAGTGCTCTCTATTGAGACATCTTGACTCAAACCATTCAGTTACAGCGTGGGACTTCATGCGTGACAGGAATCATTATTTTTATTAATGGGTCAAATCAGGTCAAGTTAGCGGCGAAGACTAGGGAGAGAAATGCAATCTCATACATCGATATTATGATGTGAGTCATCAGAAATCAGGCTAATTAGAGTTATGTTTTTATTGTTGTTTAAAAGTAGAATTCAGCACGTCAGCAATTGTTTACTAACTACAGCTTACTAATACGATTTACGATAATTTGTTTTGAAAGTACATGCACTCTAATAAATAATTAACTTATTAAGAATGTGTATACATTCTGCAAGGATTAAAATTTTTATTTCAGTGGTTCAATCTAGAAATCAAAAATATTAATTCTTACATTAGGTAAACTGTCCACCGCTGTGGTCTCGGGGTAGCGTGCTGCCTTGTCACGCAGCGGGCCCTGGTTCGATCCCCGGTCGGGACAGTTTTTCTGGGTGAGGTTTTTATCGGGGTGTTTCCTCACCTATAAGACAAATGTCAGGAAAACTTTAAGGCCTAAACGGTCCCCGAAATCATATGGCCATCGCAATCAATATCATTCACATTCATCTTAGGATTAGGGACTCTCCTGGCGCACCATTATCATCATCATCGCCCACCATATCATCGGGGCAACGTAACCCCGCCCTCCAGGTGCCCCAACCTCAGAAGTGGGTTACAAGTACGCCATGCCAGGAGAGAAACCAGGAATGTCGAAAGAAAAACCTGGGGCATTTGAAAAAAAAAAACATTAGGTAAACTTTAATAAACTCCACTTCAAGCGCGACAGGCCTAGAAGGCTCTTGGTTTACAAACCGTCTGCTGGCCTCACGTCCACATGTGTTAATCACAGAGGTAGACGATCATAAGCCAGTGTAGGGGTGACATGTAGTCAGCATGTCGGGTCACCCAGTCGTTATAGTTGGTCTTATCAACCTGGAGTCGTTACTTATTGTAGCTACCCAAATGACTCACGATGCTGGGTGGGCACCTGTCCCATACTGACCGAAATTCCATGAGGAAATGTCTTCCTCCATGGGGACTCGAACCAGCGCAAGTCCCATAGCTCTGCGCCAAGGCTTCTTTCCTTAACCACTCGACTATGGCGCCGGACCAAATTGTAATCAGTTACTATATATATATATATATATATATATATATATATATACATGCATACAATATTTTAGTAGGTATATTTAACAATAGAGAAGGCACTTTGTTATTAAGTATTTAATAGTTTCGTTATATTTATAATTTAAAATGGTACATGTTAACCGAGTTAATTTAATTATATTATTGATTTAAAGTAATATTTATTTTACAGCAAAATTAAATTTAACAATTTTCGTAGAATTGATAAAGCATTTGCAGCTCTTTATTAATCTCTGTTACCGAAGCTGTTTGTCCAGTTTGATAGTATTTTGTTACATTTGTGTAATATTTGCATTTTGGAATTCTAAATAAAATTCAGATGTCAGTCAGTCACAAAATAATGTCAGTCAGTCACACATCACATATTAGGTCATAACGTCGGTATTAATTTTGATTTAGGTTTATTTTTTCATTTAAAATGTAACTTGATATGTGCCCTCCAAACGGTATTTTGGAAAATTGAATTAAGGATCACATTTCATGGAATGTTGTAGATGAACATGTTAAGCTGCATAATGAATTTATATCACTCAGTCACACATACTTTGATAGATAATAAATAACTTTTTTTTTCAGAAGTTGTATATTTATGTACAATCTTAATCAGACACTTTTCCTCTATCATATCATGTGTATAACACCTCTAATTTCAACCAATTTTAATATTTATGTAAGCATTTTGAGTAAAAGTGTATTGTAATTGTCAGTCAGTCACATATGGAATTGCTCTGTACTAGCATGAACAATTATTATAATATTAACACACCGAAACTAAAGCACATTTCTTTGAGTTTAAATTTTTGAGAGGAGTTGGGACGACAATAGTACCTGTAACGCATAATAACATGTATTTCCAGAATTGAGCCTTTGTTTAATATCTTTGTGCCTATCGTTCCTATTTGTAATTTTTATTAGGTATTTGAATTGAGCCACTTCCTCAAATTTTCCCTCATTTGTCATTAACCGTCCATTTGCATTATATAATATGTTTCTATGTGTGACCGACCATATATGTAGTTTCATTGGTATTTACTTCCAGTCCCAATTTTTAAGTGTTATTCAATAGCATATGTATGTTGGTCCTTAGTATTATACATTGTAACACAACAATAATTATAATAGGATATTTGCTTGCGATAACCCTAGTTACTTATGAATTATTGAAGTTTTAATTTCGTGGATTTTATAATTAGCATTTAAAATGAGTGAGTGAGAATGAGAGAGAGAGAGAGAGAGAGAGAGAGAGAGAGAGAGAGGAGAGAGAGAGAGAGAGAGAGAGAGAGAGAGAGAGAGAGAAAGGGAGGGACTAGTCTTAGGATTTAATTACGGGAGTGCGAATTAAGCATACGCATTTGTGCTACGGACTACTTTCATGTATATCTAATCACAACCGTTTGTAACGGAAGCATCAAAATCACTTGATCCTTCAATTGTACACAGAAAATTAGCGCACTTCCTTTACCTCTATGAGTGACACAATACACTATCTCATCAATCACGGGATATATGTTTATTCAATGTTAATAAGTAAATCACTAGCACTATCGAACTGGTAGGTTCATGGCCCGCGCGAAAGTAAGCTCACCATACTTCCATATCCTGAGCTAATGTTTTCCAATCATCTCCTTAAAATCTACTTCCCTCAAATAATTGTTAATGTTATTCTCCCACCTCATTCTCGATCTACCAACTGGGCGTTTTCTTTCTGGTTTTCCTATAAGGAGCTTCTATGCCCCTCTTTCGTTCCCCATTCGTGCCACATGTTCCAGACCATCACAGTCTACAAGACGTAACTGTTAATATTATACAGTTAAACTTGTTTAATCTGGAACGTGAATAATGCGGAAATCTGCCCAATGTGAAGACATTTATTGGTCCCGGCAAAATAATAGTAATTTTTACGTGTATTTATTTTGTATAAAACGGAATCTGTCAAACGCGGAAACGGAAGGATATATTTCTACACATTCATGAAAAAAGTTTATAAGGCGGAAAGATAGAGAGAGAAATAAATTATTTTCCACTTCATTGAATTCCCGTTAGGCGAATTAACAATAGTGATAATTCCTGCCGCCGGGTGAAGTAGTGTTTCTACCTATATCTGAAATTTTTTTTCGGCCTCACTGCACACGCGTTTTGCGAAATACAGGTTGGTTTAACAAATATTTGGAGTGTGACATCTGTCTTACAAATAACCAGTGCACTGTAAAATCTTAAATTAGTTTAAGATTTGAGACCGATTGTGTACGTATCAGGTAACGTTCCGTATTTACGTTACGGAATGAAGATGGCTAAATCGTATGTCGTTAAACAAAAAAGTGAAAATGATTGAAGGTAAAGAAAAACAAACTCTCAGTACGCGAAATTATGACTAAATTTAAATGTGGAAAAATCCAAGTTTATGAGATTTTAAAACATAAAGAAAAAATAATGCATGAATGGATAAAAGGAAATGGTCAAAATTAAGAGGGAAAAACAAAAAAAAAAAAAAAAGAGAGAGAGAGAAAGATAAAAAAGTTCCAAATTTTTGGACCAACACTCGAAAGTCAAGCTCTAGCTGTAAATATATCCCTAGGGAATAACGATTTGGTTGGTTGTGGACAGTTTTAAAAGACGACACAATGTAGTGTGGTATAAAATTTGCCGGGAATCAAAGGATGTGGACGAAAGTGTAGTTAGCCAGTGGAAACCGAAACTGCATACTTAAATTTCAGGATACCGCCTGAGAGACATTTTTAACGCTGAGGAAACGGGACTGTTTTGTCGCGCGTTACCGTCGAAGTCGCTCGTACATACTATACTTCATTTTCCACGGCAGCGCAACTGCGATTAATCCATGAAAAGACATATACAGTGCTCTATAATTTAAGATTGGTTAATATATTTTTTATAATGCGGAATGTTGTCTAATTGATCTCATACGATTCCGCTTTGAACAAGATTTACTGTATCTGCTTTCCTAAAAGACGACGTAGCTCACTGTTATGTAAGTCTTCTCCATTCGCCTGTCTGTTTGCCCCAGTGTAACAAATGCCCGTGTTTCTTGACGCTTGTATTTTTATGGCGAATGATAGTCACATATTCGACCAAGGTACTTTTTTGTCTGGCTTATCACGAAAGCTAGGATTTTCTATGTAATATTAGCATTGAAAATATGTACTTGTCCACCTGATGTGATCTCGAGGTAGCGTGCTGCCTTGTCACGCAGCGGGCCCAGTTCATTCCCAGTCGGGACAGGCTACTGGGTGAGGTTTTTTTCAGGGTTGAAAGCAACGGGAAGCTACCACACTTATAATTCCCTAGTAAACCTGCAAATCATAGCATGAAAATGCTGTGATTGCAGTGAAAGACTTGACCCCTGGCAGAATTATTATGGATGGATGGATATGTAATTTCTTATTTATGTAATAATAGTAGTTGATTTTTTAAAATATGTATTAAACACATTAAAATTTAATATGTATATGTAGCCTATATTATTATTATTATTATTATTATTATTATTATTATTATTATTATTATTAAACAATAAGATCAAGTCAGTGTTGAAGGAATGGGGGAAGGAGGATTACAAAATACTTAAAATGGGGTAGTAATGCCAATGTTTCTACTATAAAGTGATTCCATTATATGCCCGCCTTTTTAGACAATCGTCACGAGGTGTCAGCTGGGTTGTCAGCCCTCCGCGATGGCCGACTTCACTCCCAAAACAGTCTGATACTCATTTGCGTTTGAGATTGTGTCGACTCCAGAGTTAAGATGTCACCAGAAGATGTAGTCCAGTTTAAAAACCTGACCTCATCAGGACTTGAATACTCGACTTTCTTGTTTGTACATTGTGCCTTAACAACTACGCCAGAGCGTGTTCCCTGCATATTTATACTACTTCATTCATAAATAACTGGAGGTTCTATAAGAGATGGGGGCACGCCGTAGTTTAGTGGTTAAGGCACTGCGCTAAAAGCCGAAAGGTCGAGGGTTCAAGTCCCGGTGGGTTCAGGATTTTTAAACTGACCCAAACCTTCTAGCGGCACTATGGCACTCAGCCTCTAATGGAAATGAGTACCAGAAGCTTGTTCGGGGGTAAAGGCGGCCGTCACGCAGGGCTGAAACCCGGCTGACATCAAGTGCCGATTGTCCAGAAAAAGTGGGAGCCGTAACCTCCTACTACCCCAAGGGCCTCCTGAGGCCTGTAGTGGAATTACTTTACTTTACTTCTATAAGAGTTCTACAACTCTTCAGTTTCTTCCTGTGTCTGTACTTATGTGTCGAGTTAAAGGAATTCTTCTCTGAAACCTTTCTGATATAGGTTTGAAAATCCGTTTCAGTATACAATCAGGTGCCTGATTTCTATTTTCTTCTTTTCACAATCAACAATAATTGAAAAAGAAAGTAAATAATATTTTGAATTAAATTCATACTTATCGCCTTGGATTTGTCCAGGCATCAATGCTACCGCCTAGCTCTCCACCATGACAAACCATGAAGGTATTTCAGAACTCATTAAAATTTGTATTCTTTAGAAAATCAATTTTAGATTTAAACAAATATTTCGAAGTTTCCAATAAATGAGATTTTCTGAGAGAAAGTGGTTGCTTAAAAATGAATCTAACCCTGCGAATCATTAAATACATTTTGAGATATTTGAAAATACACCTTTTCTAACTCTGTATGTTGATTTGACTGTAACATGTAAACAATTATATTTACTAGTGGTCGCCCAGAGGTCGATATTCGACCACAATTCATTAAAATTTTAAGTTTCTCACAAATACGTCATTATGCATTAATTTTCGATTTATTTTAAAAATACAAACGGTAGGAAATATGTGGTATACCTTGGCTAGGCCATATTTAAACAAACAATAACGCATCATTTGACATTTGTATACTATTTATACTATTTAAATTTGCATTTGGCCTATTATTATGTTTAGGAGAATACGTATTCCTTCTTCTTTATCTCTCACTCCGACCCGTCAATGTTCTATGTCGAGGTATAATGGAAGTAGGTGCGAATATGTAAATACAATATATATATATATATATATATATATATATACTCTTTAATTTGCTTACTTGTTACAGTCAGCTACTAGATGGCAGTGAAGACCGAGTTCTCGCGACATCTAGTAATAATGGAGAATATAATACATATATAAGAAAAATAAGTGTTTGAATTGGATTCGTCTGGTGGTGTAATGGATGAGGTGCAGACTCAGAGTTCCGGGTTCGAATCCCGTCCAGGCATTTATTTTTCTTATCATACCATATTAAGCTTGCATTGCTCAATGTTAAACATTTAATTATAACATCGATAAAGCGTCACTGCTATAAAGTAAAAATATTCTCTTTAATTTGCTTACTTGTTATAGTCAGCTACTAGATGGCAGTGAAGACCGAGTTCTCGCGACATCTAGTAATAATGGAGAATATAATACATATATAAGAAAAATAAGTGCTTGAGTTGAATTCGCCTGGTGGTGTAATGAATAACACGCTGAGGTACAGACTCAGAGATCCGGGTTCGAATCCCGTCCAGGCATTTATTTTTCTTATCATTCCATATTAAGCTTGCATTGCTCAATGTTAAACATTTAATTATAACATCTATAAAGCGTCACTGCTATAAGGTAAAAATATTCTCTTTAATTTGCTTACTTGATATAGTCAGCTGCTAGATGGCGGTGAAGACCGAGTTCTCGCGACATCTAGTAATAATGGAGAGTATAATACATATATAAGAAAAATAAGTGTTTGAATTGGATTCGCCTGGTAGTGTAATGGATATCACGCTGAGGTACAGACTCAGAGATCCGGGTTCGAATCCCGTCCAGGCATTTATTTTTCTTATCATTCCATATTAAGCTTGCATTGCTCAATGTTAAACATTTAATTATAACATCTATAAAGCGTCACTGCTATAAGGTAAAAATATTCTCTTTAATTTGCTTACTTGATATAGTCAGCTGCTAGATGGCGGTGAAGACCGAGTTCTCGCGACATCTAGTAATAATGGAGAGTATAATACATATATAAGAAAAATAAGTGTTTGAATTGGATTCGCCTGGTAGTGTAATGGATATCACGCTGAGGTACAGACTCAGAGATCCGGGTTCGAATCCCGTCCAGGCATTTATTTTTCTTATCATTCCATATTAAGCTTGCATTGCTCAATGTTAAACATTTAATTATAACATATATATATATATATATATATGAAATTACTGAAACAAAGATTACACAGGGTTTAATTTAAATTTAAGTAATAGAATGTACTCACTTTTTTAAACCACTAATAATAAATACGCGAGAGTAAGTCAATTCCCATTGCTGCTTAATTTTTTTTACAACAACGCACTTTCTGTATGAACGTAAACAAGTGACTGAGTACACAAATGAATGAGTAATATACATAAATTCCTTAGAGACAATTTATTTTATATTGTTTAATTTAATTTATTTGTAACAGAATGTTATACATAAATTTTATTTTCATGTACTCCTGCTCTATATGAACTTTAATTATGCCAAATATCACACTCCTCCGTGCGCGCAATCTGCTTAAAAAGGGGTACAACGTTTTTCCTTCACTTATTAATATATAGATTTATGTATCAAGGATATTATTATGTTCTGAGGGCGACAGGTTACCAGGCCGAGGACCTGAGGCTTGGTAAATCGCACGAGGATATAATAACTAATAATACCCTTGGTGCATACATAATTTTATGTCTTAATACGTTATAATGATAATGAAAGAAAGTATTTTTCTTCCTTTCCAGGATTAGGTCAATGCGATCTGTTCCGGTCTCAAGTCCATCGTTTCCTTGGCCGTCCCAAAGATCTTTTTCCGTGTGGTTTGTAGGTGTTGTTCTTTTTGGGTAATCTTGTATTGTCCATTCTGTCTAAATGTTCTTCCCATTGGTATTTGTGCTCTTCTAGTTTATCGAATATTGAAAATATCTCCAGTTCATTTCTTATTGATTCATTGTGTAAATCTATCCATGCGTATACGTCCTTTTACGGATCTTAAAAATTTCATTTCAGTTGCTTGAAAGTGTGAGAAATCTTTTTTTTGTAAGTACCCAAGATTCAGATGCATATAAAAGAACAGAAACAGCCATGATTTTATAAAACCTGAGCTGGGTTTCTCTTCGAGTCTTTCGGATGATTCTTCTTATGGTGCCTCACATCATTTGACATAGGTTTAATTTATTATGTATATCCCATTCGTAGCTGTATGTTATATCTGAACCAATATAGTTAAAGTGCGCTATCTGTTCTATTATTTCATTATTGATTACTATTTTTGCTCTGACTGACACTTTGCCCTGAAAAGTCATAATTTTAGTTTTTGAAGCTGAGACTTTGAGAGATTGAGCTCTGTAGCCTTGTAAGGCAGTCTGTCTAGGAGAAAGACAACTTTAAACTCTGGTTCTCCAGGTTGGGGGTTTTGCGGTAGGGCTGGTAACCCACCCAAGTAAAAAAAAAATATCACTCAAAAATCTCAAGTACAAATACGAAACCCGGACAGAAATTGTTATTAAAACATGAAATGTACGTAAGCAAATTATTTGATCGTCACATTTTTTACATCCAGAGTGATTTTCTTGGTCTTCTGAGTGAAAAATCTCAAGTCAGCAAGTTTGTTTATTTACTGCTGACAATCAGGAAATCTAATTATTCAAAACACGTAGATCTATCAATTTAATTAGGCAATGACTTAGGTTCATTTCTCAGTGACTTAAGTTAGAATAAATAAAATATTGATGTTTCCTCATATATTTAACTAAAAACTAATTCACTGGCACTATCGAACCCGTAGGTTCATGGCCGCGCGGACATAAGCTCTCCATACATCCCTATCATGAGCCAATGTTTTCCAGTCATCCCCTGTATAATCTACTTCCCTCAAATCATAGTTAATGTTATTCTCCCACCTCATTCTGGGCGTTTTCCCTCTGGTTTTCCTATAAGAAGCTTCCATGCACATATTTCATTCCCCATTCGTGCCACATGTCCTGCCCATGGCAGTCTACGATACTTAACTGTTCTCATTATATTTGGCTTCCTATAAAGACCATGCAGTTCACTGTTATGTAATCTTCTCCATTCACCTGTCTGTTCATCTCTCTTTGGTCCAAAATTTTTCCTAAGACCTTTATTCTCAAATACTCGTAATATCCTTTCCTCCCTTAAAGTAAGAGTCTATGTTTCGCATCCATATAATATAACTGGTAGAAACTTTAACTATTATATATTATTTTGTTTATATCATTATTCACTGCTATAATTCATTCTTTGTGTATGTTAGAGTGAGTTTTATACTTTGAAACGTCCTCCTAAATTTGTTTTGTTTTATATTATTTCCTAATGTCTTTAATTACCATTTTTCAGCCTGGTATTAATCTATTCTATAATGTTTTGTAATTTATTTCCCCTTCTATTATTTTTTTATGTGCCAGAATTTGTTTTATATCTTGAAACTGGCTTCTAAATTTATATATTTTGTTTTTCCTCCCCCTTTAACTAAAACTTTGTAATGTATATATTCTGTATACTTAGTGTAACTGAACTGCAACCGAGCACGAACACTGTATACAATATTTATTTGTGTATACAATTTACTCTTATTCTTAAAAAAGGTTTGAATATCCTACACTACATCACTTTTAGAAAATTCGACTGTCAGGTCAGCAACAAATATTGATATAACAGCAAACATTCTAATCTTCATATTAGATTTGGGGCTATAACTGATGTTTTCCCCAGACGTTTCTCCCTCGACTCCGGAGGGCATCTTCAGTTGTGTTCCCTGGTCGGAAGCTCGCGTTCTAGCCGTCTGTCACCCATGCACAGCTGATCTTCCAGGGAACATCACCTAGAAGAACTCGCCACTGAAGATGCCCTCCACCATAGTCTGGGAAAAACACCTGTTATGGCCCATGGCCTTATAGCTCAAAATATCCCATATCATGATTCCCGGCCGTGAAAGCCTGCATTTTACAATACTCTAATCTTGTTCTCATATATAGGGATCTTCTGAAATTGGAAACATCATTTTCAAAAGTGTTTTTAATAATATTTTTCTTTGTTGTAGTACGAACTGTAGCTTCTGTTTGGCATGTGATTGCTGATTTTAAATTTAAACTGTAGATACCCTTGTGGTGGTAGAATGTTGATGCTCCCACAATCGCCACGAGAAATCAGCCGGGTTGTCTATTCTTGCGTGACGTCCGCCTTTATCCCCGGAACATGTTCTGGTTTTCAGTTCCATTACAGGCGAGTCATTCCCCGCTCATGGTGTCGCCAGTTTAAAATTCTGAGACATCGGGTCTCGAACTCGCGACATACCAGCTTGTATCGTAATTCCCTAACGAACTAGGGTACGGCGCGGCGTGTACCTTTTGAATTTATAGTGAAGTAGCTAATGCCAGGCGTGCGCTGCTGCGCTTAAATAAATGGAATATTATCGGTTAATTAAATTATATGGTATACACTGCGATGAACTAAACATGGCGGTTGCTAAAGTCAATGTTACAGTTCGAATTTCATGTAAACCCTCAATTCTATCTGTCAGATATCGGTGATTTTTGATAATATATACCTCCGTTACTGAGTTACTGAGTTTCGTTGAGAAACATAGAAAACTGCGACGTTCGTTGTGAACTCCTACATCTAATAATTTTAGATCATAATAAATAGCGGCTAAAACTCTCTGTACCTGAAAGCATATATATATATAATATATATATATATATATATATATATATATATATATATAATTTTTTAATAAAAATCGGTTGAACGGTTTTAGCACTCTATAAAGCACAGACATAAGTCTACACAGGTTGCATTTCTATATATAAAGATGAAGAAATGACAGATGATGAAATAATGAAAAATCGATACAACCTTGTCTTAATGACTAAGGAAAACTTGGAATCAAACACTACTTGCTCTGCTAAAATGAAGAATTGCCGTATAACAGCGGTGTCACTACGCGGCCCGCGGGCCGCATGCGGCTCTTGAAGATATTTATTAAGGCTCTTGGAATAATTTTACCTTCATTACATTACATTTAAATTTTAAATTCGAAGTATAAAATAATACTATCTTTATTGAAATTCTACAAAACTTTGGACATCCCTGTGTCATTCCGAGCAGTACAGTACCGCACGTGTTCAACAATGCAATGTCTTGGCTAGTGTTATTGGTTTTGAATATGTGTACGTTTGTTTTTAAAACCGTTTAAACTTCTACATTGTCGTCCGAATCTTTCACAATGAAATATTATACAATTTAGTTTCTATGAACAAGCGACTGGATACTGTGTGTTAGGTACCTAATCAGTTGAAGTGAAGTGAAGTAAATTTCAGTGTTTAATAATGGCTGGTGTTTTTTCGAAAGGGAAAAAGAGAAAACTCGAAGATGAAGGAAGAGTTTTTCAAGATACTTGGGAGCATGATTTTTTTTTTCATACCTGCTAAAAAGGAAGGCAGTGCGATGTGTTTATTATGTCGAGACGTAGTTCAAGGTTATACACTATTTAATCTTAATAGGCATTATAAAACGGTGCATTCAAATTTAGAGTGCAAATATCCTAAAGATTCTAAATTGAGAGCAGAAAAACTAAAAACATTAAAAATGTCAATAGTGTCTGAACGGAAAATGACGTTGGATACCGTAAGTGAAAATAAATTGATAACAAAAGCATCATATGAAGTAGCAGAAATTTTAGCACGCAGAATGCCGATGCAGAGATTTTTTTAAGGAGTGTTTTCTAGTCGTTTGTGACACATTATTTTCTAAATTCCCAAATGCAAAACAGATAAAAAGTGACATACAAAAGTTGCAACTTTCCGATTCTACTTGTGTTAGGAGAGTTAACGAAATGTCTGTAGACATGCTCCTTTGTACTCTCGATGAAATTCGTGAATGTGACTATTTCAGCCTTGCTCTGGATTCGTCCACAGATATTAGTTCCACCTCTCAGTTGCTTTTATTTGTTAAATATCGTAATAAGATAGGGATTATAAAGGAAGAATTTTTAACTGTAATACCTATGACAGGTCAGACACGGGGAATAGATTTTTTTTTTTGAAGCAGTTAAATCTTTTTTTGACAAATACGAAATTGATCTAAACAAACTTTTATCAGTGTGCACTGATGGTTGTCCCTCAATGGTAGGTTGTCATACGGGATTTATTTCTCTGTTAAAAACATTTAAATAGAGACCACTTATTAACATACCATTGCATTTTACATCAAGAAAATATTGCTGCTAAATTTGACGAAACTTTCAGATATGTGATGAAGAAAGTAATTAACATTGTTAATTTCATTAGATCACATGAACTAAAAGCACGCCGTAGCGTAGTGGTTAAGGCACTGAGCTACAAGCCGGAGGGTCAAGGGTTCAAGTCCCGTTGGGGTCAGGATTTTTAAACTGACCCAAATCCTCTGGAGGCACTATGGCCCTGGGGTCGACTCAGCCTCTAACGGAAATGAGTACCAGGCGCTTGTTCTGGGGGTAAAGGCGGCCGTCACGCAGGGCTGACAACCCGGCTGACATAAAGTGCCGATTGTCTAGAAAAAGTGGAAGCCTTAACCTCCTACTCCCCCAAGGGCCTCCGGGTCTGTTGTGGGATCACTTTACTTTACTTTACTTTACTTTACTTTACTTCACGTGAACTAAATCATAGGCAATTCATAGAATTTCTCAAAGAGCTTAATTCACAGTATAATGATGTTATTTATCACAGTGAGGTCAGGTGGCTGAGTAAAGGAAGAGTTTTGGAACGATTTTTTATCTTCGCCATGAAATAAAACTCTTTTTAAGTGAACGAGATAAAGAATACCCTGAAGTAGACTCTTCTTCATGGTGGTTAAAAGTTGGCTTCCTGGCTGACATAACAGGAATACTGAATGATGTCCAAATTAAAATGCAAGGTACAAATAAACTTATTACTCAGCTCACAAGTGCAATTTTTTCTTTAGAAGAAAAATTAAAAATGTATACAGAATAACTTAGTAATAATGATTTCACTAGTTTCCCATGTTTCCAACATCTTATTGAAGAATATTCAGAGGAAGAAATAAACTTGCAACTCTTCATAGAATTGCTCACTGTACTACACCATGATTTCAGCGCGAGATTTAATGATTTTAGAAAGTTTCGAAACCCATTTCGATTAGTTGAAAATCCCTGGTCAATAACGACAACAGATGTAACTGGGCTGTAAAGTTTTGGTCCTGAGATTAGAAATCTAAAAAATGAACTTACTGATCTCCAGCAGGATTCAGAACTGGAAGGTATTTTTCAAGAGAAACGAAAAACGAATTCAATTTAGAGTTTTAGAATACAGTTCCAGAAAAACAGTTCGAAAACTTGGTGTCGTGTGCATATAAAATTCTGTGTCTTTTTGGATCAACGTATGTTTGTGAAATGACTTTCAGTAAGATAAAGTTCATCAAGGGTAAACATAGATCTTGTCTCACCAATGTGAACTGGGAAAACCTGCTGCGGATATGTGTGGCAAATCAACCAGCTCGTATTAACAAAATTGTGCAGGAGAGTAGCAGAGTTCGAACATCAACTTCTATGCAGTAATCTACACAACTGTAAGTTGCCTTAAAGTTATGTACAGTACCGTAATAATAATAATAATAATAATAATAATAATAATAATAATAATAATAATAATAATAATAATAATAATAATAAACAGTTAATTATTAACAAAAATTAAATGACAGTAATCAGTAATTGTGTTTTGTCCATAAATGTAAAAAAAATAAGCTGCATGTTACCAAGACTGAGAACTGTGAAATTTGGTGCGGCTCTCGAACAGATATGGTTTCTTATATTTGGCTCTCTTATAATTTCTAGTGAGTACCACTGCCATATAACAAGGAATCTAGAAAGATATTTAAATTACAAAATTTGGTAAGATACAATATAACCTAACTAAACTAACTCACTGGCAGTATCGAACCCGTTGGTTCATGATCGCGCGGATATAAAGCTCACCTTACATCCCTACCCTGAACTAATGTTTTCCAATTGTCAGATGTATAATCTACTTCCTTCAAATCATGGTTAATGTTATTCTGGAAATTCATTCTTAACCTACCTATTGAGCACTTCCCTCTTTCATTCCCCATTCATATCTTCCTATCGCAGTCTACAAAACTTAACTGTTCTTATTATATCTGATTTCCACGAAGATCGTGTAAATCATTGTTATGTAGTCTTCTCCATTCGCCTGTCTGTTCATCTCTCTTTGGTCCAAAAATTTTTCTAAGAACTTCATTCTCTAAATATTTCCTCTCTCATAAAGTAAGAATCCATGTTTCGCATCCATATAATATAACTGAGAGAATAACAGTTTTATATATTTTCGGTATAAATGTTCTCTGAGACAAGTTGGATGACACGAGTCCCTGTAATTCATAATAACATGCATTTCCAGAATTAATTTCTTTGTGCGCCTCATTCCTGTTTGTAATTATGGTTTCTAGATATTTTAAGAGCAAGTAGATACTTTAATTCCAAGTAGGTAGGTCGAGAATAAGGTGCGAGAATAACATTAACCATGATATAAGTATATTTATACAGACGGCATCAGCTCGGAACAGGGATGTATGCAGACCTTATGTCCGTACTTCCATGATTTTAATACTAAACCAAATAAAAAAAACAATCACCAACCGTTAGGTTAAAAACCGTTGACGCGTTTGGACATAGTATCATAGGTTTCACACAAGGGATATGTCATTTTAATGCAATATAGAATTGTTTATATACGCCTATATATATATATATATATATATATATATATATATATATATATATGTGTGTGTGTGTGTGTGTGTGTGTGTGCGCGTGTGTGTGTGCGCGCGTGTGTGTAAATTATAGATCAAATATATATTATCTTACATTTAATAATAAGGCCAGGCTAGAGTTCACACCTTCTGACCGAAGTTCCCGTGTTCGATTCCCAGTCAGACCATATGCATATTTTTTCTTAAAGGGAATTATTCCTTTGGCCTCCCATGGTTTGGCGTTAAGTTAAGTTTAGGTTTAAGGACTCTCTTCATTATCATGCATTACTTATCATATTATCGGGGTAACGTAACTCCGTCTTTCAGGCGCCCCAACATAAGAAGCGATTATAATTCCGCCAATGCCAGGAGAGAACACCAGAAATGTCATAAAGGCATTCATAAAAACATTTAATATGACATCAATAATTTGACGGCGTGATGCATCAACCGGATATGCTCCATTATCTAAGTTTTCTAGAAAGATACATTTAAGTCAATCTTCACTATTTATTGTGACGCCAAACAAATTATTTTCCTTGTTTGACAGCTATACATCAACAATCTAAGAGCGGGAACGTTTAGCGCTAAGTTGTACGATGCAAATTGAGATTAGCATTTATGAAGATCTGGTTTAATAACCATTTTGTTGCCAAACACAGAATCTCTGATAGGACTGGTTGTGTTTACATATTTCTTTACTAATAAGGTTAAGTTTAAAGAATTGGCGCTAAAACTTAAGAAATGAGCCAGTGCAGCAGATGACATCAAAATATCACTTTTTTAAAAATGGCGATTAGCCGGTTGATGTAATAACATCGACCAATTATAATATTAATGTTAATACACATAGTAATTGCAATCAATTAAGGTTACAATTTAGACGTTTATTCCAATTCAAATTCTACCCCTTAAAAATAAAACTTTATGAACACAATTCAAAGCTATGGATCCGCTATAAATTGTTAATTTTTATCGACAAAATGTAAAATTTATTAAATTATATATTAAAATGATATAAACGTTTATTAAATACTGACATTCATTGGTGAAAGCGAGTATAAATGCTTATTATAGATAAAATGCACAGTTCTACTTTTATATATACGTATACATTTTAACAAAATATAATTTAAAACGTAAGAAATGTGTTACTGTACTAACATACTGACCTCCTTTGTATATAGTTTTCGAGAACATCGTTGTACGAATATTCGCTGCACTGAACACCAACCGGTCAATGAACAATCACGTTTTTTCAACAACTGCAACATGATCACTGCTTTTCCTCATTCATCTGTCACACCCAGCTAAACTCTGCAATCTGATTGGCAGCCTAACTCAACGCTAAAAGCAATTATCATCACCTATGTTCTTCGCATCTATGTGCAGGATTATATTATTCATTTATATAGGTGCACGTCGATAGAGGCTTTATTTACACGGTCCTAGAAACAAGTTTTTTTAAGACAAGGATGCGGGATGTCACCAACATTGTTCAAGATATATTTAGAAGATGTATTAATGAAATGGAATAAGTTATATAGGGGAGTTGGAATCAACATTAATGACCGTTTACTGCACAATGTATTATTCGCTGATGACCAGATTATAATAGGCCAAGATAAAGAAAATGTAGAATATATGATCAGAAAGTTGGTAGATGCATTTGAGGTAGGTGGACTGAAGATAAAGTATATTAAAATAGAATATATGGTAATCGGAGGAAATTCAGAAGACCTACAAAATAAATAATATGATAATTAAATGTGTTGAAGAATTTAAATATCTTGGATCTATAATAGATAAATCTGGTACTTGTGAAAAATATATTATTTACAGAGTAAATTGTGCAAGGAAGGCGATTAGATCCCTAAATGGTCTTTTATGGAATAGAAATTTGACCAGAAAAACAAAAAAAAAGAAATTATACAGACAATAATAGAAAGTATAGTTAGATATGGATCAGAAAGCTGGACAATAAATGAAAGGATGCAGAGAAAAGAATTTTGGCGACGTAAATGGATGGATTACGGAGAAGTATGAGAATATCCAGGCTACAACATATTTGAAATACATATATCAGACAAGAAATGGATGCACAAGAAACTGTTATCGAAAGATTAACAAAGAGAGCTTTACAGTCGTATGGACATGTACAACGGATGTCGGAAGACCAGTGGCCTAATCAGGTGTTAGATTGGATGGTACCAGGCGGAAGGAAGAGGGAGAGAAGTAGAATAACATGGTATGAGGGAATATATGATGCCATGATGAAGAGGAGTATGGAAGAGGGACAATGGGAAGATATGAATCTCTGGAAAGCAGGAATAAAGGGCGAACTGCTGTATTAGATAGGTAGAAACAAGTTTTACTGTTAAATACACTATACATCTTCCGAGCTAAGTTCCAGTTGCAACGTAAACAAACAAGATGTTTGACTGCGTATTCATTGGTCGAATAATGGTTCAACCTTTAAGCTTATAAGAAAATATAGTTCGCTATCTAACAATCTAAATAAGGAAACAATATATAACACTAACTAATACCCGGCGAGCGCTGCTACGCCTAAATAAATGAAATATGTTTTTATGTTTAGTTGAATAAGTAAAAAGAAAAATAATAAAAAATTATATCGTAATTATTTTTAGATACCACGTGCTGATTTACCTGGCGTTGTCCGGGATCTACTTATCCGATCTTCTTGGCGTAAATAGCTGAAAGACAAAAATGGTTAGTGTGAGTTATCCGTAAGAGATAGACATAGGTCCTAAGCTGTCGCGGATTTTTTGTGGATTATTTTTTAGATATACAATTCTGTGTACATTAATTTCGTATATTTGTTATTGTTTAGGCAGCTTAAGTAATTTAAGCGTCCAAAAAAACACTTTTTTATACACCGATGCACTTTTTAAAATATGTTTAGCTCCGGCCCTATAGTACAGAGGGTAATATATTACATGCTTTCATTGTCCCAAAAATTCTCTGAATGATGGTGAACCCCATTCAGTTCGGTAAAGTAGTTTTTGAGTATATTTTTATATGTAAAGATGTAGCACATGAACAATGGCTTTTACTTTCAAGTGTGTGAGAAAATGCAATCCATCAACTGATATAAAGGAAATAAAAATGTATATTATCTAGCAGATCATTTCCCAATAACTTTTCCATAATGGCGGCTTTCGAAGTTTAGGCCTAATTTTGTTTCCTTCATTTCTGCGGAATTCTCATAAAATAATAATAATAATAATTGTTATTATTATTTATTATTTATTATTATTATTATTATTATTATTATTATTATTATTATTATTGATTTGGGAAAAAGAAGCTCTTCCAGATGAATGGAAGGAATCAATTATCGTACCAATTTATAAGAAAGGAGATAAAACTGATTGCAACAACTACAGGGGCATCTCATTACATTCAACTTCGTACAAAATTCTAACAAATATATTAGTAAGCAGACTTACTCCCTATATTGATGACATTCTAGGAGATCATCAATGTGAATTTAGAAGAAACAGGTCTACAACAGATCAGATTTTTAGTATAAGACAGATTTTAGAAAAGAAATCGGAATATAATGGTACTGTACATCAACTATATGTAGACTTCAAAAAAGCATATGATTCAATTAAGAGGGACAAGTTATATAGCATCCTGCTGGAGTTCGGAATTCCTAAAAAGTTAGTTAGACTTATACGAATGTGTCTAAATGGCTCAAAGAGTAGGGTGCGTAGGCAAACAGTTTTCAGACACTTTTGAAATCCAGAATGGGTTGAAGCAAGGAGATGCACTATCTCCTCTACTATTTAATTTTGTACTAGACCATGCCATTAACTCTTTAGAGAATGAGGAAGGCTTACAACTCTATGGTATTAATAAGCTGTTAGTTTATGCTGATGATGTAGTACTACTGGCCGATAGCGAGGAGATACTAAAGGCCAACACGCACACACTATTGAGTAACACTAAGAAATTGGGACTGGAAGTAAATATCACTAAAACTAAATATATGGTCACACGTAGAAATTCAGTATATAATGGAAATGGACAGCTAATGACAAATGAGGGAAATTTTGAGGAAGTGGCTGAATTCAGATACCTAGGAACAATAATCACAAATAGGAATTAGATGCACAAAGAAATTAAACATAGGCTCAATTCTGGATATTGCATGCTATTATGTATTTCAGAGACTTTTGATGTCCCAACTCCTTTCAAAAAACGTTAAACTGAAAATATATAAAACTATTATTCTACCAGTTATATTATATGGGTGCGAAACATGGACTCTTACTTTAAGGGAGGAAAGGAGATTACGAGTATTTGAGAATAAAGTTGTTAGGAAGGTTTTTGGACCAAAGAGAGATGAACAAACAGGTGAATGGAGTAGACTACATAACAATGAACTACATGGTCTTTATAGGAAACCAGATATAATAAGAACAGTTAAGTCTCGTAGACGGCGATGGGCAGGACATGTTACACGTATGGGGAATGAAAGACGTGCATGGAAGCTTGTTGCAGGAAAGCCAGAGGGAAAACGCCCAGTTGGTAGACCAAGAATGAGGTGGGAGAACAACATTAACTATGATTTGAGGGAAGTAGATTATACAGGGCATGATTGGAAAGCATTAGCTCAGGATAGGGATGTATGGAGAGCTTATGTCCGCGCGGCCATGAACCTACGGGTTCGATAGTACCAATGAGTAAGTAAGTAAGTAAGTATTATTATTATTATTTTTTTTTTCATTTTTTTTTCAGCATGCCCCATTGCCGTAGTAATATTACATGCATAACATAACAAACAAAATCAGATAACATAACATTACATAACATCACATATTTGGTTTTTGTTTACATGTTTTTTTTTATCTTCGTCACTTGTTTATCACTCATTTTCGTACACTATTGTTTTTATATATTTTTTGAAATGTCTTAAGTATTTGTGTATTAGGTCTTTCTCCGTCACAGGCCATGTTCCTCGTTCTTTGCTGATTTCTTCTTTCAACTTATTTCTAGAATGCTGCTGCAATTCACAATTATAAAGGAGATGTTCTACATTTTAAATTGCTTTTCTACATGGACAGGTTGCGTTGTTTAATATTCCAATACGATAAAGATGTGATTTATTTTTTCCATGACCAGTTACCATTTCAGAAAATTCTGGAGTTATTTCACATTTAAGTTTTAATCTATCTCTGACTGATGGCAAGAACTTCTTACATGTGGCTCCTTTATCTGCGTTGTCCCATTCGTTCTGCCATTTAATGGTTCCTTCTTTTATTTGGGCAACTATTGATGATTTAGGTATTTTTGTATATTCTACGGTTACGCTGGTTTCTGTTGCAGCTTGTTTTGCCAACTGGTCTGCCATTTCATTCCCATAAATCCCAACATGTGTTTTTATCCAGCCGAAATGTACTATCCAATTTTGTTCCCTGAGTTTTGCTATTGTTTTTCTTATTTTTAATATGATGTATCCCTGTTTGAAGTTGTTTTTAATTAGGTTGAGAGTAACTTGACTATCTGTATAAACTGCAACAAGACTTTTTTCAGAGCTGTTTTGGTCAATTGATGGTATTGCTTCTAGAGCTTTCAGAATTCCTATCTGTTCAGCTTGATTATTTGAGCAACGATTGGACAGTTTGACTTTTATTATATGCTCTAATTTTTTTGTTTTTCAAGATAACTGCAGCAGCCCCTACCATTCCTTGGAATTTACTGCCATCAGTGTATATTTTTATTTTGTAGTTGTTCGATTCTTCAATGTCGTCCACATTAATTCTTTCTGCCGTGTGTGGCCACTCCTCCTTTTTGAGTGGTGCGTCAATGTTTGTGTGGTCATCGTGTATGGCTCTGTATAACTGGGCTGTTTCTTGTATACTGATAGTTATGGGTTTAATTCCAGCTATGATACAAGATACTTCATATGGTAATGTTATATAGGCTTTGGCTATGGTGACATTTATAATTCTTTGAACCCTCTTCAGCTTTTTAAATTTTTTTGTTTTCTTAATTCTTCCTCCCATATTGGGGCCCCATATGTTAACATAGGCAAGATTGCTCCATTGTATATAGTCCTTAATGCTTTATGTCCCAGTCCCCACTGCATTCTAGGTGCCCTTCTTAACATGTTCATTAAGCTCATAGCCTTGTTCGTTGTTATCTCAATGTGTTTATCAAAGCTTAGTTTGCAGTTAAGGTGGATTTCTAAATATTTAATTTCATTATTATTATTGTTTTTATTGTTATTATTATTGTTATTATTTATTATTATTATTATTATTATTATTATTATTATTATTATTATTATTATCATCATCATCATCATCACTCCAAGGATTAGGCAATTGCCCGTTCCGACTTCATATTGCATCAGCCCAACGTCTTCTAGGTCTTCCAACATCACGCCTTCCTCTTGCTTGATAATTTCTGGCTAACAATGGATATCTCTCCTTGCTCATTCCATCCATGTGATCAATCCATTTCTGTCTGTAATTCGTGACTTTATCCAATAAAGGCTGTACTTTCAATTCTTCTCTTATATCCTCATTTCTTATTCTATCAAGTCTTGTACATCCTTTTACTTGTCTTAGGAACCACATCTCTGCCGTCTGTATTCTATCCTTCTGTCTTTTCACTGGAGCCCAAGTTTCACATCCATACAATATTGTGGGAACCGCCATAACATTATACATTTTTATCTTGGTTTCTTTTCTAATTTTATTTTTGAATGTTCTCTGTATTGTTCCACACACCGTCTGAAATTTATTTATTTTGGAGTCAATATCTCTTTCCACATTGTAGCCAACATCACAGCCCAAATATTTGAAACTAGACACCTGTTCTATACTTTGATTTTTCTAAAATAATTTTGGTTCTCACTGGATCTCTTCCTCTAAAAGCCATGGTCTTCGTTTTCCTTACAGAAATCTTTAGATCGTATAATTTACATATTTCATTTAATGCATGCATTGATTTCTGTAAGTCGTCTTCATTTTTCTGTATTATGATTACATCGTCAGCAAATAGAAGATTATTTATGCACACTTTATTATCCATTCTTATTCCTGGATTTACTAAAACTTTCCATTTATTAAAAATATCGTCTATATATATATATATTAAACAAAGTGGGTGATAAAATACATCCTTGTCGTAATCCAGTATTTGTTTTGATTGCATCTGTTCTTTTGAATCCGGTATCTATAATTATATTTGTGTCTTCATATAATGTCTTTATTGTTTCAACAAGGCACAGCGGGTATCCTTTCATTCGTAATATTTCCCATAATTTTTGTCTGTTTACTCGATCGAAGGCCTTATCCAAATCTATAAATCCTATGTGAGTTTCTAAGTTATGTTCTCTTCTCTTTTCTATGAGTTGTTTCAGTGTAAAGACATTGTCTATACACGACCTTCCCTTTCTGAATCCACTTTGATTTTCACTTATTATTACTTCTGTTATGTTTCTCAATCTATTATTTATTATTTTCGTATATATCTTGTAGCCAGTATTCATTAAGCTAATCCCTCTGTAATTCTCGCAATTTCTTCGGTCTCCTCTTTTGAATATATTCTTCACAATTGCTGTTTTCCAAGTGGTTGGAATCCCATAGGTCTGCCAACATATATTAATTAGATGAAGTATTCGTAGTTTACACAATATTCCACTATATTTGATTAATTCCATATTTATATTATCTAATCCTGTTGCTTTCCTATTCTTAGTGGTTTTCAAAGCCATTTCTAATTCATTTATGTCTATTACATCAATATTTTCCACTTTTATTTCTTCCTCATTGTTCTCTTTTCCTTCAATTTCCTCCTTTTTTCCAAAGTTTTTCATAATGTTGGATCCATTCTTGTTCTGGGATTATATTCAATCTGGCAGAATCTTTCTCAGTCTGATTTAGATGTTTCACTAATTTATAACCTATTTCTTGTCTTCCATACATATCATGTTCTACTGAGCTTATAAATTTATCCCATGACTCCTGATGGGCTTTTCTTATAATGCTTTTAGCAATTCTCCTTTTCGTTTTATATTCTTCATAAGATTCTTCTGTTTTCAGTCGTAAGTATGTATGATATGCTTTTTGTTTTTCATTCACTGCATTTTGTATATTCGCATTCCAAGTTCTCAAGCCCTTCCTATTTCTTATTCTATTTTTCTTTCCTAATATCTCATTTGCTGTTTTATGTATTACATTTGATATATTTTCCCATTCAATATTTATATCTTCTGACGTCGCTATCTCTGATATATATTTATTCATTCTGCTTTCATAATGTTGTCTAATACTTTGATCTTGTAATAAATATTTTTATATACTTCTTCTTGGTTTCTTTTGTTCTTTATGTTATTTTTCCGCCATTTAGCTATTATGTTTATTTTGCTTATCACGAGATAGTGATCAGAGTATATATCGCTGCCTCTATGTACTCTCACATCTTTCCCAAGGCTCCTAGCTTGTTGTTTACGATTAAATAGTCAATTATTGATCTTGAGTTATATCCACTTCTTGTATATTTATGTATGTCCTTTTTTCGGAAATAGGTATTCATTATTTTTAATTGATTATAGGCTGAAAACTGTCTCAAATCCTGTCCATTTTCATTTATTGTTATTTCTCCATTATTTCCTATTACATAGGTATAGGGACATTGCCTACTCTGGCATTTAAGTCTCCACTTATTATTAAATGATGATCTTTTGTATATTTATCAACTAATGTTTGTAATGTTTTATAAAATGTTTTTGTTTCTTCTTTCTTGCCTTCCTCTGGGGCATACACAGCAATTATCATCATATATCCTCTTTCAATTTTAAATCTGGCTATCAGGATTCTTTCATTTATAACTCATAGCTATTCAATTTGTTCTTCCATTTTTCATCTATTAAAATTGCTACTCCACACTGCGCTCTTGTTGTCTGTTCTACTCCGCTATACAACATAGTATAGTGTTGTAAGTCCTTTGTTCCTTTTAGTTTCTTTTTTGTTTCTGTTATTGTTGCTATATTTATTTCTTTTTTCTTTAATTCTCTTTCTAATTCTTCTTCTTTTGTATTTATTCCCCTTACGTTCCAATTTCCTAATTTCAAAATGTCCTTTATTCCAAATCGTATCCTTTTATCTTGCTTGGGTCGGTTCCTTTTATGACAATCCGGCTGATTTCCATGAAGCTTCTCAGTAAGATAAATGTCTCCTGGAAGCGTTACGAGCGCTTCGCAGGACAAGGATGGTGGAAGGGCTGCTTCCTCTGAGCCTCCAAACATGCTCCTCTGGGTATCCACCCCCCAAGAGAGGGCTGCTTCTTCCGCTCTTCAAGCCCTACAAGTTTAGCTGTGCTATTCCTTGTCGCCCTGTTGACCGTTGAAGACTTGACTTGACGAAGATGTGGCCGCCCATATGGATACAGACGCCATTCCTTCGTTGTGAGCTATACTTAGTTCCCCTCGCCTCTTACCCACCAGCAAGATTAACCTAAGTCAATCTTCCCCAGTAGAGTCGTCTGGTTCATCGGGTACTAAGCCCCCCCACCACGTCAAGGTGATAGCTCCTGGGGGGGGTTATTATTATTATTATTATTATTATTATTATTATTATTATTATTATTATTATTATTATTATTTGAAATTAAATTAACTCTACAATATCCCTTGTTACATATGGTAAGATCGGGAATTTATCATATTATTTCCACAATAAATTAACATTTACCGTGAATGCCTGATTTACAGTTACGTAACAACGTTTCGCTACAACCAGGCTTACATGTTGTGTATTTTTTAAGCCTTAACTAGAATAACTTTAGGTTTTAACCATTAAGGGGTAAGTTAATTTAAGTTTATAAAACATTTTGCTTGGAATTAAATTGTATGCATGTCTACTGTACGTATATTTAAAAGTCAGTGGTTCACCCAATCGAGATCGTTGTGAAAGGAATTCACGAGTCGAAAAAGCACATGTCTATTTACGTTATATGGGAGAATATTATAATACATAGTTACAATTTTTAATAGATTAAATAAGCATTATTGTATTCTTACGCATGCTCAATGCAGAATAAGTTGGAATTTCTACTCTTTCAAAATGGCCGCTTTCTGTAGAATTTCTTAAAACATTGGACAAGAAACCGTTTGAAAAGGGGAGAGAAATTATATTGAATGTTTTCAAATGGTTTAGTGAAAAAATCTCACATTAGCCATTAAGGATGTGGTGCAAATAATAACAGAATTTATAGGTGGCACTATCGAACCCGAAAGTTCATTTCAATTACATTAAATGATTTATAAATCGAAGTTACAAACAAAAATCAAACGATTTAGTCTTACAATGACCTTCAGTCTTCTTCTTATTCTTCTTCTTCGCGGTTTAGGCTTATTTACTAGCCTGTTCCGGCTTCAAATTGCTGCTCTTTCCATCTTTTCTTTGGTCTTCCCAAACTTCTTCTTCCTCGTGGTGAATAGTTGTATGCTGCTTTGGATATTCTGTTCTCGGTCATCCTTGCCAAGTGTTCTTTCCAGTTTGTTCTGTATTTCTCTATTGTTGTGTTTAATTTCTCTACTTTTGGTTGGTCTTATTTCTGTGTTGTGTTTTTTGTCTGCCTTTTGATATCCTGCTATTGGTCTGAGGAATCTCATTTCAGCAGCTTGTATTCTGGCAGATTGCTGTGTTGTCACTGTCCATGTTTCGGATCCATAAGTAATAATAGGCACTGCCATCGTCTTGTATAATTTCATTGTAGAGTCTTTCCTGGCTCTATTTTTCAAAGTTCTTTTTAGTGTTCCTGTTATATAATTAAACTTATTTAGTTTGTTATTTATATCTGTTTCCGCTGTGTACGATATTTCGCAACCTAGGAAGTTATATCTTACTCCTTGTTCTCGTGGTTTCTTTGTACAGCTCTTGGGCCTATCTTTTTGGCGAAAATGGATGAGACACAATTTGAAGGCCATTGTTTTTTATTTTTGTGAGGATATTTCCATGTTGTATTTTTTTGATATTTCATTTTGTTTATATAGCATTCTTTGTAGTTCATCCTCTGTTTTTGCTATTAAAATCTGGTCATCTGCAAAGGCTACTGTTTTATTACTATATTTCCTAAGTTAATTCCCCCAGTCGTCATTTGCTTCCATGATCTTATCATGTCGTCGAATTAAATGTTAAAAAGAGTGGTTGATAGTGGACAACCTTGTCTAACTCCTCTTGTTATATGTATTGGTTCCCTTTGATTTATTTTTATTTGTGTTTTCTCATATATTTTCTTAATTACTGCTATCAAGTGTAGTGGAATTCCTTTTTCTCTTAATATGTTCCATAATTTTGGTCTAGACACTTTATCAAAGGCCTTCTTATAATCTAGAAAGAGGACGTGCGTTTCTAAGTTGAATTCTCTTCGCTTCTCAATTATTTGTTTTAAAGTAGCGTAGTGGTTAAGGCACTGCGCTACAAGTCGGAAGGTCGAGCGTTCAAGTCCCAGTGGGGTCAGGATTTTTAAACTGACTCAAACCTTCTGGCGGCACTATGGCCCTGGGATCGACTCAGCCTCTAACGGAAATGAGTACCAGACTCTTGTTCTGGGGTAAAGGCGGCCGTCACGCAGGGCTGACAACCCGTCTGACATCAAGTGCCGATTGTCTAGAAAAAGTGGGAGCATTTAACCTCCTACTACCCCAAGGGCCTTCTGAGGCCTGTATTTGGATTACTTTACTTTAATTAAAGTGAATACGTTGTCTGTGCAGCTTCTTCCTTTCCTAAATCCTGTCTGCTCTTTTGATATTATTGCGCCTACTATAGTTGTTAATCTGCGGTTGATCATTTTTGCAATGACCTTCAGTACAACTATAAATGTCAGTTACTAATCCTAAGAATTTCTGTATATATATTTTTTTTTTTCACTAACAGAAACAACATTTGTACTGTATTCAGTTTTTCCGATAAACTACATCAGGTTTATTGTATTCTGTCCCATGTATTGACAAATGGAGATGAAACAAATGTAACTTTCTGTAATAGCATACACTATATAGTATTGTATAGAAACCAACCTGATCAAATCTACCGGAGCATAAATGTGTACAATGACATCCAATTACTGTGCACATATTGCGGTCACCTGAGCTGCCTAACATCTGAAAAGATATATCGACCCCATGTGTACATTAACAATATGTTTATCCATGGTGTGTTAATATATGTTAAATTATAGAGGCCTGTGTATAAAGTATTTAATTTGCTGATTAAAGTGACGCGGTGTATGAAGACTTCTGTGCTTGGAATATCGTCGTGAAATGACACATTGAAGGATATAATAACGCATTATGAAAACTAACTAATTCACTGGCACTATTGAACCCGCAATTCATGGCCGCGCGGACATAACCTCTCAACACATCCCTATAATGAGCTAATATTTTCCAATCATCCCCTTTATAATCTAAATAAAACAATGCATATTTAATCTATTATAATTGTATTTATATACTTTAAGACTGTCCCTTATAACTTATACAGACATGTGCTAGATAAAAGTGTAAGTTCTTGAGTCAACCAGTGAGATTAAGGCGTTCTATCCCTACAGGGGAGAAATTCAACCATATTAATTTAGTTACACTTGTTTTCGGATATATGTCATTGAGTGGCCTCATAGTGATATCTAGAAAACCAAGGTATTATTAAGATAGGAATATTCGGTAAATTTTGCACAGATGCCCTTTTATTCGGGTTGTGATTCTGTTACGAGCCTGAAAATCTTCAGACTCGGGACCCAAGGCTTAAAGTCCGTCCCGGAGGACATTTCCCTTGGATTTTTCCATCCAAAAATCCATCGACCACGGCCGCGTTTGAACCCGCGTCCCTCTGAATTAGAGACAAATAACATAACCACTAGACCACCGCGGCACACCTATTTTATTATTTTCATTTCCTTTATTTCGAGTGTTAGAGAGCGAACTACATTTTCCTACATGCTTAAAGGTAAATCCAGTATTCGACCAACGAAAGTGCAGTCATAAATCTGGTTTGTTTACATTACAACTGGAACTTAGTTCAGAAGAGTGATTTCAAAATAATTGGCAATTTCTTGCAGTTCCTCTCAGAAAGTCATTGCGATTGTGACACATGGTACTCCGTCATTGTTCATTAAGAAATATAGAAACGTAAAGATTTTTAAACCTAATTCCATTTTAATTACATCGCTAACAAAGTGTAACTAACTTTCGAGACGTCGTGACGCATCCACTTGGCAAACTCCAGAGCAACAGGTGACTCTTTGAATATAAAGCGTACAGTCAAAGCTAAAATTCCTCAAGACACTTTAATTGCAAATAATATTTAATATTTGAGCGTAAAATTGAAATGTATTAGCTTTCATAATAGTATAATTAGGCGATAGTGAGGATATACTAAGGGTCAATAGACACATTCTATTAACACTAAGAAATTAGGGCTGGAAGTAAACATCAATAAAACTAAATATATGTTCACACATATAAATACATTATATAATGGAAATGGTCAATTAACGATAAATGATGGGAATTCTGAAGAAGTCGATACATTCAAATGCTTAGGAACAATAATTACGAACAGAAATGAGGTGCACAAAGAAATTAAACATAGGAACAATTCTGGAAACGCTTGCTATTATTCGTTATAGCGATTCTTGTAGTCCTAACTTCTCTGAAAAAGCGTTAAACTGAAAATATATAAAACTGTTATCTTGTTCTTCTACTACAAGGTTTAGGCTATGCAGCCTGTTCTGGCGAAGTTAAAAGTGGAGTCCATCTTCTACGTGGTCGGCCAACATCTCTTGTTCCTCTGGGATTATACAGGAAGGTTCTTTTTGGTATTCTTTCGTTGTTCATTCTCATTAAGTGTTCTGTCCATTTCTTATTATTTTCGCTGATTTTATCTTCAATTTTATATATATTTAATTCTTCTCGTATAGTTTCATTCCTTATTCTATCCGCTCTTGTGCATCCTTTCACATTACGTAAAAACAGCATTTCCGCAGTTTGTATCCTGCTTTTATCTCTTGATTTCATTATCCAATTTTCACTTCCATGCAACAACAAAGGAACAGCCATTGTTTTATATAATTTAAGTTTCGTATCTTTCCTTGTTTTCCGACCTAAGGTTCTTTTTATGGTTCCACAAATAGCCTGAAATTTATTTACTTTATTTTCTATATCTTTATTTTCTCTATAAGTTATATCACATCTTAAATATCGGAAATGTGATACTTGTTCTATTATTTTGTTATCCAGTACAATTTTTGATCTAATTCCATATTTAACAATAAATGCCATTACTTTTGACTTATTTATTGATATTTTACAATTATATCTACTGGCTGTTAATTTAAATTTATATGCTAACATTTGGAGCTCATTTTCAGATTCTGCTAAAAGTACAACATCGTCAGCGAATAATAAAGCATTTATTTTATCTTTATTATCAATTAATATTCCTTCATTAGTTAAAACGTTCTTCCATTCTTTTAGGATATCGTCCATATAAATATTAAATAATATAGATGAGAGTGAACACCCTTGTCGTACTCCTTGGTTTATTTGAAAAAAAATGTCTTATTTTTAGTCAACTGAGGGTCAATACAAATATTTGTTCCACAGTACAAGCTCTTAACAGTTTCTATAATCTGAATCTTTTAGGATATTCCACAATATTTCCCTGTTTACTCGATCAAATGCTTTATCTATAAATAACAAATGTGTTTCTAGGTTTTTTCTTGTCTTTTGTTTATTATCTGATTCAGGGCAAATACTCCATCGGTACAAGATCTTCCTTTTCGGAAACCGTTTTGTTCTTCTGCTAGTGTTACTTCAGTAATTCGTTGTATTCGTTTTGCTATTATTCTAGCATAGATTTTATATCCACTACATAGGAGGGTAATGCCTCTGTAATTAGATGGTTGGTTTCTTTCTCCTTTCTTGTAAATTGGTTTTACTATACCTTGCCTCCATGTTGCTGGTATATTATAATTCTCCCAACACATATTAAGAAAATTCAAGAATCTTAATTTAAAAAATATATCTGCATATTTAATTAGTTCTGAATTGATGTCATCTGGTCCGCTAGCTTTTCTATTATTTGTTAATTTGAGCGATTCTTCCAGTTCTTCCATTTGTATTTTATCTACTTTCAAATTCTCACATTTTGGTTCTTCTTCGTTTTCATTCTCGTTGTACCACAGGTCTCTGAAATATTCTATCCAGTGTTCTTCTGATATTGATGTAGGTATATATGCAGCTTCTTTTTCTGATATTTAATTGTTCTATAAGGAGTCCATTGTCGTCCATGTAGATCATGTTCTAGATTAGATACATATCGATCCCAACTGTCTTGATGGGATTTCCTAACAATTTTCTTTACTTCCTTTCTTTTGTTATAATATATTTCTTTTGTTTCTTCAGTTTTCTTTTGTAAATATTGTAAATATGCTTTATTCTTTTCCTCTATAACTGTTTTAATTTCGTAATTCCATATTCTTAATCCTCTCTTCTTACAATTTTTCCTTCTTAATCCTAGAACTTCATATGCTGCTTTCTTTAGAGCCCAATCGATGTTGCTCCATTCTTCTTCTATATTATTATTTATTTCTCTCTTTAATATATATTGAGATAATCTATTTGCATACAACTTTCTTGTACTTTCTTCTTGTAATAAATTCACTTTATATGTTTCTTCATTGTAAATTTTTCTTGTTGTTGGTTTCCTCCATCTTTCTAATAATTTTATATTACATGTCAAGAGAAAATGATCTGTTCCTACATCGAAACTTCTATATACTCTTATATCCGTGACCCAGGTATCAATTTTCTGTTTACCAAGAAATAATCAATAATTGATCTTAATCCTCTAGCCGACCAGGTGTACTTATGTATTTCTTTCTTTCTAAAATAGGTATTAGTAATTCTGTATCCATTAAATATTGCAAATTGTCGAAGTTCTTTTCCACTATCAATTTCTATTGTTTCTCCTTGTGTACCAATTATATCAGGTATAGGATGGCACCCTATTCTTCCATTAAAATCACCTCCAATAACTATATAATCATTTTTATTTATTTTATTTACTACTTTTTGAAGTTCTTTATAACATTTTTCATTTTTTTTCTTTTTTCCCTTGTTCTGGTGTATATATACCTAATGTCATATATCCTCTTTGTATTTTAAACCTGACAATAATTATTCATTCTGATATAAAAGTATACCTATGTATTTTCTTCCTCCAAATGGGGTCTATCATTATAGCTACTCCAGCTGATGCACGTTGTTGTCTTTCTTTCTACACCATGATATACAAGGAGGTGATCTTCTATATCCTGTATCCCTTTCAACTTTTTCTTTGTCTCTGTTAAGAGCATTATATTTGCCTCTTTCTTTTTCATTTCATATAAAACTTCTGTCTGTTTATTATTTAACCCTCTTATATTCCATGTTGCCAATAGTAAATTATTCTTTATCATTGTCCTTTCCTTGCCTGGTCCATCATCAGTGTTTCCGTCCGGCTTTCTCCTTCTCTTTTTAGTAAAAGAAGATTCATCTGGTCGCCTTAAAAGAGCTGCGCAGATATAGTTGGGTGGTGGGATTGCCACCTTACAGCCTCCCAACTTGCTTCAGGTTTGTTTTTAGGGTGCCTTCCCTTAGGTAGATTGCCTTCTCTTCGGCTCTGAGCTCTACCTGCCCATTATAGTCGTCCAATCTGGAACAGACGCTATGCTGATTTTGGTTTACCCCGGGTATTTCATTTCCCCGGCACCACCTATATTTAGGAGGCATTCCCCTATCCACCACCTGGGGAGACGCCCGATGGGGGATCAGCAACCCCTCACTGTTATTCTTCCAGTTGACGAGAGACACGGCCTCTTACTTTAAGAAAGGAATGGAGATTACGAGAATTTGAGAATAAAGTTACTGCATTAAGAACATTTTTGGACCAAAGAGAGGTGAACAGACAGATGAATGGAAAAATGCTTCGTGACAATGAGCTACATGATCTTTATAGGAAGTCAGATATAATAAGGACAGTTAAGTCTCGTAAACTGTTGGGCAGGATATGTGGCACGAATGAGGAATGAAAGAGGTGCATGGAAGCTTCTTTAGGAAAACCAGAGGGAAAACTCCCAGTTGGTAGACAAAGATTGAGGTGGGAGAATAACATTAACCATGATTTGAGGGAAGTAGACTATACAGAAGATAATTAAAAATCAGCTCAGGATAGGGATGTATGGAGAGCTTATATAGGCGCGGCCATAAACTTACGGGTTCGATACAGGCAGTGAGTTAATTATTAATTAATTCACCCTTAAAACCTGTGCTGTTGTTCAACTTGCACTATATTACAATACCGTAACAGCCCAATGTTGGGCCTTTCCCTCTCCCTTGTTAGGAGTTACTATAGTCCAGTCGCTGATTCTCCGGCCCTGACTTTTAACGACAGATTTTCCGATGTGGATATTCAGTGGGAGGGGCCGCTTTATGTATGCGGTTAGCAGAAATGTAGCTGACAACATCTCAGCAATTTCAAACCTTACTAGCGCGCTATAGCGACGTCAAGAGCAGTGATTTGTTGTGGCAGACTATCGCTCCCACATCAACTGTTCTCCTTTACCTCTCGTACAACCTAAACTTCAGAGCCGGAGATCAAGCGACTGGACATCAGACCAAGTTAATTTAGTTACGCTTATTCATAGAGTTGTCATGAATGATATGCGGTCAACATACCGACCCAAAGAGACATCTAGCGGGCAACTAAGGTATTACTAGGATGTATAAGGTCGGTAAATTTTGCTTAGAGGCCTCTTTCTTCAAGATTAAGTATATTTTACGAGCCTGAAAACTTTCAGGCTCGAGATCCACGGCTTAAAGTCCTTCCTGGAGGCCTTGCTCCTTGGATTTTTACATCCTAAGAAACATCCATTGCCCGCGGCCGGGTTTGAACCCCCAAATATCGGGACCAGAAGCAAAGAACACCGCGTCCGAACTGTTTAACATGCACTTGGTTTTATGCTGAGGCAGTGTCAGTAGTACGCCATCAAACTACTGAAAGAGAAACGCCTCGTCTATTCAGTTTCATCAATTTTCTCTTGTGTGTTGTTTCCTGTTGGAAATGTAACGCCTATGTCAAGCAAATTGCAATCCAACAGTGGCGTTTCAATTTAGTCCCAGTGTTTCGTGTTAGAGCCATCTTGTTTTATGAACAATTGCTCGCTGCGACTGACGCGCGTAAACCATTTCAAGGGGTTTACAAACTTTATTAGTAAAACGTTGAACTTGTTTTTAATCTAGTCGACATGTAGCATTTTGTATAGTGAAAAAAAAAATCTTAAAATATAGTGTCTCTAAACTCACTATCCATTCCCATAAAAACACTACTATTTGTTTTTATTTTCTTTGCATACACTGTCAGCTTAGTGCAACATGTTTACCCAGGGAAGAACGAGTTGTCATTGTTTGTGCACGGGTACGCAGATTGTTATATGAGGACGCAAGCGCTGAATTTACCCATTCCGTAAATCAGCCCCCACAAAGGCACACATTAGTCCGCTTGTAAACAAATGTAAGCTTACGTATAGTGTATGTGATGAGTAGGGCTCGGAAGTTGAGGAAAAATACTTTTTTTACGTTTTATGTCTGAAGACGAGGCCCAACATAATATATATATATCTATAATATATATATATATATATATATATATTAGGTCAATATAGGCCAGAAAATGGTATGTTTTATTTATCCCTTTTTTGACTTTTTTGGCTTATTGCTTTTCTGGTCTTTTTTTAGTTCTTAACGGATTTTTTGCAACTTTGCCTTATTTTGACTACATTTATACCATTTAAATAATTCAAGAATCCGCAGAGTCTAGTCTCAATTACAATTTATTAACTTTCCAAATAATTTTTCACATTGGAAACACTTTTGATTGGCGAGAAACTTTTGAACCATCACAAAATATCCCGTTATTTTTAACCAGCCTAATGACCGTCTGATCCCATTGCGGGTTCGCTGAATTCATTCTAGGTGAGAAAAATCGTTCATTCTGTATTGCCCAAGAACTTTATTTTTAAACTATGTTGAATTAAAGAAAATAAAATATGAAAGAAGAAGCATTTTCAGACACCAATTTTTCTCGCAATGCATGTCGCATTTCACCAGAATTTTGTACTTTTTGAACATTTTATTATATTTATAAAAAATGCAGTTCAAACTAAAATTATTACTAAATTTGAATATGCTTTTTACGTCCTTTTCTCAGTTTTTAAATATTTTTAGAATATATTGAGGTCTACTTAAAGGTATTTTATAAGCCCTAGTGATGAGACACGTCACGGAGGGCGATGCGTATCAGCAGGAACAGTGCAGCAGGTTCAAATTGCCAGTGATAATCCGAACGCATCAAGTCGACGTCTCAGTAGGGAGTTGAATGCCTCTCGCAAAACGGCGTGCAAAATTCTACGTTTTACTCTACGAAAACGTCGCTATCACGTCTGCTTGATTTACGGAATCGCATCACAGAAGCAGCAGGTTTTTTTACGATGTAATTGTTAAGGTCTGCACTTCGTTTCACAGCTGAAAGATGGAGTATGTGTTTTCACCTAGATGGCGGTCATGTAGAAAGTCAGTAGAATATGTGTAAAACTTCACAATAACTTTGATTTTTCAGTCCTTTCTTGAAATGCTTAGTGACTTTAGAGATACTCTGTATTTCCTTCCAAACTCTCCATTTCCCCATAGCTAAACCTAACTCACACCCTCCTAAGCACGTACCGAATAAATGTTTTACATAGTTGCCGCCTTTCCCAGTACACAAGTTA
Organism: Diploptera punctata; assembly: GCA_030220185.1. Lineage (NCBI taxonomy): Eukaryota > Metazoa > Arthropoda > Insecta > Blattodea > Blaberidae > Diploptera > Diploptera punctata. The sequence continues at coordinate 529,784 of JASPKZ010006838.1, read as the reverse complement.
GTATTGTATTTATTAATTTTTGTGTTTATGAAAGAGGAACCCTGGCAATCTCGCAAATTTTCAGTGACTGTCAGTAATGAGGGTTTTGTCGGCATGTCGCCTTTGTTCAAAGATCTCTACATTAGGGGCGGCTTGGGCAGATTAATTTATGACATCTTGGAAGAAAAAAATCTTAAGACCTGTCCCAAAGTATATTTAATTTTATAAAACTTAGGCCTATAACGTCAGATGATCTATGTTATTTTATTTCATTAATAATTTATAACTGACTAACTCGCACTGTCGAAAACCTGGACTCTCCGTACAACCTTCTCCTGAGCTAATTATCCCTTATATAATTCTTCTCCCTCAAAGCATGGTTAATATTATTCAACCCTCTGTCTTCGCCTACCTATTGGCGTTTTCCTTCTAGTTTTCCTACAAGAAGTTCCCTTGTCCCTCTTTCATTCCTTACTAGTGCCACATGTCCTGCCCATAGCAGTCTATGAGACTTAACTGTTCTTATTGCTATAAAGTTCATGTAGCTCACTGTTGTCCACTCGTCTCTCTTTCGAGAAAGCATTCACTTATCATAAGCACTTAAAATAAGTTACAATTTAATTTAATTGAGGACGTCACCTTAACATGGGCGTATGATTGAATATAATGAACTGAAGTAAAAAAAAATAAAGTGATCCCACAACAGGCCCGAAGGCCCTTGGGGTAGTAGGAGGTTAAGGCTCCCACTTTTTCTAGACAATCGGCACTTTTTTTATGTCAGCCGGGTTGTCAGCCCTGCGTGACGGCCGCCTTTACCCCCAGAACAAGCGTCTGGTACTCATTTCCGTTAGAGGCTGAGTCGACCCCAGGGCCATAGTGCCGCCAAAGGGTTTGGGTCAGTTTAAAAATCCTGATCCCAACGGGACTTGAACCCTCGACCCTCCAGCTTGTAGCTCAGTGCCTTAACCACTACGCTACGGCGTGCCCCGATCTGAAATAAACGAGGTTTTAAGTTTAGTACACTATTTTCGTCCAAACTGATTCAATTGATGGAGAATACAGAATACATTACTCTGACCTACATCATCAATATGAAAATAAATTATAACAGCATAATACTGGATGCAGCAAAGTTAGTTAACCGAAATAAAAATAAATAACTTGAAGTCGTTTATAAACATGATACTGGGCAATGTAGATTCCCTAGTTAGCAAATTACCTCAAGCGTAGTGTTTGAGATTATATTCTGAAGGCCCCCTATTCAAACTCCAGTTTCAACCAATCTGATTTTTTCCCTTACAACCGTGTGCAAGTGGTTATGCCGCACTCTGTATATTAAAATAATAGTCATTTCTTTTCATTTTTGCATACGCCCTTTTTAGGGTGATCATAGAAGTTAGAGGAAATTTTATGAATTTACAGAATTTTACATAGAAATAATAATTGGAAAGAGGAACATTGTCCAAAGTTTTGAATGCATCCCATTTAGAACACAAAATATTAACACATTTTCCTAATTAGAAATACAACTCGAGAAGTTTGCTCTCTCAATGTTTTGAACTAAATACCAAATGTTACTGAAGCCACTGGTAATCTAAAGTTTGAGAATGTTAACAAAATAATAATTGTAAATAAACAAAATATCGTGCTTCATATTCAGCACGTGACCGTCAGTTTCTTTAGCTGGAGATCCTTGTTTTGTTTCTTCTTTTAAATCTTCATACCAGTTCCTTGAATCTTCATTTATGAAGGGGAACAAATCTCCAATATATTTTTCCTTAGTCTGTTTAAGAGGAACGCGCTTCATCTTTGGGGGTGTGACATTCTTGATTTCACTTGCTACATACCGGTACCCTTTTTTCCAAAATATGATTTCATTCAATGTATTACCATACGATTTAGAAGCAGACACTCTTCCCTTTAATTCTGTTTACAGGCGTCTTTTTTCCTTTGTTGCCTTTCATAGTTTCAGAATTATCATGGAATCGCAGCCTGTCTAACACAACTCACCTATACGTGCACGACGCACAAACTACTGTACGAACAGCTGATCACAGGGAAGACCTGCCAGTGCTCCCCAATGAACCTTACATCAAACATGTGGACAGAGTTCAACGTCTTTGGATTTGCGGTCTTTATTTCTCAAACAGAAGTCCATGTTTTCTGAAGGGAAATACCAAAAGTTATTTATTTATAACCCGGCGTGCGCCGCTACGCCTAAATAAATGAAATGTGTTTTATGTTTAGTTAAATAAGTGAAAAAGAAAAATAATTAGGTCTATACATTTTTATCGTAATTATTTTTAAATACCCCATGCTGATTACCCGGCGTTGTCTGGGAATCTATTTCATCCCGATCATCTTGGCATAAATGAGCTGAAAGACAAAAATGGTTATTGTGAGTTATCAGTAAAAGATATACATATGTAGTTGCGGACTTTTTTTCTGTAGAATTTTTTTTAGATATTAAATTCTGTGTACATTAATTTGGTATATTCGTTATGGTTTAGGCAGCGTAAGCCATTTAAGCGTCAAAAAGCGACATTTTTTTGTGCACCGATGTAATTTTATATTAGCTATGGCATTTAGTAGGCCTACGTAGAGTAATATGTTATATACGTTAATTATCCAAGACAAATTCTCTAAATGATGGTTAACACCCCATTCAAATCGGTCAAGTAGTTTTCGACTCCATATAGCACAGACTCGCACTCATTTATATAGGGCTATACCGCTGTGGTCTCGAGGTAGCGTGCTGCCTTGTCACGCAGCGGGCCCGGGTTCGATCCCCGGTCGGGGCAGTTTTTCTGGTTGAGATTTTTATCGGGGTGTTTCCTCACCTGTAAGACAAATGTGAGGAAAACTTTAAGGCCCGAACAGTCCCCGAAATCATATGGCCATCATCATTATCATCATCATCATCCTTCACCGGTGAGGAAAGCAACGGAAGCTACCACACCTACAAATTACCTAGTAAAGCTGCAAAGGATAGCATGAAAATGCTATGATTGCAGTGAAAGACCTGCCCTCGGGCAGAATTACTATGGATGGATATAAATATAACAAGCTAATTCCCGGCGTGCGCTGCTACGCCTAAATAAATGAAATGTATTTTCATGTTTAGTCGAATAAGTAAAAAGAAAAATAATTATAAATTTATATCGTAATTATTTTTAGATACCCCGTGCTGATTATACGATGTTCCCGAAAATTTACTTTTCCTGATCTTCTTGGCATAAATGAGCTGAAATACAAAACTTGTTATTGAGAGTTATCCGTAAAAGAATATCGCCGTACGCTGCTACGTTTGCCCGGGAATATAGTCATCCCGATCTTCTTGGCATTAGTGAGCTGAAAGATAAAATTGGTCATTATGAGTTATCCGTAAAAGATAGACATGTGCTGTCGCGGACTTTTTTGTATTTTTTTAGATATTCAATTGTGTGTGCACTAATTTGGTGTATATGTTATGGTAGGCAACGTAAGCCGTTTAAGCGTCCAAAAAGTTCTGGAAACACTTTCTCACTACGAAGAGTGATTTTTAAGGGTGAAGGGGTTGAGTATTACTACTCGTTTATAGCCTCAAACCTTCCCAGGAAACTCTTGAACATTTTACAAAAAGCGCCATCACAATCGGATGAATGGTGTAGTAATGCATGATATATATATACTCATAAAGATTAACTTTAACTCGTAGAAAAATAAAGGAAATATCATAACGATCTATAAAGACCACAGAATATTTTATAGAGAAAAATATTTTCGAATATTTAGAATTTTTTTCCTCAAAATTTACTACCTTCTCCCCTTAACAAATTAAAAAAAGTCAATTTTGTATTGCATTAAATCGCCTAGAAACAGTGCAATATATTCGTGACGACAAACAGAAGTTGGAACGGAGTGGATGTTTCACTCTGCGGTGTTTTTCATTTGGGTGTGAGAGCGCTCATTGCACTCACCTGCGGGTCGAGGTCAGTAGCACCGCACCGCAGAGAAAATCATAACCGGTCGTACTGTACAAGCAAGATTAGTTAAAACTCCATGATGCGACAGGCCTAGAAGACACTTGCCCTACCAGTCGACTGCTGACCTCACATTCAAATGTGTTAATCACAGAAGTAGACGATCATCCAACTACTGTAGGGGTGACATGTGGTCAATATGTCGGGTTTCCCCGGTCGTTATAGTTCGTTTTCCTAACCTACTACTTACTGTAGCTATATAAATTTGTCTTGGTGCTAGTTGGGCACTGGTCCCATATTGGCCGAAATTATGTGAGAAAATCTCTTCCCCCATTGAGAAGAACCAGCTCAAGTCCAATATTTGTGCATCAACGCATTTTGTCTTAACCGCTTGGCTATGGCGCGGGACTATTTATTAATGTAGGCTAGCGGTTCTCAACCTTTTCGACTCGCGAACCCCTTCCACAATGATTTGAGATGGGTGAACCGCTGACTTTTAAATACACATACACTAGACATGCATACAATTTAATTCGAAGCATTAGGTTTAATAACCTTAAATTAACTTAATCCTTAACGGTTAAAACCTAAAGTTACTCTTGTTACGACTTAGTTACACAACGTGTAGGCCTAGTTGCAATAATAAATACAAGTTTTCATTGTAATTACTCACCTCTTCCTTGGAATTCGGTGAGAAGGTTGTACCTGCTTTCCATGGCACAGAGCTTTGAAGTCAGGAACCACAGAAGTCTCAAATCACTTTCAGCACAAAGTCTATTTCTGTATTTATTTTTTAAATAGGCATGTAAAGAAAACGACTTTTCGCACAAATATGTGGGTGAAAAAGATAATAAAGCCGTTATGGTTTTATTCGCTAACACTGGGAATTTCTTTAACTTAACAAAAAACCAATCAATGACAGAGATTTATATCTTTGCTGCAACTAAAAACCAGTGGATATTTCGAGAAGCTGCTCTTTTTCATTTACGCTTAATGTGGATTCTAAAATTGTGACTCTTCAAACGGATTGCGAATCCAAATATTATCACAATGCCGCAGAAATGATGGAAACAATAATAGGCCTAACCTCGAAACCCACAATTACGAAAACGTTTTGGCTAACGCCTTGAAATATTTTGCGAACTCCTTGGGGGTTCGCGAACCACAGGTTGGGAAACGATGATTTAGGCTGTTTTAAAGCCATGCGGATCTTCCCTTCCACTCAACAAGGGCAAAAATATGTCACTAGAATACAATATTACATTACATCGGCTCACTTAATCTGACATATATAAGAATAGAACTTAAAATGTAATATGATTGATATTATTAAGGCTAATAGTAATAATAACTGGAAAGAGAAAAATTACGAATATTTGAGAATAAAATTGTTAGGAAAATTTTTGGAGGAAGAGAGAAGAACAAACAGGTGAACGGAGAAGACTACACAATAGTGAGCTACATGATCTTTATATGAAAACAAACTATAATAAGAATAGTTTAAGTATCATAGACTGTGATGGCAGGACATGTGGCACGAATGGGGAATGAAAGACGTGCATGGAAGCTTCTTGTAGAAAAACCAGAGGAAAAACTTCCTGTTGGTAGACCAAGAGTGAGGTGAGAAAATAACGTTAACTATGATTTGAGGGAAGTAGATTATACAGGGGATGATTGGAAAACATTAGCTCAGGATAGGGATGTATGGAGAACCTATGTCCGCGCGACCATGAACCTACGAGTTCGATAGTGCCAGTGAGTTAATTAATTAATAATAATAATAATAATAATAATAATAATAATAATAATAATAATAATAATAATAATAAACAAAGCAAGGTAACTGATAAGCTGCTATCTAATAGAGACGAGAAAAAATAATTATTCCATTAACTCGGTTTAACATTTTACCTTAAAAATACTTTTACGTGCTACATGCCACTCGGGTCTTACAGTGATAAGACCTGTCGGGAGAGAGGTTTTAAATTATGACCACACAAGCACATGGAGGGCCTCACTGATTGAGGGAACAATTCAATGTTAGGACCACACGTTAGGACGAAACACACCATTCACACATACATTCATACTAAACGTGGCGAATACGTTAATGATGGTTATGATGGCCATGTGATATTCGAGGACAGTTTGGGCCTTAAAGTTTCGTGACATCTGTCTTACAAATGAGGAAATAATACGAAAAGTCACCCAAGAAACTTGTCCCGACTGGGAAACGAACGCGGACCCATTGCATACATATAAGGCAACGGCATTTCCTCGAAACCACTTCAGAGATGTCATTTGTCATCATTCAATGTATTTTATTTTCAGTGCTTAGAACTAGTATAAGTAGATATTCTGGAAACAAAAAGAAAAGTAAGAAAGTCTACTTCGCGTACAACCAACTGACAGGTACTATCGGCCTGGAGGTTCATGGCTGCTCTCCATACATCCCTGTCCTGAGCTAATATTTTCCAGTCATCTCCTGTGTAATATATTTTCCCGAAATCGTGGTTAATGTTATTCTCCAACCTCATTTGTGGTCTACCAACTGGGCGTTTTCCCTCTGGTTTTCTTGAAGAAGTTTCCATGCTCCTTTTTTCATTCCCGATTCGTATCACATGTCCTTCCCCCTCCCAGTCTACGAGACTTAACTATTATTATATCTGATTTCCTCACTGTCATGAAGCCTTTTCGATTAGCCTTGTCTGTTCATCTCTCTTTGGACCAATATTTTTAATAAGAACTTTATTCTCAAATACTCCTAATCTCTTCTCCTCCCTTAAGGTAATAATCCACGTTTCGTATCAATATAATATAATTAGTCCACCGCTGTGGTCTCGAGGTAGCGTGCTGCCTTGTTACGCAGAGGGCCCGAGTTCGATTGCCGGTCGGGACAGGTTCCTGGGTGTTTTTTTTTTCGGGGTTAGACAAATTTCAGGAAGCTTAGGGCCCAATGGTCCCCGAAAATCATCCGGTCATCTTCATCATCATCATCATCCTTATCATTGTCATCATAATCCTTCGCCGGTGTGGAAATCAACGGGAAGCTACCACACCTATAATTCCCTAGTAAATTTGTAAAGCATAGCATGAAAATGCTATGGATGGATGGATAATATTATAATTGGGAGAACAACTTTGGGTAAGACTAGCACTTAAATTTGAAGATTTTTTTTGTCCAATGCCATGTTTGACTTTTATGACATTTCTGTTTTTCTCCCCTGGCATTGACGGAATTGTACTCAATTTCTTAGTTTGGGGCACTTAAAAGGCGGAGTTAGGTTACCCCGATGATATGATGGGAGATAAATGAAAATGATGCGACCACAAATAATAATTCCCTTTAAGTAATAATTCCTATGGTCTGACCGGGAATCGAACCCCTCATGTACTGTAGTCAGAAACGCCGACCACTAGCCCATGAGGCTGGTCTCACTAAAAATTTTGTAGAAATGTAACAAAATAAACCCTTTAATGAAATCCACTTGCCCTTAATGAGGACAACAGAGACATCTGATTTCGAAAACTGAAATTAATGTTGTAGAAATTGCATCATTCTAATCACATGATTCCTTCAGTTTGCGCGTACGTTTTACGTCATTTAACGTCTTGGATGAGGAATTAACTTTACATACTTGTATCATTAACTACACAATCATGTAGCTTCACGTCACTGCAGGAAGGGGGAGACAGGAATAAAAATCTGAGCGCCATAATTTTGTCTTCGCATAATAAAATATTTATGTTTAATCTTGTAAGCCGTTCCATTTCAGGTGGAAACACACATGAGATCCGAGAACATTTTTATCGCAATTGTTTGTGTAAGTACAGTCATGGGACAAAAAGTGTTCACTGACTTTTCAAATAACGTTGAGTGTCATAATCTACCAATGTTACCTCTCACAGGGGTGAACAAACTAGGGTACAACTTTATAATAAATATAAAAATTCAGCATGCATATGTTTGTGAGTTATAGACCCGATGTCCACGAAAATCTGTACATACATATTTTTAAGTATGCTGAGTGTCAGCCGCTATATATTATACTCTAAAACCATTAGGTGTAGAGTTCACCTGAAACGAAAATTAAAAAGTCGCTCTAGCGGTCGTAATTTTCGATTTTTCACAACGAAACTCAGAATATGCTATTAAACTAAACCCAGGTAGTTATTGTCCAAAACTCAGCGAAATCTGTCTATTAGAAGTGGGGGTTTAGCGGAAATCAATAATTGACTGTAGCAAATCGCCATTTCGTCACATATTTTGTGTATACACATTTTCAGGTACGTCGAGTGTTTAGCTGCTATTGTTCCCTAATAACATTATGTGTAGGTGTTTATCTCAAACGGAAATTTAATAAGCATATTCAATTTATTTAGGCGTAGCAGCGCACACCGGGCATTAGCTAGTATTTTATAAAATCATCGTTTAAACGTCATACCGTGGGTAAATTCATACCAAAAAAGTCCCTCAAAGACATGGGGTATGCTCTTTATATACAGAGTGGTATATATATACAACTCTATCCACAAACTTCCACGGGTTTCCAGGAATGTTGTCTGAGTGTTTCTGACTTATCAGTTATCACATGCATCAACCATTATTTGTGATAGGCCGTATGAGAACATGGGTTCCATATATCAAAACACTCAATCAACATCCCTGAACAATCTGTGTAAGTTTATAGATTAAATTCTGTTCTTCTGTTTGAAATAATGTTGCGCGCTACTGGTGGATCGTTCTCATCTTCTTCTTTTCTTCTAATAAACACAAGAGACTGTCGCGTAAAATTTCACAATAACTTTATTTGATTCTCTAAACTTTCAGTGACATTTTACATACAAATTGCTGCAACATTTTTTTATTTGTTGAAGTTATGTTACAACCCTTGTTTCGCCATCAGGTATCCTATATCACAGGGAATTTACAGAAATGTTTAAAAATTACAGATCATAGAGTTCAATTTATTGACTGGAGCGGAAGACGTTTTTGAGGAAGCTGGTTATCTGCATCATGTTGATATGCGACATCAAAACGAGCGGCAAAGGTGCTGACTTCAGGACAGCTGGTCTTTCTTTCGCAAACTTAGAGCACTCTGTTAGTAGGTACAGGGCCGTCTGAACTTCTTTCTCGCAATATTTTCAAGTTGGGGAAGTTATTTTATTAATTTTAAATAGGTAGGATCGAAAACAGCCGTGATTGGGTAAGAATGAAGTTTGGCCAGAGGGACAGGAATAGCCTGTAGAATACGTTTGGGATGAACACTTTGGTGTGAGTTGCAACTTCGGAGTTTGTGTATATTACATTCCTCAAATTTATGTAGAGTAACTTTTTTGCCCCTAGACAAGGGAATTGTATTGTAGTCGATCGTGGATTGGCAATTGCAATAATTAATAACTTACTGCTTTAAAAGTTATCTGTCACACAATTATTTCTAGTTACTAATGATTTCACTTGCCTCAGATTTTTCTTATCCAGCTCACTGTATCGCTGTCACAGCCAAACTAACTCGCCCCGACCCTGGTAACAGTTTATATATGTCGGGGAATGAAATTTCTCGGCTTCGGACCGAGACGTTTCTAGTATGGAAGCTTCGGGAGTCGAAGCCTCTGGAAAGGAGGGATAGATGCATACAGCACCTTCCGTACATGAAGGTGCAGACGCATCGATCATTCTGCGCGGCTCTTTCAACTCCCGATTTTTCTATCCTGTAAACAATACGAGTTCCCTACTTCCGCCGTCGCATATGCAATTCAAACGCTGGTATATAATGCATCAAAATATATTATGCTATGAATATGTTATTTTATTTAACTAAGCTTTTTAATAGCTAATGTCATTTGGCGTCGCAATCCAAATCTGGGAATGAGGGGCCCAAATTTATTTTTTAAGTCCTGAGGTTATTTTATGTGCCATAAATCTTGGATACGATAGCCATGGTTTTACTTCCTTACGAAGGAAGCCATACACAAGAATCCTACGTCCTTAAAAATGCATTGACCCGGCCGGTTTTGAATTTGCGAACTTTGGATTCAGAGAGGAGCATAAAAGTCATCAGCCAATCGGGACGTCTCTATATAAAAGACTAGAAACCAAATTGGAAAGTATTAAGTGGCCTCGTCTAGAAGAGAAGCGTGGCTCATTCTGGGCTATCGGCTCATAACTCTGCATTGCAGTTTACGACACCTTGCTCTGAGATTGTCTCAACCACATTCCTGTCTAATGTACATCGACTCTAGACAGAACACAAATACCGCCAAATTGGCAAGGTTTAAGTGATTAAACCCCGAAACGATAATCGCAAAACTATTAACTGCCAAGTAGCCACGTCTGGTTCTATTAGACATTGTTACGCCATCTAGTAGTAGTTGCAGTAAGTTAATGTACTTGAAAATTCTATAGGCCATTAACTTATTAGGATGTGACCCCAACCTCTATTATCCGCTTTCTCGGTAATTGTCTGAACCTGCTCAGTTCAAATCCGGTCTCATTCTAATGTGTTGTGTTTAATAATTGGGTATCTGTTAGTTTTTATATTTCTGTTCTAATCATTCTAGTGTGCAGTGATTTTCTACAGTGTAATAATTTTATATCATTTAGGATCCGGATCTCATCAGGACTCGAATCCATGCCTTCAGACTTGCAGCGTATTGCCTTGACGGCGTGCAACATTAATGCAGTATCACGTTTAAAAATCAATGTGTTGTATTGAAAAACTGATTTTACATATTTGCCTATTATTTTGAAGTACAACAGAAGTAAAAACATTACTATATGGACGAGAAACATACGTTATAAAGAAATAAGAGATTAATCCTGCATCGCGGCGGCAGAGAATAAGTTCATGAGGAGAGCGCATGCCTGGATCATAAATCAAACACAATATTATTATTATAGCCGCCTCACTATGATGGTTGTCCAGCGGCTCGCCTTGTTTCCTCGCAGCTGTTATTTACAATTAGATACAAAGATGCCGACTACAGTCACCATAATAATTCCGCATGTTAATCATTGTCAAACATTGTCTCGTGGCACCCGCTTTTATATAAACAGACAACCAATAATAGTGAGGCGATAATATATTAACTTTAACCCATTCTTGCGAAAATACACAATTACAGAAACAAATGAAGACTACAAGTTGGAAGAATGACTGCTAATGTTTAAAATGCCACCCATTTGCAAAATGTAGACAAGGTCGACTACTTTGAAGAATAGTGCATGGACAATGAGACCGGAGCAGGCCACTTGTCTACTTGATGCATTTTACTTTGAATTTCTCTCCTCAAGAAGAGTTATTGTTTTTAGTTTCACAACAATGTTCATCACTATGTAAAATTAACTAAGTGGAACGGGATCTTTGTTCGGGTGGGTTTGATTTGTTGGGTTGGTGTCCAGGGATATGGTATATGGACGATTTAGTGCTCCGGACTAGCTGGGTTCTAGGTTCGGTACGAGAGGAAGGACTATTCACTTGGAAAACAGTAGACACCTTGTGATGGCTTGAATTTGACGTTTCACTTTATTGTCACTCAGGTTTTACACTTTGTCGTATTTGACAACTTCACACGATGCCGAAAGCTATAGATGGACGGATTAGACACTACAAGTGCTTCAGTAACTCGGTCTACTTGTATGCTAGCGGTCTGTGTTAAATACATTCGCTATCGTTTATTATTTATCTATAACTTATTCGACTTTAAATCCCTACAATCTGAGGGACTAAAGTGTTCTTACGTATCTCACGTGGGCTTTCACTAACTCAAGAAACTACCGACAATTCTATCACCAATAGAAAAAAAAAAGCGCAGAAACTTAGACGAAGCGTCCTTACTGCTGGCGCGCCCGCTTGTGACTTAAATTTTCGTCAAGAATGTATGTTTTATTTTCTCTGGGCGACTTGATAACCCACCTAGTGCCTTCAACCTCTTACAAAACATTTAGATGTTATAATCATCTTGATTCGTTCATTCCTATTTTGAGGGCGGTCGTTGGGGGTGTTACGCTTATACGTTTGTGGTCCACATCACCATCTTGGATCATTCACGCTCCTCTTCGTTTCCCAGGGTTGCCCAAAAGCCAAATCGAAAGTTATCTTTAATCTAACAAATTCCAAAGGCGGTATCACCCTCGTCTGTGTAGGGAAAGCATGTTTTGGTTAAATTACTGTGGGAGAACTTCTCCTCCTAGCTCAGTTTGGAAACCCCGGCCAATTGTTCACTGCTGTCCGGTCCTTTGTACGCAGTTGCGGATTACCTTTTGTTAGAAAACCGTCCACAATGTTCCCACCTTATAAATATTTTTTACAAAAGAAAGTCAAACTTTTTCTCCATTGTATTTTGTTTACAAGTTTGCTGGAGCACAATGGTTGAAAGTCAGGTCTATAACCTCGCTTTCGTTTCATGATAGTGACCCCATTATTGAACACATATGGGTTTCCTATATGGTGAGTCGCATCATTTAGATAATGTTACTAATCGCTTACTCAGTTCATCCCATTTCATTTAAGTATAAACATGCTCTACTTCCGACGATAATTTGGAGTTAATTAATCATGTTTCCTTAATAAAAGCCCTTATCCCTCTGACATAAAATGACTTGGTTCATAAGCTATAATATTATTATCCGTTATTGAAACGGTGGACACACATTTTCCAGGCCATTTAATATTCCGGAATTTAGAACGTTTTCTTTAGATAAAAATATAGTAAAAACAAGGTGGATACTGTAAATACACAACCGGTACTGTATCGCGTGATTGTGGGAGGGAATGACGCAACTCATAGTTCCACTACTTCTGTTATTTTATTTTGGTGACAAAAACAACCGGCAACAAGAATAACTGTAAAAAATTGTTTCAGTTTGTCTCTGTACAAAGCGGTTTAAAAATGTATGTGTGAAGTGTTCTCAATATATTTTAATACGTTTTAACGGAACTACAAGAGTGTGTTTAATTTAACAAATTAGTATTATAAATTCCTAATATACGTATCAAATACATTAACATTTAATCTGAAATAACTATCTTTTTTGTCTGTTTTAAATCAACTGTACTGCAACAGACTACGTGCTAATGAAAACTTTCCTTTGAGTTTATGAATAAAATACGGGTATTAGTGTAAATAATAACGATTTAACGTTATTACTATCCGACACAGCGGAACATTGACCTGCTTCGTTTGTAGATGATCTGCGAACTAATGCCGTGTCATCCAGTGTATACTCGCTTCACGTCAGTCTGTGAGTTTCAACTAATGTTTGAATGAGGGAATACTAACAATGATGAACAATGTAAGTGATTCATTTGCTATTTGTTCCAGACTATTCATGGTTAGTATCTACGTCAGTGCAACGTATCAACAGCGATGCTATGACTGGAGGAAAACGTTCCGCTGTGTCCTATAACACCAGCGAAATCTCTTCCATAATGTCGAAGGTTTACTTGCATTGATATAGACTATACGAGAATGCGCGCGAGGGGGTGGAATGGAGTGAATACATACCGGGCTATGAAGGGAGGTCTGTTATGTAGAAAGACAGACGAAGTAAACAACGTTTCATTCAGTAAAAGAGTGGGGTAATTGTAGAGTACGTCGGCAGTTGATTGCGCGTACCTGATCTCACGTGTAGTGAAATGTCATCCAAAACCCAAACAAATGTGCATACGATAGGGCAATCTTTGCCTTAAAACATTTCTTAGTAAGTAATGTATAACTGAAGTATATTTTATTGCATTATGCACCTTATGTCCACCGCTGTGGTCTCGAGGTAGCGTGCTGCCTTGTCACGCAGCGGGCTCGGGTTCGATCCCCGATCGGGGCAGTTTTTCTAGGTGAGGTTTTTATCGGGGTTTTTCCTCACCTGTAAGGCAAACGTGTGGAAAAATTTAAGGCCCAAACGGTCCCCGAAATCATATGGCCATCATCATCCTTAACATTATCATCATCATTCTTCAACGCTGTGGAAAGCAACGGGAAGCAACCACACCTACAATTCCCTAGTAAAGCTGCAAGCATAGCATGAAAATGCTATGATTGCAGTGAAGGACCTGCCTTCGGGCAGAATTACTATGGATGGATGGATGGATGCACCTTATACTGCTTCCTAATGTTTATATTACAGAAGAATCGCCCGACAAGTATTATACGACACAGCGGAATGTTTACTTCCAGTCACAGCAACACTGTCGCTGCGTCGCACGAACGTAGATACTAACCATGTATAGTCCGGAACAAATAGCAAATGAAACACTTATCCAGATTACTTGGGGTATTACACTGCAGTCCTTGACGTCGCAGACAGACGTGAAGCGAGTGTACGCTGGATGACACGGCATTGGTTCGCAATTCATCCAAAAACGAAGCAGGTCAATGTTCCGTGTCCGATAATATGCAGACATGTGATATATCCCATCCCACCCCCTCCACTACAGTCAATAGCAGTACAAGTAAGTCACTTCTATCGTAAAACAAATTCCGCTCTCTGGTTTTTACCAATTCCCTAACTTAAAAATGTTGTCAACCACTAATTACACTAACAGCTTTGAAATAAGTAAATACAGATTCACAATACTGTGTTCTAGACCCTAGCACCTGTGAACAATAGCACTGACGTTTAACATGTCTGTTATTTTAATGCATTTCCCAATTTAATCCATTTCACATTTTCAGTTATTTTTATTTACTTTAAAAGTTTCACAATGTTTCACATCTTGCGTTCTGCTGCCATTCTCGTTCACTTCTCTCTGCCATTCCAATAAGCTAAATATTTATTTAGAAACATCATCAACGAACTTTGTGCATATAATATTATACTATTACGACGGAATGAGGAAAAGCGACTTGAAGCTTTCGAGATGTGGATATGGAGAAGGATAGAGCGTATAAAATGGACAGACAAAATAAAAAATAAAGATCTGCTAGAGAGAGTGGGTGAAGGAAGAACAATACTGGAACTCATAAAGAAAAGGAAAATAAATTGGATTGGCCACTGGCTAAGAAGATATATGTGTAATTATTATAATATTCATAAGGATTCCGGTTGGCTTAAAGCCTGCTGACGGATGCTCTAGAAGGAATGGTCAACGTAGAGGCAGAAAAAGACATCAGATGATAGACAAAATAAAAGTAATGGTATGCGGATAAAAAAAGGAATGTAAGGAAAGAGCGGAGGATGCTGAGTTTGCAGTGAAAGACCTGCTCTTTGGCATAATACTATGTATGTATATTATACTAACGAATGCCCGGCGTCCGCTGCTATGCCTAAATAAATTAAACTTTTTTTATGTTTTGTTGAATGAGTTTAAAAAAAAATTAAGCGTTAATTAAATTGTATGATATAAATTTCAACGAACCAAAAATCGCGGCTGTTAATTTTCAATTTCGAATTTCAGGTACTTCTCATGACCGGGTTTCACTGATTTTTAATAATATCTGCCTCGGTTTATTTTGATAGCATATACTGAGATTTGTTGTGAAATAACGAAAATTGCGACCGCTAGAGTGTTTTTGAAATTCTCGTTTCAGGTCAACTCCTACAGATAATGCTTTTAGAGTATAGTGTATAACGGCTAAACTCTAGCCGTACCCGAAAACCTGTATATACAACATTTCAAGTCAAACCACAAAGAACAGCTGCAGAAGTATATGGACAACGCCATAAAAAGTCTACAACATGGAAATCAGCATGTCAAAAACATTCTACCAGTACTTCTCACTAAGACACACAAGTGAATCCTTCAACATACCAATCAACAATAGCCTGATAACCAAATCCAATTGCACAAAATACATAGGAGTCCATCTAGATAATAAACTAAACTGGGAGCATCGTGTCAACAAGATCGAAGAAAAAGCGAACAAAAACTCATACATACTGAAGAGATTAGCTGGAGAAATGGGGGAACTCATTGGACACCCTAAACAAAACATATAAAATCTACATGAAACCAATTATAGCCTATGGAGCAGAAACAATAGTAACAGCTAAAGACACCACAATGAATAAACTAGAAATAATCCAGAATCGAATGCTAAGATTAGTCACTGGAGCAGTAAAATCAACTAACACTGCAACTATGAGAATGTTCACAGGCAACCCCTCAATTAAAAATGAGATAGAAAAGAAATCCCTGCATCATGCACACAAAATTAGCAGCGCTACCAAAAGAATCCAACCTCAAAGCACAACACCCCAGATCTTAATCACACAACCTTCCTTTCTCCACAATACTAGTAATCTTTTCCAAAAACATAAATTAGATGCCAAAACTGAACCAACACCTCAAATACCAAGCCCATTAGATTACCAACTGTACAATGCAACCCTCTCAATAGACGAAATAATAAAGAAAAATTATACAAACCCATCAATAGCCAAACAAATGACCTTAGAAACTATTAGTACAAAGTTCCCAGAACCAGAGTGGCTAGGAGTCTTCACTGATGGCTCCAAAACCAAGAGTGAAAATGCTGGTGCAGGAATCTACTCTCATCTGTTTAGTCAATATGTTGCAGTAGGCACAAACAATACAGCCTTCGATGGTGAAGTAAAAGTCATAGAAGTAGCACTCCACAACCTCCTATTCCGAACAAAAAATGTTTACAAAAGCTGTTATTCTGGCAGACAAGCAATAACCTCCAACCAAACACCAGAAAATGAAACCATCTTGGAATGCCGTAAACTTCTGAAATACCTCAACAACCAAAATAAATTAATAGCCTTCCACGGATACCCTCACACATCGGAATAGTTGGCAATGAAATAGCTGATGGACTTGCCAAAAAGGGTACCAAAATACAGATAACAACCCACCTCAATTCGAACCTCCACAGAAAGATCGATCGAAGAAATTAAGAAAGCATTCCAAATGGAAAACATGAAAGAAAACATTGCAACAGCCAGAGGGAAATCATGGGAAAAAATTGATGAGCTACGAGTAGGAACAGATAATTTTCTCTTGACATGTAATATAAAATTATTAGAAAGATGGAGGAAACCAACAACAAGAAAAATTTACAATGAAGAAACATATAAAGTGAATTTATTACAAGAAGAAAGTATAAGAAAGTAGTATGCAAATAGATTTTCTCAATATATATTACAGAGAGAAATAAATAATAATATAGAAGAGGAATGGAGCAATATCGATTGGGCTCTAAAGAAAGCAGCATATGAAGTTCTAGGATTAAGAAGGAAAAATTGTAAGAAGAGAGGACTAAGAATATGGAATTACGAAATTAAAACAGTTATAGAGGAAAAGAATAAAGGATATTTTACAATATTTACAAAATAAAACTGAAGAAACAAAAGAAATATATTATAACAAAAGAAAGGAAGTAAAGAAAATAGTTAGCAAATCCCACCAATACAGTTGGGAACGATATGTATCTAATCTAGAACATGATCTACATGGACGACAATTGACTGCTTATAGAACAATTAAATATTTAAATAGATCAGAAAAAGAAGCTGCATATATACCTACATCAATATTAGAACAACATTGGATAGCATATCTCAGAGACCTGTGGTACAACGAGAATGAAAACGAAGAAGAACCAAAATGTGAGAATTTGAAAGTAGATATAATACAAATGGAAGAACTGGAAGAATCGCTCAAATTAACAAATAATAGAAAAGCTAGCGGACCAGATGACATCAATTCAGAACTAATTAAATATGCAGACATATTCTTTAAATTAAGATTCTTGAATTTTCTTAATATGTGTTGGGAGAATCATAATATACCAGCAACATGGAGGCAAGGTATAGTAAAACCAATTTACAAGAAAGGAGAAAGAAACCAACCATCTAATTACAGAGGCATTACCCTCCTAAATAGTGGATATAAAATCTACGCTAGAATAATAACAAAACGAATACAACGAATTACTGAAGTAACACTAGCAGAAGAACAAAACGGGTTCCGAAAAGGAAGATCTTGTACCGATGGAGTATTTGCCTGAATCAGATAATAAACAAAAGACAAAAAAAAACCTAGAAACGTATTTGTTATTTATAGACTTAGATAAGGCATTTGATCGAGTAAACAGGGGAATATTGTGGAATGTCCTAAAAGAAAAAGATTATAGAAACTGTTAAGAGCTTTTACTATGGAACAAATATTTGTATTGACCCACAGCTGACTAAAAATAAGACATTTTTTTCAAATAAACCAAGGAGTACGACAAGGCTGTTCACTCTCACCTATATTATTTAATATTTATATGGACGATATCCTAAAAGAATGGAAGAAGGTTTTAACTAATGAAGGAATTATAATAAAAGATTCCGGGCTATGTGGCCGTGGTCTATAACTGGCGTTTCTTCCAGACGTTTCTCCCTCAACTGCGGAGGGCATCTTCAGTGGCGAGCGCTTCCAGCTGTTGTTTCCCTGTCGTAGACTCGACTCGCAGTCTACGACAGGGAAACAACAGCTGGAAACGCTCGCCACTGAAGATGCCCTCCGCAGTTGAGGGAGAAACGTCTGGAAGAAACGCCAGTTATAGACCACGGCCACATAGCCCGGAATCTTTTATTACAATGACTACCGGCCGTGAAAGCCTGCATTCCACTATTAATGAAGGAATATTAATCGATAATGAAGATAAAATAAATGCTTTATTATTCGCTGACGATGTTGTACTTTTAGCAGAATCTGAAAATGAGCTCCAAATGTTAGCATATAAATTTAAAAATAGCTAATAGATATAATTGTAAAATATCAATAAACGAGTCAAACGTAATGGCATTTATTGGTAAATATGGAATTAGATCAAAAATTGTACTGGATAACAAAATAATAGAACAAATATCACATTTCCAATATTTAGGATGTGATATAACTTGTAGAGAAAATAAAGATATAGAAAATAAAGTAAATAAATTTCAGGCTATTTGTGGAACCATAAAAAGAACCTTAGGTCGGAAAACAAGGAAAGATACGAAACTTAAATTATATAAAACAATGGCTGTTCGTTTGTTGTTGTATGGAAGTGAAAATTGGATAATGAAATCAAGGGATAAAAGCAGGATACAGACTGCGGAAATGCTGTTTTTACGTAATGTGAAAGTATGCACAAGAGCGGATAGAATAAGGAATGAAACTATACGAGAAGAATTAAATATATATAAAATTGAAGATAAAATCAGAGAAAATAATAAGAAATGGACAGACCACTTAATGAGAATGAACAACGAAAGAATACCAAAAAGAACCTTCCTGTATAATCCCAAAGGAACAAGAGATGTTGGCCGACCACGTAGAATATGGACTCCACTTTTAACTTCGCCGGAACAGGCTGCATAGCCTAAACCTTTGTAGTAGAAGAAAAATATCTATCTTCATTCATTCTGTCTATGTGTTGCTTCCATTTTTGTCTATATGTATCTATTTTATCAGTTATTGCAAATATTTCAAGTTCCTGTCTTATTTCTGTGTTCTTGATTCTGTCTTCCTTAGTGCACCCTTTAGCAGATCTCAAAAATTTCATTCCTGCCGCAGTTATCCTACTTAGATCTTGTTTCTTATGTTACCAGGCTTCTGATCCATAGAGCAGTAACGGTACTGCCAATGTTTTATAAAATTTCAATTGGGTCTCTCTTGTTGTTTTATTATTTAGTGATCGTTTTATCGTACCACATATTACCTGGAATTTTGCTATTTTATTAGTTATATCAATATCATAATTAAATGAAATGTCACATCCTAGATAATTGAGATGGTTCACCTGTTCTATGATTTTGTTTCCTATTACTATTTTGGATCTGATTTGATTTTTCCCTTGGAATGCCATTACCTTAGTTTTTTCTATGGATATTTTGAGATTATATCGTTCACATACATTATGTAATTTAAAAATATTCCTTTGAAGTTCGCCTTCCGTATTTGCTATTATTACCTGGTCATCAGCATATAATAATGTTTTCAAGTAGTGTTTTTTATCTAATTTTATTCCTTTATTTGTTTCTTCGTTCCATTTTTTTATTATATCATTGATGTATAGGTTAAACAAAACTGGAGAGATACTGCATCCTTGTTTAACTCCTTGATTAGTATGAATTTTATTTTTACTTACTTCATTTCTAGTTTTTATAACAAAATTTGTGTTCCAGTACAAACTCTTTATAGCTGCTATTAAGTGTTTCGGAATTCCTTTTTCTTTTAAAATTGTCCAAAGTTTTCCTCTGTCTACTTTATCAAATGCCTTGACAAAATCAATAAAAGCCATGTGTGTTTCCTTGTTAAAATTATCTTCTTTGTTTATGAAATTCTTCTATCGTAAATATATTATCCATTCCTGAACGCTCTGGTCTGAATTACAATATGTTCTTCGGTTAACATTTAGATTAGATTAAGATTTAGATTAGAATAGGAGTTATTTAGCCTGGTGGAGTTAAGGCCATGTGGCATTCTCTTCCACTCACCAGAACAAAACATAATGACAGAGAAAGAAATAACAAGTCTTAATTAACTCTAATATTAAACACTAAGTAAAAATTTGATCAAAAGATAATATCTAATATACATATTACGATCTATAATACAACCAGTTAATATGTTTTAAAATTAAGACTAAAAACTAATAATAAAATGTATACAAGCAAGACATATTAAATTGCCCCTGTCTAGTGTATATAAAAAACAGGAAAATAATGAGATATAGAAAACTAATTTTACGATTATACAATATTTAAAACAAAACAAATAAAAGTATTTGTTATTCTTAATATTATTTACATAAATAATTAAATATATTAATATTGCTAAAAGAATACTATCAGTGAGGTGTATAAGTTAGTTTGTTATTAAATAATTCTTTAGTTTGTTTTTGAAGGATGTTATAGTTTGACAGTCTCTGACATAGGGTGGAAGGGAATTCCATGTTTTGGTAAGTGACACCGTAAAAGAAATAATGAATATATACAGTGTGATGAGGCGGGATATAAAGGACAATGTGCTGATGGGATCGAGTGTCAAGAGTATGTGTGTCGGATAGTCTGATGAAGCGGCGTGATAAATAATTAGGCGATGATGTGTGAAGGATTTTATAGAGAAGGGATAGGGAATGGACAGTTCTACGATCTCTTAGACGAAACCACGATAATTGTTCCAGGGACGGTGTAACATGGTCAAATTTTATAGCCTGCAGTTAAAATGCTTATTCTTCTGTAGTTGTTGCAGTCGTTACGTTCTTCTTTCTTAAAAATAGATTGTACTATTGCTGTTGTCCAGGTTTCTGGTATTGTTGCTTGTTTCCAACATAAATTTAAAAAATGCAATAATCTTAGTTTAAAAAAAAAGTCCTCCATATTTTATTAATTCCATATTAATTCCGACTATTCCAGCTGTCTTTCTGTTCTTGGTTGTTTTCAGTACTTCATCTAATTCTTCCATTGTTATAATATCTATTCCTATCTCACACTCATATATGTTATCTTTAGTTATTTTATTTTCATTATACCACAGTTTTTTATAATGTTCTTCCCATTGTTTCTCCTCAATTACATTGATCTGTATTGTATCTTTTTCTTGTTTATTTAGATGTTTCATTACTTTATAGGCTATTTTTTGCTGCCCATGTATATCGTATTCTAGTCTACTTATATATCTAACCCAACTGACTTTGAGTGCTTTTTAATTTCTCTTTTGGCTATTGCACTTTTATGTTTGTAATCAGCTCTTAATTCTAGTGTTCTATTCTGTAAATATTTGTGATAAGCCTCTTTTTCTATCTTTTATTATCCTCTCTAATTCTTCATTCCATATTCTTAAACCTTCTTGTTATATATTTTGTATTTTGTTCCTAATGCCTCATATGCTGCTTTATCAATGCTTTCTTTTATATTATCCCATTCTCGGTTTATTTCTTCGGAACTAGGTTTTAATATTAATTGTTCATTTAGCCTATTCTGATACAGATTTTTTATACTTTTATCTTGTAATAAATGTATTTTGAATGTAGTCTCTTTATTTCTATATTTGTTTTTAGTTTTCTTCCATCTCGCTAATATATTTATTTTTGAGATTACTAAATAGTGATCTGAATAGATGTCACTTCCTCTAAATACTCTCGTATCTGTTAATAATGATGATGCTTTCTTATTGATTAACACATAATCTATCAGTGAACGAAAACCTCGTGCTGACCATGTATATTTGTGAATATCTTATTTCTTATAAAATGTATTTGTTATTTTAAAATCATTAAAATTTGCGAATTTTTTTAATTCTTGTCCATTTTTATTTATAACAATTTCTCCATGGATCCCAATTACATTTACCACTGGTTGATTCCCCACTCTAGCATTAAAGTCTCCTAATAATATTATTATGTCGTTCTTGTTTATCTTATTTATTTCCTTTTGTAGAGTAGTATAAAATGTTTTTGTTTCTTCATCTCTCCCTTCCTCCGGTGCATATATTGCTATAATTGTCTTATGTCCTCTATTATGCTTAAATCGCATTTTGTCATTATTCTTTCGTTAATACAATTATACGTGTCTATTTTGGATCCCCATTTCTTATCCACAAATATTGCCACTCCTGCTTTCGCTCTTTCTTTCTGACTTATTCCACTGTAAAACATCATCATATCATTTATCATTTGTGATCCTTTCAATTTTTTCTTTGTTTCTGAGGCAGCTAATATATTATATTTTTTACTTTTCATTTCGTTTGTTAGTTCGAATTCTTTGCTTCCCAAGCCTCTGACATTCCAAGTCGCTATTTTAAGCTGGTCATGTATTCCAAAACTCTTTTTATACTTTTTCTTGCAGTGGTCGTCATAAGATTTATCAATCCGGCTTTTCTTCTGCTGAAGTTTATGAGTAAGTTATTTTTTAATAGTAGGGGTTACCAGCCTCTAGCCAAACCCCTCTTCCTGGAGGACAGGGAACTGCAATTTCGGAGTGTTCGTCTCCTTGAGAAGTTGCCTTCACTACGGCTTTGGGGATTTCTCTTCTCCCCACGTAACCCTGTGGACGGGGCCCTACCCAGGTACTACCCACTGGGCGAGTGGGACCTGGAGCTCACAAAAGGGCAGGGGCGCCTACTCCCTGGAATGGACTATCTCTTTCAAGGATTCCACTCTGTTGCCCTCTAAATCAATAATGGAATTAAATTAATTCGCTTACCATGTACCATTTTAAATTATATAAAATAACGTAACTATTAAATACTTAATAACAAAGTCCCTTCTCTGTTGTTAAATATATATACCTACTAAAATTGTATTCATGTGTGTGTGTTTGTGTGTGTGTGCGTGTGTGTGTGTGTGTGTGTATATATATATATATATATATATATATATATATATCCATAGTAAATCTGCCCGAAGGCAGGTCCTTCACTGCAATCATAGCATTTTCATGCTATGATTGCAGCTTTACTAGGGAATTGTGTAGGTGTGGTAGCTTCCCGTTGCTTTCCACACCGTTGAAGGATGATGATGATAATGATAATGGTAAGGATGATAATTATAAGCATGATGGCCATATGATTTCGGGGACCGTTTGGGCCTTAAAGTTTTCCTGACATTTGTCTTACAGGTGAGGACAAACCCCGATAAAAACCTCACCCAGAAAAACTGCCCCGACCGGGGATCGAACCCGGGCCCGCTGCGTGACAAGGCAGCACGCTACTTCGAGACCACAGCGGTGGACTATATATATATATATATATATATATATATATATATATAGTAACTGATTCGAATTTAGTCCGGCGCCATAGCGGGGTGGTTAAGGCAAGAAGCCTTGGCGCAGAGCTAAGGGACTTGCGCTCGTTCGAGTCCCCATCGGGGAAGACATTTTCTTATGGAATTTCGGCCAGTATGGGACCTATGCCCACCCAGCATCGTGAGGCATTTGGGTAACTACAATAAGTAACGACTCCATGTTGATAAGACCACTATAACGGCTGGGTGATCCGACATATTGACCGCATGTCACCCCTACACTGGCTTATGATCGCGTACCTCTGTGATTAACACATGTAGACGTGAGGCCAGCAGCAGGTTGGTAGTCAAAGGGCATTATAGGCCTGTCGCGCTTAGAGTGGAGTTTACCTGATGTAAGATTTAATATTTTATATTGAACCATTAAAATAAAATAAAAAAAAATAAAAAAAAATTAGCCTCCCAGAGTGTATACACATTCTTAATAACTTGGTTATTTATCAGAGTCCATGTACTTTAAAAACAAATTATCGGAAATCGCATTAGTAAGCTATAGTTAGTAAACAATTGCTGACGCAGTGAATTCTACTTTTAAACAACCATAAAAACATAACTCAAATTAGCACGAGTTCTGATAACTCACATCATAATATCGATGTATCAGATCGCTTGTCTTCTTCTCCTTCTTCTACTACAACGTTTAGGCTATGCAGCCTGTTCCGGCGAAGTTAAAAGTGGAGTCCATCTTCTACGTGGTCGGCCAACATCTCTTGTTCCTCTGGGATTATACAGGAAGGTTCTTTTTGGTATTCTTTCGTTGTTCATTCTCATTAAGTGTTCTGTCCATTTCTTATTATTTTCGCTGATTTTATCTTCAATTTTATATATATTTAATTCTTCTCGTATAGTTTCATTCCTTATTCTGTCCGCTCTTGTGAATCCTTTCACATTACGTAAAAACAGCATTTCCGCAGTCTGTATCCTGCTTCTCCCTTGATTTCATTATCCAATTTTCACTTCCATACAACAACAAAGGAACAGCCATTGTTTTATATAATTTAAGTTTCGTATCTTTCCTTGTTTTCCGACCTAAGGTTCTTTTTTTGGTTCCACAAATAGCCTGAAATTTATTTATTTTCTATATCTTTATTTTCTCTATAGGAAGCCAGATATAATAAGAACAGTTAAGTCTTGTAGACTGCGATGGGCAGGACATGTTGCGCGTATGGGGAATGAAAGACGTGCATGGAAGCTTCTTGTAGGAAAGCCAGAGGGAAAACGCCCAGTTGGTAGACCAAGAATGAGGTGGGAGAACAACATTAACTATGATTTGAGGGAAGTAGATTATACAGGGAATGATTGGAAAGCATTAGCTCAGGATAGGGATTTATGGAGAGCTTATGTCCGCGCGGCCATGAACCTACGGGTTCGATAGTGCCAGTGAGTAAGTAAGTAAGTAAGCCAATAGATATAATTGTAAAATATCAATAAATGAGTCAAACTTAATGGCATTTATTGGTAAATATGGAATTAGATCAAAAATTGTACTGGATAACAAAATAATAGAACAAATATCACATTTCCAATATTTAGGATGTGATATAACTTATACTTACTTACTCACTGGCACTATCGAACCCGTAGGTTCATGGCCGCGCGGACATAAGCTCTCCATAAATCCCTATCCTGAGCTAATGCTTTCCAATCATTCCCTGTATAATCTACTTCCCTCAAATCATAGTTAATGTTGTTCTCCCACCTCATTCTTGGTCTACCAACTGGGCGTTTTCCTTCTGGCTTTCCTACAAGAAGTTTCCATGCACGTCTTTCATTCCCCATACGCGCAACATGTCCTGCCCATCGCAGTCTACGGGACTTAACTGTTCTTATTATATCTGGCTTCCTATAAAGACCATGTAGTTCATTGTTATGTAGTCTTCTCCATTCACCTGTCTGTTCATCTCTCTTTGGTCCAAAAATTTTCCTAAGAACTTTATTCTCAAATACTCGTAATCTCCTTTCCTCCCTTAAAGTAAGAGTCCATGTTTCGCACCCATATAATATAACTGGTAGAATAATAGTTTTATATATTTTCAGCTTAACGTTTTTTGAAAGGAGTTGGGACATCAAAAGTCTCTGCAATGCATAATAGCATGCATTTCCAGAATTGAGCCTATGTTTAATTTCTTTGTGCATCTCATTCCTATTTGTGATTATTGTTCCTAGGTATTTGAATTCAGCCAATTCCTCAAAATTTCCCTCATTTGTCATTAGCTGTCCATTTCCATTATATAATGTATTTCTACGTGTGACCATATATTTAGTTTTACTGATATTTACTTCCAGTCCTAATTTCTTAGTGTTACTCAATAGTGTGTGCGTGTTGGCCTTTTTGTATCTCCTCGCTATCGGCCAGTAGTACTACATCATCAGCATAAACTAACAGCTTATTAATACCATTGAGTTGTAAGCCTTCCTCATTCTCTAAAGATTTAATGGCATGCTCTAGTACAAAATTAAATAGTAGAGGAGATAGTGCATCTCCTTGCTTCAACCCATTCTGGATTTCAAAAGTGTCTGAAAACTGTTTGCCTACACGCACCCTACTCGTTGAGCCATTTAGACACATTCGTATAAGTCTAACTAACTTTTTAGGAATTCCGAACTCCAGCAGGATACTATATAACTTCTCCCTCTTAATTGAATCATATGCTTTTTTGAAGTCTACATATAGTTGATGTACAGTACCATTATATTCCCATTTCTTTTCTAAAATCTGTCTTATACTAAAAATCTGATCTGTTGTAGACCTGTTTCTTCTAAATGCACATTGATGATCTCCTAGAATGTCATCAATATAGGGAGTAAGTCTGCTTACTAATATATTTGTTAGAATTTTGTACGAAGTTGAAAGTAATGAGATGCCCCTGTAGTTGTTGCAATCAGTTTTATCTCCTTTCTTATAAATTGGTACGATAATTGATTCCTTCCATTCATCTGGAAGAGCTTCTTTTTCCCAAATCATACTAAGCAAACAGCGTATCTTGTCCATCAATTTTTCTCCCCCTGATTTTATCAGTTCTGCTGGGATCTCATCTGAACCTGATGCTTTATACATCTTCAATTTTTCAATTGCCATTTCAACCTCTAATGCACTTGGCTCTGCGACTAGCATTTCTGCTGTCTGTAAATTATCCTCCTCAATGTCCTGTTCTGTATGTACATTTAATAGCTGATTAAAATAACTGTTCCATCTATTTAATATACTCTTGGAATCTGCAATCATATCCCCATTTTCATTCCGAATTATGTTTGTTCTAGCCTGAAACCCTTTCTTCTCTATACTAATTCCCTGATATAATTCTCTAATGTTCCTATTTTTTGCGTTCATTTCAAGATCATTAATCTTCTCTCTCAAATATTCCCTCTTTTTACTCTTTAGTAACTTGGTGGTTTCCCGTCTAACACTACCCAATTGCTCTAAATTTACCTCATTTGGCTCGTGTAACCATTTCATTTTTGCTAGCTTTCTTTTCTTTACAATGTCGGCACATTCCTCATCAAACCATTTCTTGTTTTGCCTCTTTTTTAAACAACCAATGCTTTCTGATGCTGACAATTTAATAGTATCTCTTATAGCCTCCCATTCTTTATTTATATCAGTTTCTTCTTCGTTTGCCACATTGTCATCTGAAGATTCCAGTACTTCAAATCTATTAGCAATTTTGATTTGGTATTCTTGCCGCATTTCATCATTTTTCAAGTTTTTTAATTCATATTTTACAGAATCATCTTTAGCGTTTGTTCCTCTCATAAGCGATAGCCGTTGTCTGATTTTCACCCTGACCAGATGATGATCTGAATTGCAGTCTGTCCCTCTAACTGATCTAACATCAATGATGCTACTGTGCCAGCGTTTATCCACTAATACATGATCTATCTGGTTCCGAGTTTCTCCATCTGGGGACGTCCAGGTGTATTTATGAATATCCTTATGCTGAAATGTTGTGCTCTTAACAATGAGATTCTTTGATGTGGCAAATGTGACTAATCTAACCCCGTTGTCGTTACTATCTTCATGAAGACTGAATTTGCCTATTGTTGGTTTGAATATATCTTCCCGCCCCACTTTTGCATTAAAATCTCCTAAGACAATTTTCATATGATATCGTGAAAGGCTATCAAATAAGCATTCTAATTCTTCATAGAACTCATCCTTGATCTTGTCATCTTTATCTTCTGTGGGGGCATGTACATTTACAATTATAAAATCATGTCGTTTACCCTTTAGAATTATGTATGATATCCTATCACTAACAAACTTAATATCTCGGATAGCGGATAGGATCCTCCTTCTGACTAAAAAACCCGTTCCAAATGCAGGTCTTTCTGCACCCCCATAGTATAATGCAAAGCTTCCTGATTCCTGACTACCTTCTCCTGGCCACCTAACTTCCTGTAAAGCGACTATATCCAAGGGCGATTTATCCAATTCCCGCGTTAATATCTCTAGTGCCCCGCTATTGTATAAAGTCCTAACATTCCATGTTCCTAGGAACATGTCCCTGTGTTTGAGCCTTTGGCATGGGTTCCCTGAAGTAGTCCCCGCCCGGAGAACCGAATGGGGGACTATTTGACCTCCGGAAAATTTTACCCCAGTAGAACCCATGTCCGCATTTCTTGACGGTTGTATTTTTACGGTGAAAGATCGTCACTCTTTCGACCAAGGTACTTATTTCGTCTGGCTTATCACCTTCGACCAGTCCGGCATGGGTAACCCTATCGGCAGCAATGCTACCGCCGGCATAGCTCTCAGGATCATTTAAGCACACAAGCCACTCCACCACGACAAGGTAAAGATACCATGGAGGGATATCTATTGGCTATTAATTTAAATTTATATGCTAACATTTGGAGCTCACTTTCAGATTCTGCTAAAAGTACAACATCGTCAGCGAATAATAAAGCATTTATTTTATCTTTATTATCGATTAATATTCCTTCATTAGTTAAAACCTTCTTCCATTCTTTTATAATATCGTCCATATAAATATTAAATGATATAGGTGAGAGTGAACACCCTTGTCGTACTCCTTGGTTTATTTGAAAAAATGTCTTATTTTTAGTCAACTGTGTGTCAATACAAATATTTGTTCCATAGTACAAGCTCTTAACAGTTTCTATAATCTGAATAGGGAGGCCTTTTTCTTTTAGGATATTCCACAATATTTCCCTGTTTACTCGATCAAATGCTTTATCTAAGTCTATAAATAACAAATGCGTTTCTAGGTTTTTTTCTTGTCTTCTGTTTATTATCTGATTCAGGGCAAATACTCCATCGGTACAAGATCCTCCTTTTCGGAACCCGTTTTGTTCTTCTGCTAGTGTTGTTACTTCAGTAATTCGTTGTATTCGTTTTGATATTATTCTAGCATCGATTTTATATCCACTATTTAGGAGGGTAATGCCTCTGTAATTAGATGGTTGGTTTCTTTCTCCTTTCTTGCAAATTGTTTTTACTATACCTTGCCTCCATGTTGCTGGTATATTATGATTCTCCCAACACACATTAAGACAATTCAAGAATCTTAATTTAAAGAATATATCTGCATATTTAATTATTTCTGAATTTATGTCATCTGGTCCACTAACTTTTCTATTATTTGTTAATTTGAGCGATTCTTCCAGTTCTTCCATTTGTATTTTATCTACTTTCAAATTCTTACATTTTGATTCTTCTTCGTTTTCATTCTCGTTGTACCACAGGTCTCTGAAATATTCTATCCAATGTTCTTCTGATATTGATGTAGGTATATATGCAGCTTCTTTTTCTGATTTATTTAAATATTTAATTGGTCCGTCCGGCTTTCTCCTTCGCTTTTTAGTAATTGACGATTCATCTGGCCGCCTTACAAGGGCTGCGCAGATATAGTTTGATGGTGGGATTGCCACCTTACAGCCTCCCAACTTGTTTCAGCTTTGTTTTTAGGGTGCCTTCCCTTAGGTAGATTGCCTTCTCTTCGGCTCTGAGCTCTACCTGTCCATTATAGCCTACCAATCTGGAACAGATGCTATGCTGATTTCGGTTCACCCCGGGTATTTCATTTCCCCGGTACCACCTATATTTAGGAAGCATTCCCCTATCCACCACCTAGGGAGGCGCCCGATGGGGGATCAGCAACCCCTCACAGATCGCTTGTACAATCATATTTTCACTGCCTAGTCTTCGCCGCTAACTTGATTTGACCCATTAATAAAAATAATTTGTCCTGTCACGCATGAAGTCTCACGCTGTAACTGAATGGTTTTAATCAATATGTCTCAATAGAGAGCACTGATTCGAGTCCCCATGAGAGAAGACATTTTCTCATGGAATTTCGACCACAATGGGATTGTGGCCGCCCAGAATCATGGCGAATTTAGGCAGCTACAATATTTAGCGGTTGCGGTCGAGAAAACCAGCCATAACGGCTGGAGTATCCGACATGCTGACCACATGTCACCCTTGGATGTGAAATAAGCAGCCAAGGGCTTTCTATGCCTGTCACGCCATTCAGTTTTTTATAACAGACGAATTTATTAATTTGTTGCGCTGATTGTTTGACGTACATACTCTATAATATACGGGTCCAACGCTTTCACGTTGTATACGCAATGAGTATGTTACAGATGCAAGATATTCAATTTTTTTTTTCTAAAAAAAAGCTTCCTTCTTCGTATCACCATTTTTGTTGACTCCAGTTATTTGGGTTGGTTTGTTTACAGGCTCCACATTTACATAATTCTGCAACCATAATTGTATCTTCTTTCACAATTTTTCATTACATCCCGTTGCCATCCTTTTTACTGGGCCGCCAATCGGATCTATAGCCCCCTTTCCATGGTACGATTCAATTGAAGTTCCATTTTATGTCAAAAATCAACAAATATTGCAAAATAAAGCAGTTAGTGGCACATTGATAAATTGTATGGCCCTATTTCTATTACACTTGGATGCTCAAAACTGAAAATTTTTATCACCTCGAGTTTTGGGAGAAATCCCTATAGTTCAGAACAACACTTTTCTATAACAAACACCTATAGCACACTTGCTACATATCACATAACCTGACACTTAGACAAAAGTATTTCTTCTGAAAACTTTTCTGTCCACCTTTCCATCCTTAAAAAAAAACTAAGGCAACATTCACGTTTAATATTGAGATATGCAAATTTTTCCAATCAACTGCCTGGATCTCATTTTGTTCTTTGTAGGTATAATTTTCTGAGAAATCAACAAGTATGGCTGCTTCGTTTACTGCAACCTTTTTCCTGAATATATTTAAATGCTTCCGCTAACAGTCTTTTAGCTCAGATTGACACAGAAAAAGGGTCAGTAATTATTTTATGGAATAGCTGAGCCGAACAGTCTTCCAGATTTCCTAAACCATGTTTATGTTAATTCTCAGCGGAGTGCAGCAAGCAACTGACTACACCATTCGTATTAGCATATATATAATAGGAAAAAAAAGTCAGTCAGCCACGGGACACTAGTGGGAAAAATAATGACTTTACAAGAAAATTTCTTCAATACTTTTTTGTTATTTGTGTATCGGTAACGTAGAATCCGAGAGGAAATTTTATTCCATTAATTGTTATGTTGTGTACAGTAATTTTCATACGTTTTCCGTGACTGGCTGACCATAGCTTGCAGTTAACAATTATAGGACACATTTAAGGTATGTAGAACATTAGAATGTAATTAAATTATTACATATACGACTAGGGAGGAACAAAGTGTGGTTTAACAAAAAAGTTTGTAAAATAAAACGAATTAATACGACCAAATCATTAAACAACAAATTGGTAAAATTTTGCGTGTTTTTACAGATTTGGAAAATTAAACTTCAACCACTAATATTAGATTAAAATAAAACACTTTTGGAATATTATCTTATAGAATCAGAAAATTTGATCCTTAAAGATATATATTGCGTCAAAAATGATTCCTGCATCAATTTCAAAATTTTCACCTCGGTATGACATTTTCATGGAATCGCTCTAAAACTATGTGGTAGTCACTCTATTACGTTCACAGGGTTGGTAACTGAAGACTTGAATGTGGGTAATCTGCACACCAGCATGCGGCGATTCTCACAACGTACGTCAATTTGTAGGGCTCACAGGAGCGAGTTTAATGTATTTCAATAAATTAGTGTTAGCAGTAATATGACTTCCTTGTTTATTGTGTTACTTTTAAACTTTATTAATTGTCTCGTAAATTAATTTTGTTTATAATTATGTCAACAGTGTTCTCGAAATGCATGCTACTATCCGTTACAGGGACTCTTTGTCGTCCCAACTTCTATCAAAAAACGTTAAACTGAAAAAATATAAAACTGTTATTTTCCCAGTTATATTATATGGATCTGATATATTATATGGATTCTTACTTTAAGGGAGGAGAAAATATTACGAGTATTTGAGAATAAAGTTATTAAGAAAATATTTGCACTAAAGAGAGAGGGGGTACGCCGTAGCGTAGTGGTTAAGGCACTGCGCTACAAGTCGGAAGGTCGAGGGTTCAAGCCCCGGTGGGTGAGGATTTTTAAACTGACCCAAACCTTCTGGCGGCACTATGGCCCTGGGGTCGACTCAGCCTTTAACGGAAATGAGTACCAGACGCTTGTTCTGGGGGTAAAGGCGGCCGTCATGTATGGCTGACAACCCGGCTGACATCAAGTGCCGATTGTCCAGAAAAAGTGGGAGCCTTAACTCTTACTACTCCAAGGGACTCCTGAGGCCTGTAGTGGGAATACTTTACTTTACTAAAGAGAGATGAACAGACAGGTGAATGTAGAAGAGTACATAGCAGCCAGCTACATGATCTTTATAGGAAACCAGATGTAATAAAAACAGTTATGTCTCGTAGATTGCGAAGGGGAAGATCATCTGGCACGAATGGGGAATGAAAGAGGGGCATGGAAAATTGCTGTATGAAATCCAGAGAGAAAACATCAATTTAGTAGACCAAGAACGAGGTGGGAGACTAAAGTTAAACATGATTTGAGGGAAGTAGATTATACAGGGAATGACTGGGAAATATTAGCTCAGTATAGGGAGAGCTTATGACCGTGCGGCCACGAACGTACGAGTTGATAATCCTAGCGAGTTAGTAACTTGTGATTCATAACAGTTAATATCTGTAAGAAGACCTTACTGTCTTAACTTCATCGGGTAAAATATTATTATTATTATTATTTCAAATTGAGATATTTAGTTTTGTAAATAGAGGCGTAGTAAGAGAAACATAGTTAAGAGCATTTGTTATTAAATTTTGTTTCAAAATGAGCAATACCCTCTTATTGTGTAAACTTAAGAATTATTTCCTGGTGCTGTTTAGACGATAATCCACGATTGTACATGTTAGGAAAAATAGCAGTATGGAAATATTATGCCCCATGGGAAAATTTCGTTGTTAATTCATTCGAAACCGATTTTAATACGCTGTGACTTTGCTATTGGTGAATATTTTACATATTTACTGTATTTTGCGACATCACATAGCTCCAGAAGGAAATTGAAAAGGACCAAACATACAATACAGTTTTCTCCATAAATATGAAGTCAGAACTTAAATCAAAGCTCCAAACAAAACAAATATTGGTTGGGCAGTATAATACCAGAAATTTACTTACGCAATTGAAAATTATTTTAAAGCATGAAATGTTGGTAGAAATTGATACTTATGATATTTATGCAGGGAAAATATGTATTGCGAAAGTATTTTAACGTAATATTAAATTACTTTGTTATAACCGGCCATTGTGAATTTTCATAGAATAACTAATATAATGAAGAGTTGGTTATGTACGCAGTTAAACACAATTTAAATGCAACGAATATTTGTAGAATTTAATATCTAAAAACTTACCTGACATAATTGAATTACCCTAACCTGTAAAAATAATAAATAGAGTGGGTAAAATACTTCCATAAACGCGGAAAATACGGACATAAATATTTGTTGACAGGGCTAGGTTTTTGAAATCAATTGTTATCGACAGAGGTGTGTTGTTCAAATCTAAGCTGTTGTAACCATAGGTATTATAGTCGGTTCCAGATGTATACGGAGCAGATGTAAACAGTTTCTGAAACGGCGAAAAAGCGCGCTTCACAAGCGGATAAACCTTACGAGTACATCGACACGCAATTACGGTTTCAGAACATATTTGTTCAACAACAATGAAATGCAATACTGACAATAATAATTAAATTAATAATGATGATGATGATGATAATAATAATAATAATAATAATCATAATATAATAATAGTAATAATAATAAATAATACTAATACTAATAATGAATACAATAATAATAATAATAATAACAATAGTAATAATAATAAACAATACTAATATAGAATACCAATAATAATAATAATAATAATAATAATAATATTAATAATATTAATAATAAATACCAATAATAATAATAATAATAATAATAATAAATAATAATAATATTAATAATAAATACCAATAATAATAATAATAATAATAATAATAATAATAATAATAATAATAATCTCTAAACGCCGTGTGGGGATTCTCTTTCAATAACGTTTTATAATTGTCTGTTTTTCTCCCGAATGAAATCCTTTCACCTGTTTGTTTTTTCACAGGAGACATTCCGGAAGGACCTGGCATAGAATTATCGGACATCTTTTCAGAAAGGGATACTGTACTTATTAAAAAAAAAAAACTTGCACACGCGTGCTAAATACGTCACATTCACTACTGTATTCTCAATACGTAACACTTATTTAATTTTACTGAACAAGAAACGCTACAGAAGTGATACTGAGGGAAAAAATGAAGAAGTTATGTTGTAATAACTATCTAACTAACTCACGGGCACAATCGAAACCGTAGGTTCATGGCCGTGCGGACATGAGTTCTCCATACATCCCTATCCTGAGCTAATGTTTTCCAATAATTCCCTGTATAATTCCGTCAAATCATAGTTAATGTTATTTTCCCATCTCATTCTTAGTCTACCAACTGGGAGTGTTCCCTCTGGTTTTCCTACAAGAAGCTTCCATGCACATCTTTTATTCCCCATTCGTGCCACATGTCCTGCTCATCGCAGTCTACGAGACTTGACTGTTCTTATTATATCTGGCTTCCTATAAAGGCCATGTAGTTCACTGTTATGAAGTCTTCCCCATTCACCTGTCGGTTCATCTCTCTTTGGTCCAAAATTTTTCCTAAGAGCTTTATTCTCAAATATTCGTAATCTTCTTTCCTCCCTTAAAGTAAGAGTCAATGTTTCGCATCCATATAATATAACTGGTAGAATAATAGTTTTATATATTTTCATTTTTACGTTTTTTGAAAGGAGTTGGGAAGTCGAGAGTCTCTGGCTTGTGTTGTAATATTGGGAATAATGCTGACGTGGGATTTCCCACCAGACACGTGCAACGCAACCAATGACGCGCCAGAATTTTAAATGAACGTCGGGCTAAGGGAAAGGCTGTGTTATTGCTTTGCTCCGAAGACATCTGGTATTTGGTATAGTGTGGTTATGACTTCCAAATTGTATAATTGCAGACGTATTAGAGTGGCCATGACAAGAAATAATCCCACTTTTTTTTTTGTTCACGTTTACGTGTAAAATGAATTAGAGATAATTAAACCCATAGCTAAATATAGGCCTACATATAATATATGTCCACCGCTGTGGTCTCGAGGTAGAGTGCTGCCTTGTCACGCAGCGGGCCCGGGTTCGATCCCCGGTCGGGACAGTTTTTCTGGGTGAGGTTTTTATCGGTGGTTTTCCTCACCTGTAAGACATGTCAGGAAAACTTTAAGGCCCAAACGGTCCCCGAAATCATACGGCCATGATCATCATCCTTATCATTATCTTCATAATTATCAGTAGCATCATCATCCTTCATCGGTGTGGAAAGCAACGGGAAGCAACCACACCTACAATTCCCAGTAAAGCTGCAAAGCATAGCATGAAAATGCTATGATTGCAGTAAAATACCTCTCTCGGGCATTACTATGGATGGATATAATATATCGTTTTATGAATATATATGTTCCATTAAAAAGTGTTTAATTGAGTAAGTAAATTTCTGGTTAGCTACAACCACACCCAAATATTTTCTTTTTGGAGAATACAATTTCTCACAACCACAATTAATTTTCGTTACGATGTTTATAATAATGCGATTTCTAAATATAATAAGTTGTTAAGTTATACATGTTCACATTTAACATGCCAATAAAATAAATAGTACTACAAATACTAGGTCGTTCAATAAGTACTTCACATAATTTTAGTAACCGATTGTCTTTCATTGGAGATGACCGAAACTGCAGAACATATCTTCAATCTTTCCTTTATAACGTCACGAAGTTTCATTGTTTTCCGACAGATGACAACGATGTACTTTAGTTTTAAAATGGCGAATACTCACGAATTACGAGGTAAAGCGGCAGGACGAGGTAAAGACAGTCTACCAGAACCCCCTGATACTAAATCAGAGCACTCTCCTTTGTACGTGTTTCAAGATTAAAACGTTAAACTGAAAATATATAAAACTGTCATTCTCCCAGTTCTATTGTATGGATGCGAAACATGGACTCTACTTTAAGGGAGGAGAAACGATTATAGGTATTTGAGAATAATGTTCTTAGGAAAATGTTTGGACCAAAGATACATGAACAGACATGCGAATTGAGAAGACTACTTAACAGTAAGATACATGATCTTTATAGGAAACCGGATAAAATATGAACAGTTAAGTCTTGTAGAATACAATGGGTAGGATGTGGCACGAATGAGGAATGAAAGAGGTGTTTGGAAGCGTCTTGTAGAAAAACCAGAACGAAAACAAACAGTTGAAACCAAGAAAGAGGTGGGAGAATAACATTAACCATGTTTTAAGGAAATTAAATAACACAGATTATTATTGGAAAACGTTAGCTGAGGATAGGGATGTGTGGAGAGATTATCTGCGCGCGGCCATGGACCTATAGGTTCGGTAGTGGCAATGAGTTAATTATAAGAAACCACCAGTCCATGTTATAAAGTTGAAGTTTAATTTTGATGCAATGTTTCACAGGCATAGGAAAGCAGCATACCCATTTCTTGTCTGGTTGCAAATGACAATTTGTTTTAATGGCGGAGCGCATTCCATACGTGATACTAGAAGTAACCTAAGTCAGAAATTCATGAGCTCTCGTGGGGGAAATGTGGAAGGTTTGCCAGAATATGCCAACTTCTCCCTCGCACGTGACTGGAAGCATTTAAGACCTCTATTCACCACACTTTTTTTTTCTGCTTGCAACCTGATTTACGGCATTATTATCAGCTCATCATAAATTTAGCAACTTCTCTACTTCTTTCCTTCGTCTCTTTGATTTTGTTATCTCATATTCTTTTATATGCATTCTCACATCTTTTGCGTTTTTTTTTTACATTCTCAAGTTCAAGATGCTGTTCATGCAGCATTAAACTCTAATTAAAACTCACTGTCACTATCGAACCCATAGGTTCATGGCCAGGAAGATATAAGCTCTCCACACATTCCTATCCAGAGCTAATATTTTCCAATCACCCCCTGTATAAAAATCATGGTTAATGTTATTCTCCCACCTCATTCTTGGTCTACCAACTGAGTGTGTTTCCTCTGGTTTTCCTACAAGAAGCTTCCATGCACCTCTTTCATTCCCCATTCATGCCACATGTGCTGCTCATTGTCGTCTATGAGACCTAACTCTTTTTATTACATGTGGTTTGCATATGAAGATCATGTAGCTCACTGTTATGTAGTCTTCTCCATTCGCCTGTCTGTTTATCTCTTTTTTGTCAAAAAATTGTCGTAACTTTATTCTCAAATAAGTTACTCGTGAACTTTTCTCCTCCCTTAAAATAAGGCTGGGCACACACGTTACGATATACCCACACTGGTAAACCGGAAAGGTATACCTTAGCAGGCTAGAGCACACACATGCTACGGTAAACCGGAAGATTTTAACTCAGTCGAGAGATGGCGAGCAAACAAGAAGACTCTCTATTCAAGGAACTATAGTCCAGCCACTGATTCTCCGGCCCTGACGTTTTCACGACAGTGTTGCCGATATGGATATTCAGAGCTTATGTGTGCGGTTAGCATAAATACGCTGATAACATCTTAGCAATTTTAAACCTTACTAGCGCGCTATTGCGGCGTCAAGAGCAGTAATTAGTTGTGGCAGACGTTCACTCTCACATCAACTATTCCCTTATTGGCAGTAGAGGGCGAGTTTCTCATTTTACCTCTCGTACAATTAGGGTAACAGAGTGGAATCCTTGAAAGAGGTAGTCCACTCCAGGGAGTAGGCGCCCCTGCCCTTTTGTGAGCTCCAGGTCCCACTCGCCCAGTGGGTAGTACCTGGGTAGGGCCCCGTCCACAGGGTTATGTGGGGAGAAGAGAAGTCCCCAAAGCCGTAGTGAAGGCAACTTCTCTAGGAGACGAACACTCCGAAATTGCAGTTCCCTACCCTCCAGGTAGAGGAGTTGGCTAGAGGCTGGTAACCTCTACTAGTAAAAAAATAACTTACTCATAAACTTCAGCAGAAGAAAAGCCGGATTGATAAACCTTATGACGACCACAGCAAGAAAAAGTATAAAAAGAGTTTTGGAATACATGGCCAGCTTAAAATAGTGACTTGGAATGTCAGAGGCTTGGGAAGCAAAGAATTCAAACTGACAAAAGAAATGAAAAATAAAAATATAAATATATTAGCTGCCTCAGAAACAAAGAAAAAATTGAAAGGATCACAAATGATAAATGATATGATGATGTTTTACAGTGGAATAAGTCAGAAAGAAAGAGCGAAAGCAGGAGTGGCAATATTTGTGGATAAGAAATGGGGATCCAAAATAGACACGTATAATTGTATTAACGAAAGAATAATGACAATGCGATTTAAGCATAATAGAGGGCATATGACAATTATAGCAATATATGCACCGGAGGAAGGGAGAGATGAAGAAACAAAAACATTTTATACTACTCTACAAAAGGAAATAAATAAGATAAATAAGAACGACATAATAATATTATTAGGAGACTTCAATGCTAGAGTGGGGAATCAACCAGTGGC
Organism: Diploptera punctata; assembly: GCA_030220185.1. Classification (NCBI taxonomy): domain Eukaryota; kingdom Metazoa; phylum Arthropoda; class Insecta; order Blattodea; family Blaberidae; genus Diploptera; species Diploptera punctata. The sequence goes on along the minus strand of JASPKZ010006838.1, from coordinate 491,016 downwards.
AAATGTAATTGGGATCCATGGAGAAATTGTTATAAATAAAAATGGACAAGAATTAAAACAATTCGCAATTTTTAATGATTTTAAAATAACAAATACATTTTATAAGAAAGAAGATATTCACAAATACACTTGGTCAGCACGAGGTTATCGTTCACTGATAGATTATGTGTTAATCAATAAGAAAGCATCGTCATTATTAACAGATAAGAGGGTATTTAGAGGAAGTGATATCTATTCAGATCACTATTTAGTAATCTCAAAAATAAATATATTAGCGAGATGGAAGAAAACTAAAAACAAATATAGAAATAAAGAGACCACATTCAAAGCACATTTATTACAAGATAAAAGTATACAAAATCTGTATCAGAATAGGCTAAATGAACAATTAATATTAAAACCTACTTCCGAAGAAATAAACCGAGAATGGAATAATATAAAAGAAGGCATTGATAAAGCAGCATATGAGGCATTAGGAACAAAATATAAAATATATAACAAGAAGGGTTTAAGAATATGGAATGAAGAATTAGAAAGATATTAAAAGATAAAAAAAGAGGCTTATCACAAATATTTACAGAATAGAACACTAGAATTAAGAGCTGAATACAAACATAAAAGTGCAATAGCCAAAAGAGAAATTAAAAAAAGCACACAAAGTCAGTTGGGATAGATATATAAGTAGACTAGAATACGATATACATGGGCAGCAAACAATAGCCTATAAAGTAATGAAACATCTAAATAAACAAGAAAAAGATACAATACAGATCAATGTAATTGAGGAGAAACAATGGGAAGAACATTATAAAAAACTGTGGTATAATGAAAATAAAATAACTAAAGATAACATATATGAGTGTGAGACAGGAATAGATATGATAACAAAGGAAGAATTAGAAGAAGTATTGAAAACAACCAAGAACAGAAAGGCAGCTGGAATAGACGGAATTAATATGAAATTAATAAAATATGGAGGACATTTTTTTTAAACTGAGATTATTACATATTTTAAATTTATGTTGGAAACAAGCAACAATACCAGAAACCTGGACAACAGCAATAGTACAATCTATTTTTAAGAAAGGAGAACGTAACGACTGCAACAACTACAGAGGAATAAGTATTTCAACTGCAGGCTATAAAATATACTCAAGAATCGTAACATTTAGGTTAAAACAAATATCAGAGGTAATGTTAACAGAAGAACAAAGTGGATTCAGACCAGGGCGTTCGTGTATGGATAATATATATACGATAAAAGAATTATAAACAAAATAAGAGAATATATATTATTGATTTTGTCAAGGCATTTAATAAAGTAGATAGCGGAAAACTTTGGACAATTTTAAAAGAAAAAGGAATTCCGAAACACTTAATAGCAGCTATAAAGAGTTTGTACTGGAACTCAAATTTTGTTATAAAAACTAGAAATGAAGTAAGTAAAAATAAAATTCATACTAATCAAGGAGTTATACAAGGATGCAGTATCTCTCCAGTTTTGTTTAACCTGTACATCAATGATATAACAAAAAAATGGAACGAAGAAACAACTAAAGGAATAAAATTAGATGAAACACACTACTTGAAAACATTATTATACGTTGATGACCAGGTAATAATAGCAAATACGGAAGACGAACTTCAAAGGAATATTTTTAAACTATATAATATATGTGAACAATATAATCTCAAAATATCCATAGAAAAACTAAGGTAATGGCATTCCAAGGGAAAAATAAAATCAGATCCAAAATAGTAATAGGAAACAAAATCATAGAACAGGTGAACCATCTCAGTTATCTAGGATGTGACATTTCATTTAATTATGATAATGATATAACTAATAAAATAGCAAAATTCCAGCTAATATGTGGTACGATAAAACGATCACTAAATAACAAAACAACAAGAGAGACCCAATTGAAATTTTACAAAACGTTGGCAGTACAGGTACTGGTTCTGAAGCCTGGATACATAAAACACAAGATCTAAGTAGGATAACGGCGCAGAAATGACATTTTTGAGATCTGTTAAAGAGTGCACTAAGGAAGACAGAATCAAGAACACAGAAATAAGACAGGAACTTGAAATATTTGCAATAACTGATAAAATAGATACATATAGAAAAAAATGGAAGCAACACATAGACAGAATGAATGAAGATAGATATCCAAAACAAATAACAAAATACAAACCTAGAAAGAGATGGGCTGAAGTCAGAACGGGTCAATAGACCTAACCCAATGAATGCAGATGATCATGACCTCTCGTACAATCTAAACTTCAGAGCCGGAGATGTTGCGGCTGGATTTTAGTCACAACTAAACTAAAAACTGTACAGGCATACTGGAGCCCTGACTCACACACACGCTCAGGTCTAAACGCCTGCACAGGTAGAAATAATTGAATTTCGATTCTACTCCGGTCGCCTGCGCAGGTCGCTACACCTGTGCATTTTGGCCTGCAGCGGCTGGCACACACGCTTCGGTTTACATGTACAGGTCACCTGTACAGGCAAACATTACCGGTATACCGGAACGTGTGTGCCGGGCCTAAGAGTTTATGTTTCGCATCCATATAATATAACTTGGAGAATCCATCTATGCATAATAATTCTGCCCGAGGACAGGTCTTTCACTGCAATCATGCTATGCTTTGGAGCTTTACTAGGGAATTATAGGTGTGGTTGCTTTCTATACCGGTGGAGGATGATGTTGAAAATGATAAGGATTATGGTGATGGCCGGACGGGAATCGAACCCAGGCTCAATGCGTGACAAGACAGCACGCTACCTCGGGACCACAGCTGTGGACACTTGGAGAATAACAGTTTTATATATTTTCAGTTTGACCTTTTCTGAGAGAGGTTGTGACAAGAGTTCCTGTTTTACATAATAACATGTTTTTCCAGAATTGAGCCTGTATTCAATTTCTTTGTGCATCTCATTCCTGTTTGTAATTATTGTTCCTAGGTATTTGAATTCAGCCCTTCTTCAAAATTTCTCTCATATGTCATTAACAGTCCATTTCAATTTTTTAATGTATTTATAAGTGATTTAAATATTTACTTCCAGCCCAAATTTCTTAGTGTGTACAATAAAATTAAAAAAAAAATATTACCAAGCTATGGTATTTTCCTTTTTCGAATACATAGGTCTATTTACTTATCCCGGGTTTACAAGAACGCGACCTAACAGCAGAATATTTTAAACTCTAGATCAGATACACATGCAGGAGTTTTCCAGATGAGGGATATATATATATATATATATATATATATATATATATATATATTTAATGCCCCAGGTTTGTCATTGGACATTCCTGGTTTTTCTCCTGGCATGGCGTACTTGTAACCCACTTCTGAGGTTGGGACGCCTGGAAGGCGGGGTTACGTTGCCCCGATGATATGATGGGTGATGATGATGATAATGGTGAGCCAGGAGAGTCCCTAATCCTAAGCTTAACCTAAGATGAATATGAATGACGATGATGATGATGGCCATATGATTTCGGGGACCGTTTGGGCCTTAAAGTTTTCCTGACATTTTTCTTACAGGTGAGGAAAAACCCCGATAAAAACCTCACCCACAAAAAATGTCCCGACCGGGGATCGAACCCGGGCCTGCTGCGTGACAAGGCAGCACGCTACCCCGAGACCACAGCGGTGGACCAGATGAGGGATATTAATACTCAACTTTTGTTACTTTTACTCAGCATAGGAGGAGACATTTTGTCACGGAATTTCGGACAGTATGGGATTGGAGCCCATCCAGCATCGTGAGGAATTTGGGTAACTACAAATAGTAGCGTCCATAGGTTGAGAAAATCAGATATAACTGTTGAAGGATTCGACATGCTGATCACAAATCACTACTACACTGGCTGTATGATCGTTGTGAATAATACATATGGAAGTGAGAGCAGCATCCTGCTTGTAGGATAAAGGCCTTCTATAGGGTTTTTCAATTATAGAAAATGGCATTGCTCTTATGAAATAATTCTTTCTAGTAAACGGTATTTTTATGTGAGATTGTTTTATTAGTTAATTAATTTGAAATAAGTAATTAAGTTAAATAGTTTCACTCATAACTTTGTCAAGAAAGTGGGTGCCCGATTTATGGATAAAAATACAATTATGGAACGTATAATTTTCACACAATTGTTTAATAAAATTAGGGGGTGAACTCAATTATCGGAACAGCGGCTAGATGAAACGCCACTGAATCGTCCCCTTTCAACGAAACTTGTTTTGACACGTATAGCCGTGGCTACTGGCGTTTCTATAAAATTCCAAATGTTAATATTGTTGTTTAGTAAGCACATTATAATAATCATGAATTAGACTTAGTAGTAGAAGTAGTGAAAACATAATTGTGCCATAACATTATGTTGATGTTCTACTTATGTTAGAAGGGGGACAGGGAGATATTTTTACATCTGTCACTCAATGGCTTCAAGTGGCAACAGCGTCCCATTAGTACATGAAACGTCCTGTAGCCCTGTGGAGGTGATGTGGTTGTAATCTCAGTTAGAGGCATTTTTATAGATGCTTCAAGAAGGGTACTCGAATGAGACACAAAAAAATGAATAAAATTATTTTTTCGATATCAAAATAAATAAGCTTACGGAAAAAAAAAAAGCACAGATAGAAGATAAAATCTGATATCAAGATGTCAATAAACAGTGTGTGGTGTTGTAACCTGAAATACGAAGTTGAAGTTGAACTATTGTAATCCAGTGGAATTGTTGGATTTATTTCTTGAAGAGTTTCCCTTACAAATCTAATTTTCTCTCTCTCTCTCTCTCTCTCTCTCTCTCTCTCTCTCTCTCTCTCTCTCTCTCTCTCTCTCTCTCTCTCTCTCTCTCTCTCTCTCTCTGCCTACATTCTCCTGCGAAGGTGGTTATAACAGGAAGGAGACTTTTTTTTCAGGAGCTGCGACCCGTAGCGAGGTATTTTCACACCCTCCCCATATGTTATGCATAACAAAAGAGCACGACGATCTACTAATATTCCTTGAATTTTGTATGAGATTGAATTTCTTTCTTTTCTCATGTTTCAGGAAAAGGTAAGCTACATTCTTATTTCTTATTTTATTTATTATTAACAAGTTTCACAATGTTTCACAACATCGTCCTACGCCCAATTAATTTACTATCATTCTCCTTCACATCTTCCTGTTATTCCAGTCTCCATCGTCCAATCCTTTTTCTCTTACATTACTCAAAACACCATCAATCCGTTCTCTTCTTCTTCTACCAAGTGGCACCCATTCTAGTAATCTTCTTGAGAATCTGTCATCTATCACTCTTTTTACATGACCATACCATTTTAATGTTTTTTTAAGAAATCTACAATTGAAGTTTGAACATTCATCTTTTGTTTAATTACATTTTTTCTTATTTTACCTTTTCTAGAAATTCCAGCTGAAAGCCTCCAAAAATTCATTAATGCGGAATTTAATTTACGTACTATTCTCGATTTTAATTTTCATGTTTCTGCATCGTTTGTCATTGTACTCATTATTGTATTAAAAATGATTGTTTTCCTTTTGGAACTTATATTCTGATCCAATAAAACATTTAATTTTGATATTGCAGATTTGCCCTTATTCATTTTTTCGTTAATTTCAGCATCATGACTTCCAACTACAAGCCAAGAGGTTCAAGGAATGTAGGAAGGCCGGTGAAAAGATGGACAGAACAACTGTGAGGCGGAACAGGCAGTTTGCCTAGCCTGTGAAGTGAAGAAGAAGAAGATGACTTCCATCTGCATTAATTTGTGTTCGGAAATATACATATTCGTCATATGATTTTATTTTCCCTTTTCCGTCTTCTAAAACCAGATCATTGATTTATCTCCCGTTACCATATACTTGCTTCCTTTCTTATTTTTTAATCTTAAATTTCCTTTAGGGGCTCCGTTGATTTGTATGATGAGTCATGTGAGTATATTAGCATTTATTCTACAGACGTCAATATTCTATACTTCTAACTAACTAACTAACTCACTGGCACAGTCGAACCCATACATTCATGACCGCGCGGACATAAGCTCTGCGCATATCGCTATCCTGAGTTAATGCTTTCCTATCATCCCCTGTATGATATATTTATTTCAAATCACGGGTAATATAATTCTCCCACCGCATTCTCGGCCTACCAAGTGGTTGTTTTCCCTCTGGTTTTCCTCTAACAAACTTTCATTCCCCATTCGTGCCACATCCTACCTATCGCATTCTACAAGACGTAACTGTTCTTATTGTATCTGGTTTCCTATAAAGATCGTGTAGTTCACTGTTATGAAGTCTTCTCCATTTGCCTGTCCGTTCATCTCTCTTTGGTATAAAATGTTTCGTAAGAACTTTATTCTTAAATACTAGTAATCTTTTCTCCTCCTTTAAAGTAAGAGTTCATGTTTCGCATGCAAATAATATAACTGGGACAATAACATTTTTTATGTATTTTCAGTTTAACGTATTTTGAGAGAAGTTGTGACAAGAGTACCTGTAATGCATAATAGCATGTGACATATTTTCAGAATTGTACCTATGTTTAATTTACTTGCGAATCTCAATCCTGTTTATAATTATTGTTATTAGGTATTTCAATTCAGTCACTTCGTTAACACTCTATTTCCATTATATAAAGAATATTTACAATTTCTTCTACTGGCAACAATATTCTGTAGCCCTAATTTATACAAATGTGTTTGACATGAAGAGCTATGAATAAATCTGTAAAAAACAGATAAAACAATTACTTGACAAATTCACCAATTTATCATAAGTAATGTCAGGAGGAGTGAATTTATCTAGAGGATTTGTAAATCAAGAGTGACATTTGTTAGGACTATTTAACGAATCAAATTAAGCTGTTTACTCAAAAATCATTATTTAAATATAGTTACCAGTATTTTAAAATATTTATATATTTAATGTAAACGGCGATGTTTGAAAACAAATCAGAAATGAGATGTTATGTTCGTTCACTACAACTTGATCATATTATTTATTGCCAATTAGGATCACAATATTGTAAGAATGCACCCTAGTGGAGAAATAACGAAACAGGTTATAACCAACATTATGGGTTAATGGGTTATTAAATTAATTTTTTAATGAACAACTCAGTAAAGTTAAGGAATCTGTTCTTTATTTGCTATATTCAATGCATTTGTTGGACAGTTAGTCACTGCAAAATAATGCTCTGATCTGTTGAGAATATTAAAAGGGATAACTTTCTTTATCACAAAAGCAGGAGCTGATAAAGAGATATCGATAAAGAGCGAGGTGAAACACGACTGTCATTGGTTATAAAACGAAATTCATTGAAACATGATTGGTCACTGCCTACCATTTGGGGCATGATTTAAATAGTCAATTATAATTATTTTAAAGATTGTTAAAACTGGCGTTGTTTCTTTGTTCTCAGTTTCAATTTCCTTCTCTCTAAACATACGTTATCGTTCTCTCATGACTTCCTGGAAATTATTCTTCCAACTGTGTTTTGGTTGTCCCAATATCCTTCTCGCTTGTGGTATCCTGTGAAGATCTTCATTGTTGATCTTGTGTTTTCCTTTCTACCTGCATATACTTACGTCTTCAACTCTCGATTCTGTATAAATAGTTTCTTAAGATTTGTTATAGTACGAAAGAGAAATAACCCTGGTGAAGTGGAAGAGAAGACCTTATGGTCTTAACTCCATCGGGTAAAATAAATAAATAATTAAAGCAAAAAAAAAAAGAGGTTTATATTATTAGAAGTGTCTTGACAGAAATTTATGCTTTCGGGAATTAATTAAAACCGTTTTCGAACTTAACACTCATATATATATATATATATATATATATATATATATATATATATATGGTAAAGGGAATTAATATGATACCCTTTTTTAAATTGGGCTATAGCTTGAAATTTAAGAGAAACATTGATTTTATTTTCACATATTTACCACAGGAAAAATTACCTTAGCATTAATAATTTCGAATAAAAAATAATACATAAAATAGACTTATTACTAAAGTACAGTAAAAAAAATAGGTTCCTAATATGAGGCCCATTATAAATGCTGTCCCTTACTTTCATTTAATTCAAATCATCACTTTTTCTTGATGCACGATGGACACACAAACAAGCAATTTGTATCCCATATCTTTCGATCTAACACTGTGAACAGGATAAATTATAATTACCGGATCCAACTTCTTGCGTTATGGTGATGCCATTTAAAATGACCCAAATGGGAGTCAATGACCAATCACGTTACAATGATTTTTGATTTACAACCAATCACAGTCGTGTCTCTCCTCGCTCTTTATCGATTTCTATTTATCAGCTCCTGCTTTTGTGATAAAGAAAGCTCCTCCTTCTTAATATTGGTCAAAGCATTATTTTTCTCCAAAAACACATTGAATATAGCAAATAATGAAAAGATTCCTTGATTTTACTGAGTTGTTTACTAAAAAATAAATCAATAACCCGTAATGTTATTTATGATATATAGTTTGATGTGTTTCATTATTCTCCACTTGAGTGCACTCTTACAATATTGCGATCTTATTTGACAATAAATAATATGATCAAGCAGCAGTGAATGAACATAACCTCACATTTCTGATTTGTTTTCAAACATCGCCGTTTACATTAAATATATAAATAATTTAAAATAACTATAGTTAAACAATGATTTGTGAGTAAACAGCTTAATTTTATTCGTTAAATAGTCCTAACAAATGCCACTCATGATTTCCAAATTCTCTAGATAAATTCACTCCTCACTCCGTAAGTCGTGAATTTATCGATAATTTGGAAATCACTCGTGGCATTACTTATGAATAGAAACCAACTAATAATTAAATCAACCAGTTTACATGTATTTTCAATTAGAACACGTAACAACGTGCTAAAATAATTTATTGGGTTTAATAACCTGTCAACGTGCCTTGAAGAGAAATGTTCCTAATATGAAACTCTATCTCATATTAGGAAACCACTGTGGGTCTCATATTGGGAACCTTTCAATGGCGGATGAAGGAGGATGATTTCAAGGTTAAATCCATAGTAAAAATAAATCTAAACTAATGTAAAATAACCTTCATTTGAATAGCTTGTAAATATTAAATATAAAGAAACAAGTTTCACCTGGCTTAATGCTCATATTTAGACAAGAATTACTCATCTACAAAAACTCAAACACACAACTTTTTTCCTCCCAACAACTACAAGAAGAGCACACTTCTCACGCGCGCGCACACGCACGCACGCACACACACACACACATACACACACACACACACACATGGAATGAACTGGTATCATAAAATGACAGCTAGCGATGGTTCCTAGCATTGTTTGCGGTTGGAAACACTAACTTGCTGAGTTAGACTAGGATCTCATATTTGCGAAGGGTCCCTTAATTGGTTACTTTACCCTATATATATTTAAATAAATACACATGCTTTCTTTACTGCAAAAAAATACTGTTTTTTAGAAATAGTAATTTTCAACGGATTGTTAAGCCAAACATGCAGTTTGTGAATAGAACATTATAATAAGATACTCCAATATTTGTTCTTACACAAAATGGAATATAATTAATTAATGACAGTCTTTGGTAAACATTATTAAATTCTATAGAAAACGAAAAGAGCCTCATGAGACTGACTTACGGTCATTTAATGTTTAGTAAAAGTGTCATTTTCTAATTTATTAATGAATGTGTATTTTACTGTTACATAATAATGCACTTAGCGAGGAACTTTATGTCCTTTCCAAATGAGTAGTCATATGGGAACTTGATTTATGATTCATATTAATTATATGTTTCAGAGAATCAGCGGCCCACTTTATGTTCTCTGATCTAAGACGTTTCCCACATTTCAATTTTCTCAAAAGATTTTAGTTCCAACTGAAAAGTTATTTCATAATACTGATTTAAACTTTTTTAATGAAGTGGCTGATAAACGAAACATTACAGTACCATATACTGTAACGTTCATAAAAAACATAAAATTAAAAATATATAAAACTGTTATTCTCCCAGTTATTTTATATGGATGTGAAACAGGGTCTCTTACTGTAAGGGAGAAGAAAAGATTACGAGTATTTGAGAATAAAGTTCTTAGGAATTTTTTTGGACCAAGAGAGATGAATAGACAGGTGGATGGAGAAGACTACATAACAGTGAGCTACATGATCTTTATATGAAAACCAGATGTAATAAAAAGAGTTTAATCTCATAGGCTGCAGGGCATGTTGCACGAATGGGGAATGAAAGAGGGGCATGGAAGCTTCTTTTAAGGAAACCAGAGGGAAAAAGACAGTTTATGAACCAAGAATGAGGTAGGAGAATAACATTAACCATGATTTGAGGGAAGTAAATTATACAGGGAATGAATTATAAAACATTAGCTCAGGATAGGGATGTATGGAGAATTTATGTCCGTGCGGCCATGAATCTACGAGTTCGATAGGACCAGTGAGTTGTTTAGATATGAGTAAACAAGCAAGCCTAATTAACATAAATTACGAGAAGACAGTCGGTCACGGTGACCTAGTATTCATGATCCTTGCCTCTAGTCCCGAAGTTCGAGAGTAGTCAATTGATTTTTAGGAAGGAAAAATCAAAGGGACATGTCTGTGTGGCGCACTTTAAACCGTGGCTCCCGAGTTCTGAATGTTTTCAGGCTCAAAAAAGAATCTAAAATCTGAATAAAAATACATCTGAGCAAAATTTCACTGATCTCCATCCATTCCAGAAATACCTTAGTTTCCTACTAGATGTTGGTTCAAGGTGATGCACTAACCACATTGTCTCTCGCTGACGTCCATAGGGAAATAAGCGTTAAGAAATTTGTCTGGTTAAGGATCTTCCCTGTAGGAAAGAACCCATGTCCCACAACTCAAAGAACAGTGATCTGTCATAAGGAGATAAGTAGTAAATTTATATCATCAGTAATTACCTAATTATAAAAAATGTCATGTTACAAACATTTTATTTTTAACAGTTTCATTTCATTTTAGTGTCAAAACTAAATATATATATATATCTTCGGGTTTTTACAGCTGCTGCCGTCTTCCCGTGCCAAACCTCCAAAGCCTACGGTCTTGGGCATCTTCGATGCTTAGCCCTCTAGCTTGCATTACTCTCTTCATGTTTTCCTTCCATGTTAACCTTGGTCTTCCTCTTTTCTTCTTTCTGTTAGGATGCCATTCATATAGTTGCTTCGGCCATCGCTCATCTTCCATTCTTAAAACATGTCCTAACCACTTTAATTCCTTTTCCTCAATTCTTTCAATTATGCTTTCTTCTGCTTCCATTTTGTTTCTAATTTCCTTATTTGTGACACGTTCTAATTTAGACTTTCTGGCACTTCTTCGTAAATAATCCATTTCTAGAGCTATTAGTCTATTCTTGTAGTACTTATTGATTGTCCATACCTCACTTCCGTACATTGCAACAGATTCCACCAATGTTTTACCAATATATATTTTTGTGTCTTTCCAAATATGCTTATCCCACCATATGGAATTTAATGATGATATTATTTTGCTACTCAATTCAATTCTATGTTTTATGTTCTCTTTGCCTATACCTTCGATGTTATCCATAATCATTCCCAAATATTTAGTTTGTTCTACTTGCTTTATTTGGATTCCATCTTCCAATACTAAGTTTTCTCTTTCATTGCTATTTATTGCCAGATATTCTGTTTTTTGTAAATTTACTGTGAGACCCCATGATTCATATGTGCTTTTCAACCTTTTTATCATGAATTCCATATCAAAATTGTCTTGCGCTGAAACCAGTTGATCATCGGCAAATTGTAATGTCAGTAAAAATCTATTGCCTATTGGGATCCCCATACCTTTGCAGCTTTATATATATATATATATATATATAGTATTTTGGTGGAGAGTGTATATTGTATGGTGCGGAAATGTGGGCATTAAGCAGAGAGCAAGCTCATAAACTATTGGTGACAGAAATGAACTTCCGGAGGAGGGCTTCTGGAAATTCAAGAAGAGATAAATTATTAAATCTAAAATCAGAGAAATAATTGAAGTTCAAAAATGTATTCTACAATTTATTGAAGAAAGAAGACTGAAATGGTTTGGCCGCATAAAGAGGATGTCAGGACAGGATATCTAAGACGATATTAAATTTTGAAGTGGAGAGCAACAGAAAAAAAGGGAAACCAAAAAAACAGTGGATTCAAGGAGTTTTTAGGAGTATGGTGTCGAGAGGATTAACACAGAATAATGCAAATAATAGGGATTTATGGAGGAATAAAAATAAAATTAGGTTGTAGGAAAACTATTGTTTTGTAGAGAAATTCCTAATTTAAAAAAATACTTTGTGGATTGTCATAGCAATTGCATCACCTTTCATTTGTTTAGTCACTACAAGTGATTGGGAAATAGCTGTCTACACGTCTGTAAACGAATTTATGAAATTTGTTTATATGTTGTTTGCACATAGAAATATTTTGCATGCACTTGTGTCAGTATTGCTTTTATCTCAATATCAAACACAAGCAGTTCATTGTGTTTCTACAGTGTTTTTCATTTTTCTAGAAAATAGTACTGATCTTACGGGAATGCTGTTACCATAGGCCTATGACCCCGCAGACTGAGAGACATAGATGAAAATATAATTATCTCCAAGTTTCGTTCAAATTGTATGGTTCAATGTTTTGCCTATGTTTTGGTAATTGTGTTAACTACCTAACTTATTAATATTTGGGTGATAACTGTACGTTTCATTCTTTTTCATAATTCGGGTTCCCATCTTCTTGGTAAAATAGTAGGTGAAACTATTTAAATAATTTATTTCAAGTGAATTAACTAATAAATCAATCTCACATAAAACGACACGTTTACTGGAAAGAATTGCTCCATAAAAGCAATGCTATTTTCTAGACACGGAAAAACACTATAAAGGTGTTTTATATCGGTTGATTTTATGTCCATGTTAATATTTCTTTATTAACGATAATGATATTCCACTGACTCACTAGCATTGTCAAACTCGTAGATTCATGACCGAGCGGACATATTTGACATAATATGAAATCATTTTACATTGTAATAATTTTGACAATAGGACACATTCTTTTCGAAATTCGGACCTCAGCTCTATTTTCGCCCTTAACGTCTTCATTATTTTAAAATGCATTCTGAACCACCGTTGAGGTTGTTCTGTAAAACATTAAAATATTTAAAATTTATATTTGAAATATCAATCATCTTCAACAAGTACCTTCCCAGCTGCTGAGGATGGAACAAGCTCTGAAAGGCCTTCATTATTTTAATGAATTTTATTTTGTTGAGGACGGCCGATATTTCAGGTAAAATTTTAATATTTTAACTTTTTATCTTTTAGATAGATAGATCATCGGTTGATTAATGTCTTTGACATCGTCCGATTCCTAATAGCCAATTTTGTCGGTCCATCCAATCTCCTGGTTGTAGATGTTTCTCCTTCATATATAAACACATTCCCTGACTCCAGGAGGTTTTAGGTCTTCCTCTGCTTCGTCTTCCCTCAGGTTTCCATTCCAAAACAGATTTTGGTAGTCGATCCTCTTCCATTCGCTGGACATGTCCGTACCATCTTAATTGCTGAGTTTTAATATAATCTAAAATAGTGTCTTCAATCTTCATTTTTTCCCTTATAACTGAGTTCCTATTTTTTTCTCTTCTTCAAATTCTTGCGGCCCTTCGTATAAAATCCATTTCCGCTGCCAAAAGGTACTTATTTGTTTTTGTTGTAAATGGCCAAAGTTCTGCCCCATAAGTAATGATGCTTTTAACAATTGTATGATATATATTCATTTTATTTTTATTACTTATATTTTTATCCCACAATATTCCATTGAGGCAAGCAATTGCAAATTTTCCTTTATTATTTATATTTCTTATTTCCTCTTCATAACTCCCATTTTTATTTATTTTAATTCCTAAATATGTGATCTCACTACAAGATTTTTATTGTTTCTCCAGTCTCCAAAATTAAATTTTGTTCTGGTTCACCAATTGATAAATATTTTATTTTATTCATGTTTAAATTTAAACCCCATTTTTCATATTCTTCTATTACTTTTCTAGTCATATATTCTAAATCTTCATAATCTTGTGCAATTAACAATTGATCATCTGCAAAATGTAAGTTGTATAAAGTTTTGTTGTTTGAAATAGGAATTCCCATGCTTGAACATTTTCTCCTCCAATTCTTTAATATTTCATGTACATATATTTTAAACAGAGTCGGTGATAGACAACAACCTTGACGAAGACCTTTATATTATATTGAATTGCACAATAAAACTTTCAATGTAAATGAAATTCCTAACTTTTAGAATAACTTGACAAATACTTATTAATTAATTAATTCCGGTACACCTACTTCGTTACGACTTATCTCACCTTATAGCGAGAGTGACGGGCGATGTGTGCACATCTTAGAGCCATAATAAAATTAATAATCTATATAATATTACTATTAAATCCACCTTCATGAAACATTTTAATTCATACTCCGTCTAATTAATATTATATTGTAATCCATCACCACTTAAGTATTGGTTGCACCTTGACCTGAAATACTATCTACAAAATTTCTAGAAAATTACTCTGCTAAAGATTTTAACATACGGCGGTATACAAACTATAGGCTTAAGTAAGGTTCAACGTGGATTATCGATTATGGGACAGATTCCTCTAAATGGCCTAAGATGCCGCCAAATTCTTTAAGTTTCAAGACCATAGCTATTACTACTCAAGTAAAAACTTTTAATTCATAAATAATAGGGTATCTAATCCTAGTTTATCTATTAGATTTCATAGTTTCATAAAAAATAATGTAACATAAATTAAAATTCAAATTTCACCTAAAAACTCTCATCTTAACCCCTTATTTATCGTAAAACCATGTGACAATTTACTGCCAATTTTAATTTTAGACATGCAATTGTCATATAAATTTTGTATAACTTTAATTATTATAGTTTTAATTCCCATACGTCTTAAAGCAATCCATAGTTTCTCTATAGGGACATTGTCGTATGCTTTCTCTAGATCTACAAATAGTTGGTGCAAAGGTTGTCCATATTGCATTTTCTTTTCTATTACCTGAGTAATGCAAAATAAATTGTCGGTTGTGGAACGACCTGCTCTAAATCCTGACTGTTCCTCTAATTCCATATCACTATAGTTTTTTTTTTTTCCAAATAATATTTTAGTATACGTCCATAGAGTCTATTCATAGTACTTGTCACTGTTATACCTCTATAATTTTCACGTTGGTCTTTTATTTTCCTTTTTTATGGATTGTCGAAATGTTTCCTAGTTTCCATTCTTCAGGAACTTTTTCACCATTTATAAATTTTGTAAATAATTTTCTCAGTCGTTCAAATAAATGGTCGGATCCATATTTTAATAGTTCTGCTGGAATTCCTCCTGGACCACTAGATCTTTCATTTTTTTAATGATTGAACATTCATTTTAATATCCTCTATGTCCAATTGTATATGTTCATCTTCATTTATTTCTGGAATATTTTGAACGTTATCTAAATTAAATACCCTGTTTTCTGATAGTAACGTTTTAAAATAATTTTCCCATTCAGTCATAGGTATTGTTTGTACATTTGTTTTGTCCACTTCTTTATTTCTCAAATTTTTTTTAATTCTCCAAGATACAGAACTTCATTTTCCTCCAATACATGTTTGAATTTTTAAACAATTTTGTTCCCAGCTCTGAGTTTTAGCTTCCGTAATTTTCTTTCTAACTCTTGCTTGAGCTTCTTGTTATCTTTTCAAATCACAAATTTTAAGTCTGGATTCAACATTAATAATCTACAAAACCATATTGAGACCAGTTGCTATTTATGGCAGTGAATGCTAGACACTTAGTAGAGATAATGAAGAAAGACTAAGAATCTTTAAAAAGAAAATCCTGAGGAGGATCTAGGGAGGATCGTGGAGTATGGCGGATAAGATATAACGATAAAATATACAATTTGTACTCAGACCTTGATATTATAAATGCTATTTAAATTGGCAGTCTGAGATGGGTGGGTCATATAATGACCCTGGTGGGTCCTCTTGCCGGACTCCATGTTGTGCTCACAACAGCAACAGGGCGCATCCCCAGGTGGCGGATAGGGGAACGGCTGGTGGATCTGCTTGTCAGTCCTCCCGGGTAGGTCCAGTCGGACCCGCAGGCTATTTGTGACGTACGATTAGCTCATGCTGCGCCCACTTTAGCAACAGAACGCGCCCCCTATGTGGCGTAGAGGAAGAAAGGTCGGTGGATTGGGGATTGATCGTAAGCTGGCGTAGGCAAATAAAAATTATCATTCTGGTTGAATATGAATGGGGGTGCTAGTCAAGTCTTCCCGGCTAAGTCCAAGAGACTCGCGGACCTTAAGTGGTGTCGACAGGAGACGAGCGCCCAGTTATACTATAAGCATACCACCCTAGTCCCACAGCAGGAGCAACGGCCGTCGTGGCACAGCGCAGCGTTGATCCCCTGGTTATTTGAATCCGTGGACCATCTGTAGGGGCACCAGGTGAGATGAGCACCCTGGATGCCAGCTCAGTGTGGTGGACTCACAGTAGCGGCACGACGAGGCCCAGTCTTGCGAACGGGATGGCTGAAAAATACCAAGGCGCCTACTTTGCCGGGGAACTACAAGCCAAATCACAGGACGCAGCGACGGAGGGGTGCGATCTTGGGGTGTGGGATTTACGCTGTCTCCTGAACCGTTGAAATGACTGACACAAGGACAATCTGTGAGATCATCAGGAGTTGAGCGACCTGACGTACTAGTGCTGAGGCTGGACCCACTTCAGCAACAGAACAAGTCCCTGGTTGGTGCACAGAGGGGAAAAGGTCGGTGGATCTGATAGTCAGTCCTCACAGTTAAGTCCGATGGACTCCGATTCGATTGAGGGTCTTTCCACTTTTCAGCGGTTGCCCTTTTACCAGCCGGCTGCTGGCCCTCCACATCCACATGTGTCAATCACAGAGGTAAATGATCAACAACCAGTGTAGGGGTGACATGTTGTTAGCATGTCGAGTCCCCCAGCCGTTATAGCTGGTTCCTCAACCTGGAGCCGCTACTTATTGTAGCTACCCAATTGCCTCACGATGTTGGTGGGCACCGGTCCTATACTGGCCGAAATACCATGAGAAAAATTTGTTCCCCCATGGAGACTCGAACCAGCGCAAGTCCCGTAGCTCTGCGCCAAGGCTTCCTACCTTAACCGCTCGGCTACGGCGCGGGACTCGTGAACCAAAAATGTGGTCGGCAGGAGATGAGCGTCCTGTCGTACAATGTACTTATCTGTTGGAGCTTGCGAGCTCCGTGCTGGCCTACAACGGCGGCAGGACACGTCCCTGGGAGGTAGACCAGGGCTGGGCTCGGATCAGCGCAGTTTGGGTCGCCAGGAGATGAGCACTAGGGTATACTAAAATCTCATACTGCGGAGCTTGGTGGGTTAAGCCTAGCCGGTCTCAGAACGGCTGCAGGAGGCGTCCCTAGTGGTAAAACAGGGGGGTGGTCGGTGATTGTGCGATGCTTCCGAGCAAAACAGTCCTCCCGGCCAGGCTCAAGGAGTCCGTGGACCAACTGTGGGGTTGTCAGAGATGAGCGTCCTGACGTACAACGAAGCTTAGTAATTGCACCGAAATTGTGACTCCAACACCTTCTCCCAGAGTGTTTATTTTAAGCCAAAAACTTGAACAGTGGTTGAGCAGTAGATAAGGGAGAAAAATAAGTTGGGACTTAGGGAGTATGGGCTTGTGCCCGAGGTATCCCAAGTGATGGAGGAGGGTCCAACTTGGGCCATGTAATGATAATGGAGGAGGAGAATACCACTAGAAAGCTTACACTAGTTAGAACAGATGGAGGAAGAAGAAGCTGATGTGAATGGAGTAGAGGTGGACTGCGAAAGCTCGAGATCCGGGGATGGAGAAGGAGGGCGTTGGACAGAGATGCGTAGAAGAGTGTCTTGACAGCAGCCAGAACCCACAAAGTGCTGTAGTGCTAGAAGAATAACTTTTTTTATCTTAATTCATAAAAGAAAACTCTAGTAACGCAAAATAGGCCTACTATTCAAATTGGAATATAAAAAGACATCATGAAACTCTGAAGGAGACTATATTATCAATGTTAAATTTGTAATTGTCTGGTGCGCTCATCTCCTAAACTACTCAAAATAGGTTAATAAAATATTTACTGCTTTCAGGAACAGCCTTTATTTAGCTATTAAAACAATTTGAAAGAATATGACCCCCATATTTTTGGTATGGAACCTTTTTTCATATTCAAATTTTTTTGCAAAATTTTCATAACTTTTGATTTTTTGAGACTAAACTATGAATCACAGATAACTGCCTTAACGTTTAACTAATATATAAATACGATTAAGTGAAGTGGCTAAACATTTGAATTTTGATATCTTGAGTAGTTCTTGAGATGAGCGCACTGAAAATAAAAAATAAAAAATGTAAAAATCTGGAAAACGAATTTAACGTTTAACAACCAAATAACTTTACTTGAAGTTGAATTAGAAGTTTCAATCTCCATAGTCAGCTTCCTCCATGCCTTCCATCTTCCGTTTGGCTGCCCTTCTGTTCTTCCTGGCTTCTTTGGTAATCTGTTTAGCATGGTATTCTGCAAATTTGACTCCCTGTTGGTCCATCACTTCCAACCCACAAAGAGTGTTGATGCCTGGTTCAATATTCAAGCTCTTTAGAATCTGAGCTCTTCCCACACTGTCCATATTGAAGGATAGTACGCATGTATATCATCTTGAAAATATTGAATCCCACAAACACTGTCTTAGCAACTCTGGTCCAGATAAGATTATTAAAACTTTCATTGGGATTTTGAGTCTTGCCATCAAACATTTTTGCAGTAGATCTGGGTTAGCTAAATCCCTGTAGATAGGTTTCATTTCCTTCATAATTGCCTCTGGAATACTGTGATGCGTGTAACTGTCCCTTTTGTTTGTGTTATACTTGCACCATGAATCCTTGGGACATAGGCCATGGGATGGTTTATCGTCTGTCGACACTTTATGGAAATAGGTTGCCCACATTGCCTTCTGTATGTCTGACAAATAATGGGTATTTTCCCTAATATCGTTCCCATAATAATCTTGGAGCTTATATATTTCTCTCCTTTATTCCTCCAATACACTTCCCATCTTTTAATTTTTTTCCTTTGTTGGCCTGTACAAGTTTCCGAAGCCGTGAACCCATTCTCTTGTGGACGTGTCACACACACTCCAGTTTCATTATTTTTGTAGTTTTACCATAAGCTTTAGATGCTACTTCCTTGTTAAAACCTCTACTATCTCTACTATCCCCATCTCCCAAATATTTTGTGTATTTTACCCTCTCTGCTTTGCTTTAACCTTTCAAATATTCTTACAGCACTTTTAGCTTCCATGCCACCACTAGTGCCTGAGAAGGTTATGTCACAGTCCACATGACTGTTCTCTTTCCTACTCATTTTACACTTCATGCAGTACTTAGTCAAACATTGTACGTCCAACACCTTATCAGTATCTACACTAGTTGCCGTCACTACAACATTTAGCGATGAGTGTCCACTCTTTTGCCATCTACCGTCCATTGCAACAGATATCTCATTACATGCCTTCATTTTCTCCTACAGCTTCTTCAGCAGCTGCCTTCATGCAATTATCAGCAACAATTTCCAAAGCTCCAATTAATTTTTATGATAATGGCATTGAATTTTGTAGGAGGAGCTGGTGTATTTAGCACGGTACATAATGTCTGACTTGAACTGTAACTCCTCCCAATACACCGCATGCCATATACAAACCGTACATTAATTTAATAACCACTGTTTGTTTTATTTGAGTTACAAAATTGATGTTCACTGCCACATAATTCATACGCAAGTACCAACACACTTGCTAGCCCCTTCCTTCTATCTGCTTTCTCATAAATAAAAACACAATCCTTGCTGTCACAAAACTTGCACTTCACAAAGCTTCTCACAGATTTAGATAATAGTTCGAGATCAATGAAATGAAAACCTGATAAAAGTTTTTCGTCATATAAATAATTCACATTATCTGGTTTGAGGTCACTAAATAATTTCTTTGCAGATGAAAAGAAGAAGTGGGAGTCGTGTTATTTGCAGACCTAGTATTACTTGGAGGGATTGCAGATTCCACACTAACCTCACTTTAAACACTGACAGGAACAGTTTCACCTTCAACAACACTATTTTCCATATATATATATATATATATACCCATCCATAGTAATTCTGCCCGAAGGCAGGTCCTTCACTGCAATCATAGCATTTTCATGCTATGCTTGCAGCTTTACTAGGGAATTGTGAAGGTGTCGTAGCTTCCCGTTGCTTTCCACACCGGTGAAGGATGATGGTGATGATGATGATGATAATGATAAGGATGATGATGATGGCCATATGATTTCGAGGACCGTTTGGGCCTTAAAGTTTTTCTGACATTTGTCTTACAGGTGAGGAAAAACCCCGATAAAAACCTCACCCTGAAAAACTGCCCCGACCGGGGTTAGAACCCGGGCCCGCTGCGTGACAAGGCAGCACGCTACTTCGAGACCACAGCGGTGGACATATATATATATATTAGTTTGTGATGTTTTGAGGTTTTTATATTGATTGCCATGCACTTTACGTTGTCCAAACGTTTTGGCCTTGCCCATTTTCTTGTTTTTCTCATGAAAAAATACATGTTCAATTCAAAACTCACAGCATGTAAACATAGAATAATCTAGGAATGAAGAATGCCAGTGGTACCAATAGAAAGGGTAAACTTTTCTTTTTTCAACGGTGTGTGTTCATAAACTCTACTATTGGAATCTCAAAAGATAGGATTGAAAAAACTAAAACATGAGGAGGGCGGAATCATAATTTAATGGGTGCAGATATGTATATAATCTTTTTTTTTACACATTTACAGTTCGATTTGAGCAACAAAACTTCTGGATATTGTCTTTAATACTACAAATAATAAGAAAAGCAAAAAAAGTAATTTTGAAAATTTAAGCATTTTTTCACATTTCAGTCCCCTTAAGTTGGTATTCTAGATTGATTGGTTGGTTCAGTTTTATTTAAACTCGACGTTTTATCTACCGCTGCAGTATACATCTTCAGCAATAGATGAAACTTCGATTTTAAATAAACCTGGACCACGGCCAATCAGCCCAGAAATACCAACTTCGGAGTCAAGACCCCGGTCGAGAAAGACTACAATTCTACAAAATCATGAAACATTTTAAAACTTACTACAAACTCGATCAGATTTCCAATTGTCCCTCGTATAATCCACTTCCCTCAAATAATTGTTAATTTTATTATCCCACCTCATTCTTGGTGTAGTTGCTGGGTACTTTCCTTCTAATGTACCATAGTTTTCTCAATTAATTGTTAAATGCTGAGTTTGATTACGAAAAAATTGCAGCTTCTATATCGATAATATACGGGGTGAATCATAAATATGGCTTTACGTTTGATCGCATTGTGTAATGAAAATATTACCATTACAGGAAATATGAAATTACCGTTGGAAAGGCAATTATTTAAATTACAAAAATGGAATAAAACAAAACAGTGTAGAACTTACGTCATTCGTCAAAATGGCGTTGAATATGCAACAGCAAATTACAATTGCTGCGTGGGCAATAACGTATGCTAATGATCGTGAGGCCGCAAGACGGGCAAGACGTGAGTTTAACATAGCATTGCAGCTGTCGACTGTGGGGAAGTGGAGAAAAGGACTGCTGGAAACGGGAAGGATGCAGAAAATCAAACCTCCTGAAAGGCTTCGTATTAGAACGGATGCAGAAACAACGAAGAGAATTGTGGAGGCGTTCGACGCTAGCCCACAAAAATCAACCTGCCAAGCTGCACGTGAGCAGTGATTTGTTTCGTTTCATTCCATTATTATAATTTGAACTATTCCCTTTCCAATGATAACATCATATTTCCTTTAATAATAATATTTTCGTCACAAATTGCGATCAAACGTATAGCCATATTTCTGAATCGCTCTGTAGGATACATATTTTCATGGGCATAATCTCAAACTTTATATAGGCCTATAAAATTTCAGCCTGCGAATGTTTGTTCTCGCATAAATCGAAAAGTAGTCGGCCAATTTACTTGAAACTTTGCACATATATAACTTTTTTTTCAAGGAGAGGGTTTTTATGGTTCTAAAACCATTATGTGTAGGAATTCACCTGAACGAAAATTTAAAAATCGATCTAGTGGTCGCAATTTTCGATTATTCACAACGAAACTCAGGATATACTATTAAAATAAACCAATGTAGGTATAATAAAAAATCAGCTAAATCTGACCGTTAGAATAGGGATTTACCTGAAATTAAAAATTGATTCTAACAACCGACGTTTGGTTTGTCGCAGTATATGTATTTTTATGTATAAAAATTTGTTTGTATCTGTTTGTCCTTTATGAACTCAAAAACTACTTCACCGATTCGAATTTTTAAAAATCATTTAGAGAATGTTTTTAGGAGAATTAACATATTTTTCATATTACCGTACTTACTATAGGGACGGAGCTAAAAAGAAAAGTGCATCGTGCACTGTCTTTTTTGGGCTCTTAAATGGCTTACGCTGCCTAAACCATGACAAATACACCAAATTAATGTTAAATAAGAAGTCCGCAACAGCATATGTTTATCCTTTACGTATAACTCACAATAACCATTTTTGTCTTTCAGCTCATTTATGCCAAAACGATATGGATAAGTAGATTCCCGGGCAACGCCAGGTAATCAGCACGGGGTAGGCCTATCTAGAAATAATTACGATATAAATGTATTATTATTTTTCTTTTCACTTATTCAACTAAACATAAAAATACATTAAATTTATTTGGGTGCATCACTGCACACTGGGTATTAGCTAGTACGTAATACAAAATTCCTTCGGAATTCGTAAAAAAAAAGAAAGAAAGAAAAAAAAGAATATGTATATGAATAAGTCATTTCGGAAAGGGGTCCCTCTCCCTTTTTTCTGAATATCACTTTTTTCGTCATTCCATGTTTACATACCTCCTTCGATCGTTTCCGCCTGAGAACGGATCAACTACACTATTCTTTACTGCTTTCTGACTTTATTCACTAGTAATTTCAGATTCAATGCTTTATCCTGAACAAGATGAATAAGTTTTTTTTTTCTGCTGTAAAATTTGATGAGCTGTAGATGATCCCATTTTGAAATGACTCATTCATATATATGGAATTACTTACCGCTGTCCGATTGGCGATCCATCACGCTAATAGACATAGCACTCCACTAAATCACACGTAGTTAGGATATCTTACTTGTACACTACTTAATACGAACATAATATGTCATAATTGCTGCAAGACGTGCAGGTGGTTTTACAATAAGAAGTGTGTTTGGCACGATGATTACCGCCGACTAACACAGCCTTTATCAATACACAAGGTTATTCTGCAATATTTCCTCCTTTCGGTCGCAACTTCTAGCAGGTTTATGAGTCAGTATCATATTATTAACGATGTTTCATTAAATGTTTGCTATTATGTTTTCTTACTTCATGCATATTTATAAATGCTTTAACATCTAAGATGGAGGTATACCGCTGTAGTGTTGAGGTGGAGTGCTGCCTTGTCACTCAGCGGGCCTGGGTTCAATATCCGGTTGGAACAAGTTTTTTGAGTGAGATTTTTTCGGGTTTGTTCCTCACCTGTAAGACAATGTCAGGAAACATTAAAACCCAAACGATCCCCGAACATCATCCAGCCATAATTATCATAATTACCCCATTAGATTAGGTTTAATATTAAGGCCACGTTAAACTGAAAATACATAAAACTATTATTCTCACAGTTATATTATATGAATGCGAAACACGGTCTCTTACTTTAGGGAGGAAAGAAGATTACGTGTATTTGAGAATAAACTTCTTACGAAAACTTTTGGACCAAAGGAAGATGAACAGACAGGTGAATGGATAAGACTTACACAACAGTGAGCTACATGGTCTTTATAGGAAGCCAGATCTAATAAGACAAGTCAAGTATCGTAGACTGCGATGGACAGGATATGTGGCACCAATAGGGAATGGAAGAGGTGCACGGAAGCTTCTTGTAGGAAAACTAGAGAAAACACCCAGTTGGTAGACCAAGAATGAGATGGGAGAATAACATTAACCATGATTTGATGAAAGTAGATTATACAGGGATAATTGAAAAAAAAAAAGCTCAGGATAGGGATGTCGGAGAACTTATGTCCGCGCGGACATGAACCTACGGGTTTGATAGAGCCAGTGAGTTAGTTAGTTAGGATTAAGGTCTCTCCTGGTGCATCTTTATCATCAACACCTTTCATATCATCGGGGCAGCGTAACTAAGACTTCCAGGAGCCCCTATGTCAGAAGTAGGTTACAATATGCCAATACCAGGAGATAATATCAGAAATGTCGAAATGACAAACCGGTGGCATTAAATAAAAAAAATATACGTTTTTACTTAATACATATTTACACAGGGGTTTTTTTCAGAATAAGTATTACAAACTTTTAGGGGTTGTAGAGGGAACTTAGTTAATAAAGCTTTTGATAAGGAACGCATGTCCGGAAACGTACAATTTCGATGTAAAATAGGTTTAAAGATCGAATCACAAGGGGCTGATATCGCGTTACTTGTGTTTGAATATAAGTATTGCAGACTTCTAGGGGTTGTACTACAAGAGTGGTTCCACGTGACGACCCTGTTGTTCGTTGCACAAAGTGGACCTGCGACGCATGTTTTCATACACACGCCCTATAAGATCTGGCGTGTACTCAATAATTTCAGCTGCCTCCGGAATTCGTGCAAGATCTTCCTCCGACTCGGCAGATGTAGTACAACCCCTAGAAGTCTGTAATACTTATTCTGAAACACCAGACACACGATATCAGCCCATTATGTTTGATCTTCAAATTGATTTTACATCGAAATGATACGTTTCCGGACATGGGTTCTTTATCAAAACTTTAAATACTAAATCCCCTCTACAACGCCTAGAAAACTGTAATACTTATTGTGAAACCCTGTATATGCTTTTTAACAACTAAGATGGAATCAACTGGTCATATTCAATCAGTAGAGAATGTGTATAAGTATTGCGTGCGAATGGAAATTATCATAAGTAATGCCACGAATGATTTTCAATTTATCTACAGGATTTGGAAATCGAGAGTGGGATTTGTTAGAACTATTTAACGAATAACATTAAGCTGTTTACTAATAAGTAATTATTTAAATATAGTTACCGGTATTTTAAAATAATTATAGATTTAGTGTAAACGGCGATGCTTGAAAACAAATCAGAAATGTGAGGTTATGCGATTCACTGCAACTGATCATATTATTTATTGCCAAATAGGATCGCAATATTGTAAGAATAGTAGAGAAATAATGAAACACATCAAACTGTAGGCCCTATATTATCATTAACATTATAGGTTATTAATTTACTTTTTTAGTACACAACTCAGTAAAATCAAAGAATCTGTTCATTATTTGCTATATTCAATGTATTTGTTGGAGAAAAATAATGCTCTGAGCTGTCCAGAATATTAAAAAAGGAGGAGCTTTCTTTTTCACAAAATCAGGAGCTGATAAAGAGAAATCGATAAAGAGCGAGGTTAACACGACTGTGATTGGTTGTAAAGCAAAATTCATTGAAATGTGATTGTCATTGACTACCATTTGGGGCATGAGTTAAATAGTCTTATACAATAATTAAATGGAATTAAGAAGTGGTAAATATGGTGAAACGAGACCTGGGAACGAAATTCCAATCCATCATTTTTGTATTATTTTTATTAAATTGTTGCCACTGTTATCTCATTACATTTTCATCTGATCTTTTTTTCTTAATTTTCCTTTCTATTTGTTAACATTATATTCATGTTACAAGGATTAAGAATGAGGTCAGTTATTTTAAAACAATTTTGAAACTAATTTGTAAAATAATTATTACAACATATATAATTTTATTTCATAACATTCAAGAGTGGTATTTGTTAGGGCTATTCAACGAATAAATCATTGTTTAACTATAGTTATTTTAAAATATTTATATATTTAATGTAAACGGCGATGTTTGAAAACAAATCAGAAATTTGAGGTTATGTTCATTCACTGCTGCTTGATCATATTATTTATTGCCAATAAGATCGCAATATTGTAAAGTGCACCCAAGTGGAGAAATAATGAAACACATGAAACTATATATCATAATCAACATTACGGGTTATTCATTTATTTTTTTAGTAAACAACTCAGTAAAATCAAGAAATCTTTTCATTATTTGCTATATTAAATGTATTTGTTGGAGAAAAATAATGCTTTGACTTGTTCAGAACATTAAAAAGGAGGAGCTTTCTTTATCATAAAAGCAGGAGCTGATAAAGAGAAATCGATTAAGAGCGAGGGGAAACACGATACTGTCATTGGTTGTAAAACAACATTCATTGAAACGTGATTGGTCATTGACTAGCATTTGTGGCATGAGTTAAATAGTCTAGATATAAATAGGCTAAGACAAAACAGTTAAGTTTGTCAACCGATGTTTATTTTTTGTTTTTGTTTAGTAGCTTACTGATGAGCTTTAGTGTTTTCAATTAGAAAATTGGAAACAGTTCTACCGTTTTAAACTGCAAGATAGTGTTTATGGAAAATATCCATGATAAATTAACTAACTCGATAGCATTATCGAACCCGTAGGTTCATGGCCGCGCGGACATAAGCTCTCCTATCCAGAGCTAATGTTTTCCAATCATTCCCTGTATAATCTACTTCCCTCAAATCATAGTTAATGTTATTCTCCCACCCCATTCTTGGTCTACCAACTGGGCGTTTTCCCTCTGGTTTTCCTACAAGAAGCTTCCATGCAAGTCTTTCACTTCCCATTCGTGCCACATGTACTGCCCATCGCAGTCTACGAGACTTAACTGTTGTTATTATATCTGACTTCCTACAAAGACCATGTAGTTTACAATATCTCCATGATGGAAGAGTTAAATTTCTTACAGAGAAGCATGTGATGTACAAAGGCCAAAAAATTATCTGCCGTTTTTAATTGCAAGGCACTAGAATCCAGCGCCAAAGCTCCCATTTAAACAATAGGGAAGTAATACATGTTCTCGTGTTAATCACAGAGAGAGACGATCATACTGCCAGTGTAGGGTTCACATGTCGGGTCCACCAACCGTTATAGCTGGTTTTCTCAACGTGCAGCTGCTACTGATTGTAGCTACCCAAATTCCTCATGATGCCGCAAGTCCTCCGGGAGCGACTTAAAGCCGTGGGTCCCGAGTCTGATGATTTTCAGACTCGTAAAAGGTTCTCAAGCTTGAATATAGTGACCTCTAAGCAAATTTACCGACCTTCTTCATTCTAGTAATATCTTAGTTGTATACTACCCGTTACATTGGCTCAGTATGTTTACCGCATAACATTCATGACATATGTACGAAATAAACGTAACTAAATTAACTTGGTCTAGTAACTCCTAATAAAGGAGAGGTTAAGGGCCAATATTGTGCTGTTACGTCATTGTAGATGTAGACTTTATATTTTATATGTTCCCTTGTTTATTTATACGAAGCCATTGAAAAGATTGCACTAGATTGGAACCAGCAAGTAGTAAGAAAGAAGGGACGACCTAGGAAAACGTGGAAGCGATCAGTAGAGGAGGAAGGAAAGGGAAGAGGAAAAAGCTGGGAACAAGTGAAATGGCTGGCTGGAAGTAGTGTACGCTGGAGGAACTTAAGAAATAAGTCAAGTCTTGTTTATTTGTAAAATAGAATATGACATAGTTTATTTATATGTTTTTGAACGATGAGTCTGTGTCGACAACATTACTGTACATGGTATGTGGATCTGTTTTATAAGATCGTAAATTAGACACAATGCAAATATATTTTCATTATCTCTTTCTATCTCTTTGTTACAGGTAAGAGTTCCGATAGTCAAAAATTTGATTCTCGACTGTGCCAGAGATTCTGGACCGTGGTTCAAACAGCTTTAAGAGAATAGCTTATTATCTGAAGTGTCTTCTTACGATCGAGGATTTTGCTAGTTAGTGACAGTAACCATATCAGTTGATCTTGGGTTCCCGGAACTGTGATGAATTGAATTAATTTCTATATACTATAACGGGAAGAATAGGAATCACAGTTACATTAGAGAATTGACGGCAAAATTTACAAAAAGTTATAAGATTTATTTTTTGTATTTGTTTTCTTCTTCTTCTTCACTTCCTGGTTTAGCCATTAGTTGCCTGTTCCGTCTTTACTGATAAATCTAAGACCATCTCTTCCGAGGACGTCCGACATCTCTTCTTCCCCTCGGAAAATAATGTAAGATTTTATTTGGTAATCGAATTTCTTCCATTCTTTCTACATGTTCTTTCCACTGAATCTTGTTAAATATATTTACTTTTATGGAGTAGATCTGCAGTTCTTCACGGATATCCTCGTTTCTTATTTGGTCCATTCTAGTGCATCCTTTTACTCTTCTTAAAAAATTCATTTCGGCTCTTTCGATTTTACTTTCTTGTTTTGTAATGATAATCCAATATTCGCTGCCATACAAAAAGACAGGGATCGCCATTGTTTTATAAAATGTTAATTTTGTTTGTTTATGGGCTTTATTATTCAATGTTATATTTATTGTGCCACATATAGCTTGCAACTGATGAGTTTTATGTTCAATGCCTTTATCATATCCATAGCAGATATCACATCCAAAATATTTAAAGTGGGATACTTCTTCAATAATTTCGTCTCTAATTATTATTTTTACACGCAGAGTGTTTCTTTCACAAAATGCCATTACTTTTGTTTTACTTACTGAAAATTTAAAATTATAATCGCCACATGTTGTATTTAGTTCATAAGTAACCAATTGTAACAGATCTTCATCATGGTGTAGTAAAACTTAACCATGGGCGAAAATTAAATTCTTAATACTACCTTGTGTTATTGTTCAATCCAAGGCCTTTGTCTGTTATAATTGTCCATTGTTTCATAATTTCGTTAATATATAGGCCTACAACGTGTCCGCTAATAGTATCATACTTTACTACTACTACGTCGCTTTGGATAATCATATCTAAATGAAATTGGTGACAATGAAAACAACAATGGAGAACAATGGACAATAATACAGAAACTAAACTAAATTTAATCATGTTTTTTGTGGTCGATATGGGTTCATTGTTGGATATTTAGCAGATTAATGTGCAGCGTCACACATTTAATGTCTATGAGGTATAGCAGAAACTTTTTGAGCTTCTCTTTTGATTGTCACCAATTTCATTTAGATACGATTATCCAAAGCGACAAGCGACGTAGTAGTAGTTTAAAGTATGATACTGTATTTGTGGACACGGTGTATATTAAAAATAGTGGGCGATAGACTACACCCTTGTCTAACTCCTTGATTTATTAAAATTTCTTCTGACCTTTTTCCATCAGTTTTTATCACTACTTTAGTTTGTTTCTTCATATAAGCCTTGGACTGATTTTATTAGAGTGTGTGGATATCTTCGCTCTTTCATTATTTCCTTAGTTTAGTTTATATCTATTTACTCTGTCTAAGGCCTTTTCAAAATCAACGAACAACAAATATGTTAGCAGGTTAAATTCTCTTCCCTTTTCAATTAGTTTATATATAATAAAACACATTATCACTACATGATCTTCCTTTTCTGAACCCTGCATTTGTCATAAGTAATGCCACGAGTGATTTCGTCACGAAGCGAGGAGTGAATATATCTAGAGAATTTGAAAATCAAGAGTGGCATTTGTTAGGACTATTTAACGAATAAAATTAACTTGTTTACTCACAAATCATTATTTAAATATAGTTATTTTAAAATATTTATATAATTAATGTAAACGGCGATGTTTGAAAACAAATGAGAAGCGTTTGTTATGTTTCATTTGTTCATCCACTGCAACTAGATCATATTATTTATTGCCAAATAAATATTGTAAGAATGCACCATAGTGAAGAAAACATGAAACACATAATTGCAGGTTATTAATTAATTTCTGATGTCCTATGACGTAAATATGTCAATTATGTTTTTTCTAATTACTGGGAAATCATACGTTTAAGAAAGTGCAAACAGTGGTTTCTTTTTTTAAATGGTGTAATCAATTGCTACGAATGTTTTTCTATTATATCTCGCAAGCAGAATCTGGTTACATTCGTACACTATATATATACAATCTGGGAGTCACTTGATGAAATAAAAGCGATAAAATGAAAGTGGTAAAATTGAGGTGAAAAACGACTGTGATTGGTTGTAAATCAAAATTCATTGAAATGTGATTGGTCATTGACTGCTATTTGGGGCATGAGTTAAATAGTCAAAAGTAAAAATGCACTCTGTTCAGCGGTATACAACACGTTAAACTGAAATCAGCACAGTCACACTTGAACACAGATTCGTAAGTTGTTTAAAAAAAACTTCGAAAAAACACGTCTGTAGCTTATAGTTACAGAAGATAGGGGTAGAAAGAATGTGGATGGAACCTGCTTCGTCGCCCCGCCCGCCAGTTCACTGACCGGGAAACGGGGGTGATTTGACCACTTGGTCTGTCGGCAGGGATGCGACTTAATCTGAAGGCACCTGTACTACTAAAAAGTGCCTGTCTTTGCCCGTGTATTTCTGAGCATTATTCTATATTATGACTGAATTATCTCTGATTACAAATCAATTTTCACTAGTTATAAATATAATTTTAATTTACTGTATAAATAAAGCCATCTTTCCAACAAAGACATTGGTTAAAATCCTATGATTGTGACATTTTTTAATGGAATACTATTTATGATTTATAATAAATGGCTGGATTTTCTGTTTCTATCTCCATATTTCAAATTGAAAAACTCATCACGTCAACAAATTTCTGGACCGACGAACGTCAGTTCATACATAATTATCCAATATTTGTTTAGTTCTAAACAAAGTACAAGGCTTCTATTTCATGTATATCTAAATACAATATTTGTCTTCGATATCTTTGAAAGATCTCCCTTAACTTATATATCTTCAATAATCACCGCTCTGGTATTAGAATAACGTCACGCAGAGGGCACGGGTTCGCGTTAAAAATCCTGTTTGCTGTTTTCATGATTTTCTAGCAAATATTAAGACATTCCAGTGACAATTTCTCAAAAAAATTGCCAACATTATATTTATTATTAGACTAGCGAATACCTTTTACACGATGCTACTTCAAAGTAAATGAAATATGGGTTATATCTTTTAGTTGAATAAGTTAAAGATAAATTATGAGTTAATTAAATTTTGTGGTATACATTGGGACGAACCAAACATGGAGTTAGCTAGAGTCAATTTTTAATTTCGTGTTTCAGGCAAATCCACTCTTGTAATGATCGGATTTCGCTGATTATTGGAGAATACCTACCTCGGTTTATTTTAATAGCATATACTGAGTTTCGTTGTGAAACAAAAACTCACGAAAGCTCGAAGGATTTTTAAATTTTCGTTTGAGGTGAACTCCTACACCTAATAGTTTTAGAGAATAATAGATAGCGACTACACACTGTCCGTACCTAAAAACCTGTATGTACGAATTTTCACAACAATCGACAGAATACTTTTTTCGAGCACTAACATGCGCAGGCTGAAGTTTTATGTATAAAGACTAACTGATACCCAGCGCACAAAAATAAAATGTGTTTTTTTTATGTTAAGTTGAATAAGTGAAAAGAAATATAATTATAAATTTATATCGTACTCTTTTTTACATACCTCGAGCTGATAATGCGCTGTTACTTATCCCGATCTTCTTGGCATCAGTAAACTGAAAGATAAAAATGGTTATTGTGAATTATCCGTAAAAGATAGACATATGATGTCACCGTTTTTCTGTAGATTTTTTAGATATTCAATTCTGTGTACATTATTTTGGTGTAGGCCCCTATATGTGTGGTTTAGGCAGCCATTTAAGCGCCCTATAGAGTTTAATAACAATTTTATTAATATATGTCGGAAAATTAATTCGTTGGGGTGATGGGATGATAAGATTGACTCTTTTTTGTTAACATTGATGTATGGTTAATTGATCCGGTCCAAAAAGCGACTTTTTTTTAGTGTACCGATGCTTTTTTTTTTCCTCCCGTACCTATATGTACGTTAATTGTCCCAGAAAAAGGTCTTTAAAAATAAGGGCAAAAACCCCATTAAAATTTGCCAAGTAGTTTTGGGTCCAAAAAATAGAGAGACAAACATACTCATTTTTATGTATCAAGATGACGGAGGAAAAAAAGTCATACGGACAGACATTAAGATAGCCTAACTACAACAAAACCAGATGTCCGCTGCCGTGGCGTAGTCAGTAGAGTCCCTACCGGCGACCCGGGTTCGATTCCCGGCGGGGTAGGGGATTTTAAATCTCCACCTTGGCTCTGGGTGTGTGTCCTGTCCTTGTGTCTATATGTGAGAATAAAATAAAGTTAATAAAAAAGGTAAAACAAGAAAGAAAAACAGTGTAAACGAAAGAGAAAAAATAAGAGAGGATTGTTGTTTACGTCAATCCAGTACTGGGGTGGGTGCAAATCTCGTACCATAGTCCATTCGTACAGTAAGTTAATTGTAAACAGTAAACATTACTTTTATTTGACTTTTTCCTCTTCTATTTATCATTAAACATACTCTTAATACTACAATAACAGTAATCAGTAATATCTATAAAGGACGGAGTATTTCGAAACTATTTAAATTAATACGGGAGGTAGAGAATATCAAAACAAATACAGTAAAACTTGTTTACTCTGGAACGTGAATAATGCGGAAATCTGTCCAATGTGAACAAAT
This sequence comes from Diploptera punctata, assembly GCA_030220185.1. Taxonomy (NCBI): domain Eukaryota; kingdom Metazoa; phylum Arthropoda; class Insecta; order Blattodea; family Blaberidae; genus Diploptera; species Diploptera punctata. The sequence continues at coordinate 458,068 of JASPKZ010006838.1, read as the reverse complement.
TTATTGGTCCCGGCAAAATAATAGTAATTTTACGTGTATTTATTTTGTATAAAACGGAATCTGTCCAACGCGGAAACAATTCATGAAAATAGTTTATAAGGCGGAAAGATAGAGAGATAAATTAATTAGTTTCCACTTCATTGAATTCCCGTTAGGCGAATTAACAATAAGTGATGATTCCTGCCGCCGGGTGAAGTAGTGTTTCTACTTGTGTCTGAAATTTTCTTTCGGCCTCACTGCACACCCGTTTTGCGAAATACAGGTTGGTTTAACAAATATTTGGAGTGTGATATCTGTCTTACAAATAACCAGTGCACTGTAAAATCTTAAATTAGTTTAAGATTTGAGACGATTGTGTACGTATCAGGTAACGTTCTGAATTTACGTTACGGAATGAAGATGGCTAAATCGTATGTCGTTAAACGAAAAAGTGAAAATGATTGAAGGTAAAGAAAAACAAACTCTCAGTACGCGAAATTATGACTAAATTTAAATGTGGAAATATCCACATTTATGACATTTTAAAACACAAAGAAAAAATAATGCATGAATTGATAAAAGGAAATGGTCAAATTGAGAGGGGGGGAAAAAAAAGAGATAGATAAAAAAATCTCCAAATTTTCGGACCGATGCTCCAAAGTCAAGCTTGAGACGCGACATTCACTCAGCCTCCTCTCTAAATGAGCAGCTGAATAATCAATAATCGGGTGAGAGAAAATAAATTGATAAATAATAAATTAATTAGATAATTGAATAAATCATTACTTATATTCAAACTAATCAGAAAAATACGTAGAATACAATTATAAAACTATTTTTTTAAATAAAATGATTCCGTAAAATGAAATAAGAACGTTCAGTTGTGAGTAAGATGACTGATGACTGTAACGCACTCTATTGTATTTTGATGGGTTCGAGACATTCGTTCAACTAGATAAAGATCTAAAGAATTATTTTCAGTACAGAGGATTAGATACAGTTTATTCAGCCGGTTAGAACTGACAATGCCTAAGCCTTGTACACTAGACAGCTGAATTCAATAGAAAAAAATATATTTCTGGGAATTTTGGAAACCAAGTAAACGGGCATTTTGACAGAAGAACTAATTAAAGGCGAACGAAGCCACCAGAACATTCTAGAAAATACTATAGTCAAGCTTTTTACAAAATTAGTCGGGATTCCCGAGCTGCTTGTATAAACCTATGTCCCAATTTTATCCAATCCAAAAGTAGGAGTGTCCAAAAAACATTTGGTGACGTCACAACGAACCAAAGGGTCCAGAACCCTACCACTCAAAATTATGAGACAAATGTACCACTAGGTGGGCGTTATCATATGGTCGCAAATTATATTGAGTTGGAGTAAGTGTTATAACGAAAATTACAGACTAAAACTCACTTCTCTTCTCGTGGTGCCACTGGCACGAGTAAAACTTCTCTTCCCGTGGTGCTACTGGCACGAGTAGTTCACTTAACATATTCATTGAGACTTAAAGTGCTAATGCGAGCACATATCCTCGTAGTCTATCGACCATCGCAAGTATATACTTAAAGAAAATAGGCGCTGTGTAATTAAGAATTCAACCGTCTAATTAAGCCTACTCAACATAAAGTGGACCTTATGAGACACGCCGATCGTACATACATCGATTTTTTATCGTGTGTTCAACAAAAAAAAAAAGTTATTATTGCATCTTCAACTTGTCGTCTTTTCTCAACGAGATAGAATCGTGTCCGCACAATCCTTGTGTATCCCTGGACCAAGAGCATCTCATCCTACCGCAACCCACTGAGCTACCCGAAGTTCTCGACTAAAAGAGGAATCCTTTCGAATTCCTAGAGCCCATTAAATCACCATCTTCACCTCACATTATAACCTAAGCCATTAATTTTGTTCCAAGCTCTAGGGAATAACGATTTGAAGGTTGTTGTGGACAGTTTTAAAAGACGACACAATGTAGTGTGGTATAAAATTTGCGGGGAATCAAAGGATGTGGACCAAAGTGTAGTTAGTGAGTGGAAACCGAACTGCATCCTTTAATTTCAGGATACCGCCTAGGAGACATTTTAAACGCTGAGGAAACGGGGCTGTTTTTTCGAGCGTTACCGCCGAAGTCGCTCGTACATATTATACTTCATTATCCAACGGCTGCGGAGCTACAATTAATCCAAGGTACATAAAAATACATATACTGTGCTCTATAATCTAAGATTGGTTAATATTTTTTGTTTTTTATTATTGCGGAATGTTGTCTAATGTGGAAAAAAATTGGTCCCATGCGATTCCGCTTTGAACAAGTTTTAATTGTATATTTCGATAAGGAACATGTGGTCTCTGAAGTCAACTTGTAATGTTAGGAACGATTTACACAGAAGATAGTTTAACATGCTAATTACAGTAGTAGCATCACATAAATTGCTCGAATGCATGACCATTGGGCCTATATGCACTCAGTACATCGTCTGACCATTGATTATCGTGTTCGTTCGAAGATTCCTGGCATGTCCGTAATGTTCCCAGCAGGGACGGCAATTCTAGCGACGAGGTTTCTTCTGTTTGCACACCACCTGCTTCATATGTGCCCACAGGAAGAAATCCAGACACGTGAGGCCGGACGACCAGGCCTCAGGGCCGACACAACAGCTTACTTCAGCACCACTATGAACATTTTCTTAACATTACAATTTGTGTTCTGTATTCATTTGAACGAATGGTTTGGAACTGAATTGTGTACGGAACTGCCTTCGATAGAAACATTGTTCTTAGGCAACATCGTATTTTACGGGAAATAAGACTGAATACAAAATAAGGTGATACTAATAATTAGTAATTTCTTCCTCCATTTATTATTTATTTATGACAGAAAATTATATATGGACCTACCTAATCAGACGTTTACGCTTTTTTTTATGATATCGATAAATATCCTTTATTTACAATTTCATTACGAGCATAATATATGCTCCATGCTGTCTCACCTGTAATTTCTGCTGTTATTTTCACCACATCTTCAATGGCTAATGTAGGATTTTTTCACTGAACAGTTTGAAACCATTCAAAATAATTTGTTTCTCTCCGCTTTTCAAATGGTTTCTTTCCCCATGCTTTAACAAATTCCGCAGAAAGCGACCATTTTAAATAATAGGAACCCTAATGTATTCTGCATTGTGCGTGCGTAAGAATTAAACAATGGAATGCTTATTTATTTAATCTATTAAAATTGTAATTATACATTTTTAAAATTTCCCATATAACTTAAATAGACACGTGCTAGATAATATACATTTTTATTATTTTTATATTATTTATTTCGAGTGTTAGACAGAGAACTATACACGCTTGAAGTAAATCAGTTATTTGAATGCATGCATCTCTTTGTTAACATTACAACTGGAACTAAGTTCGGAAGAGCTATAGTAGATATTAATGTTCTTGAAATGACAGATCATCCCGCGCCGTATCAGAGTGGTTAAGGCAATAAGCCTTGACGCAGAACTACTGGACTTGCGCTGCAACGCGCTGGTTCGTCTTCCTATGTGGGAAGAAATTTTCTCATGGAATTTCGGTCAGTGTGGGACCAGTATCCACCCAGTATTGTGAGGAATTTGGGTAGCTACAATAAGTAGCGGCTCCAGGTTGAGAAAACCAGCTATAACGGTTGGGGGACCCGACTTGCTGACCATATGTCACCCATATACTGGCTGAATGTTCGTCTACCTCTGTGATTAATACACGTAGATGTGAGACCAGCAGTCGGCCGGTAGGCCAGGGGCCTTCTAGACTTGTCGCGCCATTGAGTTTAGTCAGACATGTCAGACCAAAATATAACCGAATGTCTTGTAATATATGCCTGATAACATTTAAAACTATTAGAAAAATAGTTTCTATTAGCCCGATTTTTTTTTGGTTGAGGATTTACTGTATACTTAATAAATGAAGAGTAATGGTAGAGCTGTCATAATTGTAACACTAGCTGCAGTGCGGATACGAACCCCTTCCCTCCCTGTCGATAGCAGGTGCGCGTGGTCATCAAGAGAGAGCACTCAAGAGACTCTGTGACCCCAACACGTGTCACTTGACACTACGCAGTTTTTAAAAATGCAAACACATTACTTTAATGGCTGATTCCGGCGGAATGTTGTTTTCGTTGACAATAATAGTGTTCATTTGCAATATTATTAACTCACTATATGGCTTATGAGATTCCCGGTTAATTTATTTTGCTCTCTAAGTAATATTGATAATTACTAAAATAGGCTTCAGGTCTGAATGACCATAGTTCAGTTTAAATGAAACTCTACGTTTCATTTACTGCTAGATTAGACATCCTCAGGAGACTGAGCTTCCCCTCTGTGAACTCCTCAGCTGGCGGATGCAGAGGAAGAGGCTCTAATGGTACCCTTGAAGAAATTTTTTTATCAATGCTACCAGTTTGTCATTACGACATTTCTGATGTTCTCTCCTGGCATCGGCGTATTGTAACCCATTTCTCAGATTGGATCGATTGCCCCAATGATATGATGGGTGATAGTAATGATGAGCCAGGAAGGCCTTAATCTAATGAGGTGAATATGATTATGATGGCCAGATGATGTTAAAGTTTCCTGACATTTGTCTTACAAGTGAGGAAAAACCTCGAAAAAACTTCACCCAGGAAACCTGTCCCGACCGAGGATCGAACAAGGCAGAATGCTACCTCGAGACCACAGCGGTGAGCACTTTTGAAGAAGTAAATTATGAATCATCATCATCCGTCACGAATTAGGCCCCATCTAGCAGTCTTTTAAGAGGTCTTCCATCATCAATTTTGGAATTCTTGAATTATTATCCATTCTTTTTACATGGTCTAGCCAGTTTAATTTAATTCTGTTAAGTTTTTCTTCTACTCATTCTACTTCTAATTGTTCTAAATTGTGCTTACCTTCAGCACGTATTACGAATGAATGAACAGCGCATACCAAGAAGAATGTATAATTATAAACCAAAGGGGAGAAGATTGTTGGGAAGACCATTGAAGAGATGGAAGGACCAATTCGACCTATAGTGAGATTGGAACAGGCCATTCGGCTTAATCCTTGTTGTTGATTGTTCTTAAATATCTTCTTTCTTAATAATCTACAATTACAAAAAAAAATCAGAACCTACATCTCAAATTGTACATATTGGGTATTTGTTTATATCCTTTACGTTTGTTCAGTGGATTTAACGTGGATATTTGTATTGTAGATTAAGCATATGTGAGAATCTACTATGACTTTTCCACATCCGATAGGCCTAGTTATTTTAAGTTACTTTTCTTAATAGACTCACGCAGAACATCGAATATTTGAATTTTACAAAAATGCATCATCCTCACGGGCTAGTGGAGAGCGTTTCTTGACTAGAGGTCATGTGGTTCCAGGTTCGATTCCTGTTCACACCATAGGAATTTTTCCTTAAAGGGTTCTGTGGTTGCCCATGGTCTGGAATTTAAATTAAGTTTTGGTTAAAGTCCCTCCTGGCTTTTCATTATCAATCATCATCCACCATATCTTCGCGTAACTCCGCCTTCCAGGTGCCCCAAGCTATGAAATTAATTACAATTCCGCCAAAGCCAGGGGTGAAACCAGAAATGTCACAAAAGACAGCCTGGTGGCATTAAAATAAAACACTTCAAATCAGTTATTATCGGATCCAGGGTTGAACCCGCTATCCCTAGACAACGAAAGTACACTTACCTTTCTTTAATATTTACTTTACGTCCACCGCTCTGTTCGAGGTACCGTACTGCTTTGTCACGCAGTGGGCCCGGGTTCGGAACAAGTTTTCTGATTGAGGTTTTTTTCGGGGTATTTCCTCACCTATAAGACAAATATCGTGAAAGGCTATCAAATACGCATTCTAATTCTTCATAGAACTAATCCTTGATCTTGTCATCTTTATCTTCTGTCGGAGCAAGTACATTTACAATTATAAAACCATGTTGTTTACTGTAGATGGATTTTAATCCGGGATAAGGTTTAATTTTATGTCCAGGATATGGTTTATGGAGGATTGTTGCTCCGGACTAGTTGGGCTGAGGTTTCGGTAGAACAATAGACTTATATCTCGGGAATCCGTGAGAAAGGATATTCACTAGGGAAAACAGTAGACTTCCTGTGATCAATTCCACTGGATGATGCACTTTTATTGTCGCTAAGGCTCACACTTGTCGTATTAGACGACGAGTTGACACGAAGGCTGTTGGTGGGCCATAATTAACAATATTTATAACACTGAAAAAGTGCGCTCTGAATGACAGCACTGAAACTTATGCAAAGCGATGTGCCGTCTCTACTGGCACTCGCGTTAGTAACTCTAATTTTTGCTTATGCAAAGCGATGTGCCCTGTACTGGCACATTCGTCATTCACAACTCCCAACTCCAACTCCAACTCCAACTAATTTAATTTTTGCTAAGTAAGAATATTTATTATTTCTGAGTGGGTTGGCATATGTCCCTTCCACCAAAAGTCTTAGCGTCTCACAAATAGTTCATGTGTTACAACAATTTTGATTTGTAGACCATATCTTGAGGACGTTGTCGGAGGTATTAAACTTAGGCGTTTGTGGTCTCGTCCCCTCCCTTTAAATTAGTCGCAACCTAACATCAAATTCCCAGGGTTGACCATATGAGAGTAATATTTACTAGGGCAGTTTTAGTTTGTCGGCATCTACCTTATGCCTCCAAAGAAGGCACCTGCTGTTAGCGCACATCTCCTAGTTAAAATTGGCTTGGGGACAACTCTTTCCACAGTTTACCTAGGAAAACCCGGTTGCTTGTTTGCAACTGCCCAGCCTTTTGTATGAAGTTTTTGGATTTAGCTATCGTTATAACAATTTAATAATAGCACAGTCTTGTAAGTCCTTTCTACAAAGGAAACTGCATACTTTTTCCCCATTGTATAAGGGCTTACGGTTCCATTGTATGTTGTTTACCAGTGTCGTTCACCACAATAGCCAAGGTTCAGGTCTATGACCGAGCGCTAATCACTTGGTACTAGTGTTTTATTTATTGCATACGAAATTGTTTTATTGATTATATTGATTTTGTTACCAATGAATTCCTATTTTAATTCCATTTCATTTGAATATAAATATGCCCTAATTCTGATAATAATTACAAGTTAATAAATTATTCACCCTTAATGAAAGTACTTATTTCTCTGAAATAAGAGGCTGAGTGAATGACTGGGTGCATTACCCTTTAGAATTATGTATGATATCCTATCACTAACAAACTTAATATCTCGGATAGCGGATAGGATCTTTCTTGTGACTGAAAAACCCGTTCCAAATGCAGGTATTTCTGCAGCCCCGTAGTATAATGCAAAAGTTCCTGATTCCTGACTACCTTCTCCTGGCCACCTAACTTCCTGTAAAGCGACTATATCCAAGGGCGATTTATCTAATTCCCGCGTTAATATCTCTAGTGCCCCGCTATTTTATAAAGTTATAACATTCCATGTTCCTAGGAACATGTCCCTGTGTTTGAGCCTTTGGCATGGGTTCCCTGAAGTAGTCCTCGCCCGGAGAACCGAATGGGGACTATTTGACCTCCGGAAAATTTTACCCTAGTTGAACCAATGTCTACATTTCATGACGGTTGTATTTTTACGGTGAAAGATCGTCACTCTTTCGACCAAGGTACTTTTTTTCGTCTGGCTTATCACCTTCGACCAGTCCGGCATGGGCAACCCTATCGGCAGCAATGCTACCGTCGGCATAGCTCTCAGGATCATTTAAACACGCAAGCCACTCCACCACGACAAGGTAAAGATACCATGTCTCGTAGACTGCGATGGGCAGGACATGTTGCACATATGGGGAAAGAAAGACTTGCATTGAAGCTTCTTGTAGGAAAGTCAGAGGGAAAACGCCCAGTTGGTAGACCAAGAATGAGGTGGGAGAATAACATTAACTATGATTTGAGGGAAGTAGATTATACAGGGAATGATTGGAAAGCATTAGCTCAGGATAGGGATGTATGGAAAGCTTATGTCAGCGTTGCCATGAACCTACGGGTTCGATAGTACCAGTGAGTAAGTAAGTAAGTATAGGACAAATATCAGGAAACTTTTTAAGGCAAAACAGTCCTCGAACTTGATCTGGCCATCATTATCGTATTCAAGTCATTAGATTAAGTTTAGTTTAAAATCTCTCCTGCTGCATCATCACACATCGTTCAACCTCAGAAGTGGTTTTCAAGTACGTCATGCCAGGAGAGAATACCAGAAATGTCGTAATGACAACCCGGTGGCATTGATTATACATAATATTTTATTAGAAGACTTACTTCAATTTAGGATAAATACTTTATTTCCTGAACCAGTTGTGCGGCAATTATAAATCCACAAGAATAAACGTTTCTTATAAAACAGGGTGTGTTTCTAGTTTGAGTTCCCGGATTTTAGCCTAGGAATCACACCACCCACTCTCCCTGTCGTAATTTGCTGACACGCGCTTTTCACTTGTTTGCCCCCGTGTTTTCAACAAAATGGAAGCGATGGAGCTACCAGGTGTTGCTTTTCAACCCTCACTATTCTACCCTTAACCTGTAAGGGACTGCAGGGAATATAAAATATTTCCTAGCTTATAGAGTGTGTAATATTATGTGATTTTTTTTAATTCTTAACTATTTAGATTTGTAGTGGAGGAGAAAATATTACGAGTATTTGAGAACAAAGTTCTTAGGAAAATTTTAATTAGAGGTAAGTAGATATACAGGGGATGATTGGTAAAACATTATCTCGGAATAGGGATTTATGGAAAGCTTATATCCGCGCAGCCATGAATCTACGTGTAATGTAGTGGCAATGTGTTAGTTAGTTCAAAGTCAGCAAAAAAAAAAATTTTTTTTCCTCGATATATTTAATGTCACTTTTAGGAAAATCGCTGAACTATAATTTAGGCCTACATTTTTATTTTCGCTGTATAAAACATTTAGTCAACCGCGGTGTGCTAATGGTTATGTTCCTTGCCTCTAATTCCTAGGATCGCGGGTTCAAACCCTGCCGAGAGATTATGTATTTTTAGTATGCAATAATCCAATGGACAAAATTTCTCAAGCCGTGCGACCCGAGTCTGAAGATTTTCAGGCTCGTAAAAGAATCGAAAGCCTGAATAAAGAGACCTCTGTGCAACATTTACCGATCGTTAGCCATCCAATTAATACCTCAGTTGCCATTAGGTGTCACACTAAGGGCCGGTTGTACGAACTACAGATTAAATCCCCAGGCAGTCATCTGACGCTTTAAGGCTACCAGGAGTACAGAGTCAATATGCGTTGTACCAGCTGCTTTTAACAGCCAGTTGCTTATACCGATTTTAACTCAACTTTTCATTTATGTTGGTAATAAATTCCAATTTCCCTCCGTATTGTGTTGGCTGAATTGTGTACCCGCGCATCATTTTTTTTTTGTTTTTTATTTCCCATAGCAAACATTCGTCTGCTTTCATTATTCATCCATACTGCATCAATGTTTTCAATTATGATATCATTAATTTTTATATTATATTTTAGTTTATTTTCAATATTACAAATTAGTGTGGGGGGCTGAGGCTAATTGGGATTTCCAGATCACTGATCTCGTCAAAACCCTGATGGAACTGATATTTAACCTCTGGGGTGAATTTCGGTGAAGTCCGGAGGGTCTAACTTAGCCAAATCCACTCTCCTCACCTCCAAGTTGGGGCCCCTCGGGACCTTCTTAAGATTTTAAGATGCAAAAGAGAGAGTGGGGTGTGGAAAGAAACGGGAAGCTACCACACCTATATATCCCTAGTAAAGCTGCAAACATGGCATGATGAGTCTTTCCACGGTAAAGGACTCCGGACGTAAATTATCCCCCCCATTCGGATGTCCGGGAGGGGGATACTGCGGAAGGAAACATCATGCAATCTAAACAACAGAAGAAAAGAAGATTAATGATTGGAGCCTGGAATGTGAGAACTCTTCTGCAAGCCAGGAAACTGGAAAATTTGAAGGAAGAAATGAGAAGAAAGGAAGTGGATGTGATAGAACTATCAGAAGTGAGGTGGGAACAAAGTGGTGAATTAGTGAGTGATGAATTTAGAATGTTTTATTCCAGTGGTGATTCTAAAGGAAATCATGGTGTCGGTGTAGTATTAGGACCACGTGTGAAAGAAAAAGTGATATCAGTGCGTTATGTGGATAATCGGATGATAATGGTGAGGTTACAAGGGAAAAAAGTGGACTTGGTGATAGTGCAAATTTACATGCCCCATAGTGGGTTAGCATATGAAGAAGTGGAGGAAAGATATGACAAGATAGAAGAGATTGTTGAGAAAGAGAAGAAGGGGGCATGTGTTATCCTAATGGGTGACTGGAATGCTGTAGTTGGAGAAGGGCAGGATGGAAGTACAGTTGGAAGATATGGATTAGGAAAAAGGAATGAGAGAGGTGAATCACTGGTGAGTTTCTGTAAAAGGAATTCAATGATAATTGGAAATACAATGTTTCAACAGCATAAAAGAAGAATATACACATGGATAAGCCCTATGGACAACAAACGATACCAGATCGACTATATACTAATACAGGAAAGATTCCGAAATTGCTTAAAAATGCGAAGACCCTACCAGGAGCAGATATCAATTTCAGACCATGTCCTACTAATAGGCGAAGTAGATATTTGCCTGAAGAAGATAAGAGGAAGACAGGCAAAAAAAGAAGTTTGACTTGGAGAAACTCAAAACTGAAGAGGAAAGGAGAAAATTCCAACAAAATTTTCAGGAGAAAGCCTCTACCATGGAAATCTCATATGGCAATACAAAGGAACACTGGAGTCATTTGAAAACCTCTATACAGATAGCTGCAGAGGAAACAATAGGATACAAAGAGAGCAAGAATATTAAGAAACCTTGGGTCACAGAAAAAATGTTGGAGAAAATGGAAGAAAGAAGAAAATGGAAAAATAGCAATACAGAAGAAGCCAAAAGAAACTACAGGAAACTAAACAACGAACTTGGGAGAGAAACTGTCAAGGCAAGGGAAGAATGGATGAAGCAGAAATGTGAAGAACTAGAGAATCTGGAGAGGATAGGAAAATATGATTTAATGTACCAGGAAGTTAAAGGCTTGGACTGTGGAAAGAAGAGCAGGAAAACTATGTGGCTGATTGAGGACGAAAATAATGAAGAAATAACAGACAAACAGGGAATTATGAATACACGGTAAAAATATGTAGAAGAGCTATATGAGACAAGAAATCGTCCGGCTAACTTGGATATAGAAAATAAAGAAGACGTATCAGAAGATGAAAAAGGATTTTCAATTCTGAAGGAAGAAGTTGAACTAGCAATTAAGGAAATGAAAAATAGTAAAGCAATAGGAGTAGATGCCCTCCATGGTATCTTTACCTTGTCGTGGTGGAGTGGCTTGCGTGCTTAAATGATCCTGAGAGCTATGCCGGCGGTAGCATTGCTGCCGATAGGGTTACCCATACCGGACTGGTCGAAGGTGATAAGCCAGACGAAAAAAGTACCTTGGGCGAAAGAGTGACGATCTTTCGCCGTAAAAATACAACCGTCAAGAAATGCGGACATGGGTTCATCTGGGGTAAAATTTTCCGGAGGTCAAATAGTCCCCCATTCGGTTCTCCGGGCGGGGACTACTTCAGGGAACCCATGCCAAAGGCTCAAAACAGGGACATGTTCCTAGGAACATGGAATGTTAGGACTTTATACAATAGCGGGGCACTAGAGATATTAACGCGGGAATTAGATAAATCGCCCTTGGATATAGTCGCTTTACAGGAAGTTAGGTGGCCAGGAGAAGGTAGTCAGGAATCAGGAAGCTTTGCATTATACTATGGGGGTGCAGAAAGACCTGCATTTGGAACGGGTTTTTTAGTCAGAAAGAGGATCCTATCCGCTATCCGAGATATTAAGTTTGTTAGTGATAGGATATCATACATAATTCTAAAGGGTAAACGACATGATTTTATAATTGTAAATGTACATGCCCCCACAGAAGATAAAGATGACAAGATCAAGGATGAGTTCTATGAAGAATTAGAATGCTTATTTGATAGCCTTTCACGATATCATATGAAAATTGTCTTAGGAGATTTTAATGCAAAAGTGGGGCGGGAAGATATATTCAAACCAACAATAGGCAAATTCAGTCTTCATGAAGATAGTAACGACAACGGGGTTAGATTAGTCACATTTGCCACATCAAAGAATCTCATTGTTAAGAGCACAACATTTCAGCATAAGGATATTCATAAATACACCTGGACGTCTCCAGATGGAGAAACTCGGAACCAGATAGATCATGTATTAGTGGATAAACGCTGGCACAGTAGCATCATTGATGTTAGATCAGTTAGAGGGACAGACTGCAATTCGGATCATCATCTGGTCAGAGTGAAAATCAGACAACGGCTATCGCTTATGAGAGGAACAAACGCTAAAGATGATTCTGTAAAATATGAATTAAAAAACTTGAAAAATGATGAAATGCGGCAAGAATACCAAATCAAAATTGCTAATAGATTTGAAGTACTGGAATCTTCAGATGACAATGTGGCAAACGAAGAAGAAACTGATATAAATAAAGAATGGGAGGCTATAAGAGATACTATTAAATTGTCAGCATCAGAAAGCATTGGTTGTTTAAAAAAGAGGCAAAACAAGAAATGGTTTGATGAGGAATGTGCCGACATTGTAAAGAAAAGAAAGCTAGCAAAAATGAAATGGTTACACGAGCCAAATGAGGTAAATTTAGAGCAATTGGGTAGTGTTAGACGGGAAACCACCAGACTACTAAAGAGTAAAAAGAGGGAATATTTGAGAGAGAAGATTAATGATCTTGAAATGAATGCAAAAAATAGGAACATTAGAGAATTATATCAGGGAATTAGTATAGAGAAGAAAGGGTTTCAGGCTAGAACAAACATAATTCGGAATGAAAATGGGGATATGATTGCAGATTCTAGGAGTATATTAAATAGATGGAAAAGTTACTTTAATCAGCTATTAAATGTACATACAGAACAGGACATTGAGGAGGATAAGTTACAGACAGCAGAAATGCTAGTCGCAGAGCCAAGTGCATTAGAGGTTGAAATGGCAATTGAAAAATTGAAGATGTATAAAGCATCAGGTTCAGATGAGATCCCAGCAGAACTGATAAAATCAGGGGGAGAAAAATTGATGGACAAGATACGCTGGTTGCTTAGTATGATTTGGGAAAAAGAAGCTCTTCCAGATGAATGGAAGGAATCAATTATCTTACCAATTTATAAGAAAGGAGATAAAACTGATTGCAACAACTACAGGGGCATCTCATTACTTTCAACTTCGTACAAAATTCTAACAAATATATTAGTAAGCAGACTTACTCCCTATATTGATGACATTCTAGGAGATCATCAATGTGCATTTAGAAGAAACAGGTCTACAACAGATCAGATTTTTAGTATAAGACAGATTTTAGAAAAGAAATGGGAATATAATGGTACTGTACATCAACTATATGTAGACTTCAAAAAAGCATATGATTCAATTAAGAGGGAGAAGTTATATAGTATCCTGCTGGAGTTCGGAATTCCTAAAAAGTTAGTTAGACTTATACGAATGTGTCTAAATGGCTCAAAGAGTAGGGTGCGTGTAGGCAAACAGTTTTCAGACACTTTTGAAATCCAGAATGGGTTGAAGCAAGGAGATGCACTATCTCCTCTACTATTTAATTTTGTACTAGAGCATGCCATTAAATCTTTAGAGAATGAGGAAGGCTTACAACTGAATGGTATTAATAAGCTGTTAGTTTATGCTGATGATGTAGTACTACTGGCCGATAGCGAGGAGATACTAAAGGCCAACACGCACACACTATTGAGTAACACTAAGAAATTAGGACTGGAAGTAAATATCAATAAAACTAAATATATGGTCACACGTAGAAATTCAGTATATAATGGAAATGGACAGCTAAGGACAAATGAGGGAAATTTTGAGGAAGTGGCTGAATTCAAATACCTAGGAACAATAATCACAAATAGGAATGAGATGCACAAAGAAATTAAACATAGGCTCAATTCTGGAAATGCATGCTATTATGCATTGCAGAGACTTTTGATGTCCCAACTCCTTTCAAAAAACGTTAAGCTGAAAATATATAAAACTATTATTCTACCAGTTATATTATATGGGTGCGAAACATGGACTCTTACTTTAAGGGAGGAAAGGAGATTACGAGTATTTGAGAATAAAGTTCTTAGGAAAATTTTTGGACCAAAGAGAGATGAACAGACAGGTGAATGGAGAAGACTACATAACAATGAACTACATGGTCTTTATAGGAAGCCAGATATAATAAGAACAGTTAAGTCTCGTAGACTGCGATGGGCAGGACATGTTGCGCGTATGGGGAATGAAAGACGTGCATGGAAACTTCTTGTAGGAAAGCCAGAAGGAAAACGCCCAGTTGGTAGACCAAGAATGAGGTGGGAGAACAACATTAACTATGATTTGAGGGAAGTAGATTATACAGGGAATGATTGGAAAGCATTAGCTCAGGATAGGGATGTGTGGAGAGCTTATGTCCGCGCGGCCATGAACTTACGGGTTCGATAGTGCCAGTGAGTAAGTAAGTATAGGAGTAGATGGAATCCCCATTGAATTAGTTAAATGCTTGGGTGAAGGAAAGAAGGAAATTTTGCGTTTATGCAACAATATATATAAAGAAGGTGAATGACCCGAAGAATTGACTGAGACAGTGTTAATACCAATACCGAAGAAAAACAATGCAAAGAAATGTAAAGAGTTCAGGACTATCAGCTTGATATCACACTCTGCAAAGATTCTCCTGCGAACACTAAATCGACGTTTACGTTCTACAATGGAAAGCGAATTGGAAGAAGAGCAGTTTGGCTTCAGGAAGGGAAAGGGTACAAGAGATGCAATTGGATTGATACGAATAATAGGAGAAAGATATATAGAAAAAGATAAAGACGTTTATACAGTATTTGTTGACCTGGAAAAGGCCTTTGACAGAGTAAATTGGAATAAACTCCTGAAGATCTTGAAGAAAATTGGCGTGAACTGGAAGGAGAGGAGGCTCATAAGTAGTCTTTATATGAAACAGCGAATAAAAGTGAAGATAGGAGAAGAAATGTCAGAGGGAAGAGAAATTGGAAGAGGGGTGAGGCAAGGATGTCCTCTATCACCTACCCTTTTCAACATCTACCTGGAAGACCTAATGAAGAACTGCGTCAGTAATATGGGAGGCGTAAACATGGGAGGAAGAAGAATAAAGTGCATAAGATTTGCTGATGATATGGCTTTGCTAGCAGAAGATGCAATGACATTGAGGAACATGCTGATGGAGCTGAATGACAAGTGCGAGGATTATGGGATGAAGATAATAATAATAATAATAATAATAATAATAATAATAATAATAATCATAATACTTTATTTATTCTGGGAGGGTTAAGGCCATAAGGCCCTCTCTTCCACTCAACCAGCACAAATACAAATAAATACTTGACAAATATAGATATACACTATACTAATTATAAACAGTTAAAGATACAATAAATGTAGCCATGTAAATGTCATGTACAAACAACATTTTATAGGGTAATAACAATAATGATACGATGATAATAATAATAATAATAATAATAATAATAATAATAATAATAATAATAAATATGATACATTATACGGGAAACACCAATTAATATATATATATATATATATATATATATATATATATATCTTACACTGGATAATAATGAAGTCGAGTTTAGAGCAAATATCAATTTAGATTTCTTTAAAAAGTTGCCAATGTCCGGCATAAATATAAATAAGACGAAGGCCATGATTATAGGGAAGAAACAAAGGAAGATAAACATGAAGATTAAAGATGAGGCCATTGAGCAAGTGGAGAGCTTCAAATACTTGGGTTGTATTATCAATAGTAACATGAACTGCGGTCAAGAAGTAAAGCAGAGGATAGCAATGGCAAAAGAAGCTTTCAACAAGAAGAGAAGCATTTTCTGCGGACCTTTGGCAAGAGAAATAAGAAAGAGACTATTGAAGTGCTTTGTATGGAGTGTAGCATTATATGGTGCGGAGACGTGGACATTACGACGGAATTAGGAAAAGCGACTGGAAGCTTTTGAGATGTGGATATGGAGAAGAATGGAACATATAAACTGGACAGACAAAGTAAGAAATGAAGATGTGCTAGACAGAGTGGGTGAAAGAAGAACAATCCTGGAACTCATAAAGAAGAGGAAAAGAAATTGGATTGGCCACTGGCTAAGAAGAAACTGCCTGCTGAAGGATGCTCTACAAGGAATGGTCAGCGAAAAGAAAGTTAGAGGCAGAAAAAGACATCAGATGATAGACAATATTAAAATAAATGGTTTGTTTGGAGATACAAAAAGGAAAGCTGAGTCAAGGAAAGAGTGGAGAATGTTGACTTTGCAGTGAAAGACCTGCTCTTGAGCAGAACACTATGAATGAAATTAGTGTAGATGTACGTAGTTTTAAATAAAAAGGGTTAGTTTACATTTTCGTGTTATTCATTTTAATATTATTTTTATTTTTTTGAAGTTTGTTTAATATTATAACAATTCAATGTAATTAGGCCTACAGGTAGTAATAGTTTTGTGAAATATATGTACGGTATAATACACGCACACACCAAAATTAAAAAAGTAATGTGATGTTTAATTATATGAAATTCAAACTTTCTCATATTTGTTATAAATAGGTACAGCAGGACGTAGAAGATGGACTCCACTTTTAACTTCGCCGGAACAGGCTGCATAGCCTAAACCTTGCAGTAGAAGAAGAAGAAGGTACAGCAGGCCCCGTATTATGAGTACCAAGATTTCATTTTTGATTAACTGAATTTTTAATTTAAGATAGTCATCAGATGACTGAAGGCAAGTAAATTGTCGCATGTTATATGTAAACCTATTTGGTTATTTTTATATTTTTTCTATGTAATTATGCCTATTTTATTGGAAATTGACCAATTATAAGTATCTATATATTTTTTTTACCTGTAGGCACACTAGAAATAAACTGCATAAAAATACATCAGTGTGAATTTCTATTAATTTTAAGTTAGTAATGATTTTTTGTATTATTGCATTTTTTCCCAAAATGAAGTCGCTTTATTATATTTTTGTCCATTCTGTGTTGAGATTTCTTTACTGTATTATCCATCCATAGTAATTCTGCCCGAAGGCAGGTCCTTCACTGCAATCATAGCATTTTCATGCTATGCTTGCAGCTTTACTAGGGAATTGTGTAGGTGTGGTAGCTTCCCGTTGCTTTCCACACCGGTGAAGGATGATGATGATAATGATAACGATGATAAAGATAAGGATGATGGCCATATGATTTCGGGGACCGTTTGGGCCTTAAAGTTTTCCTGACATTTGTCTTACAGGTGAGGAAAAACCCCGATAAAAACCTCACCCAGAAAAACTGTCCCGACCGGGGATCGAACCCGGGTCCGCTGCGTGACAAGGCAGCACACTACCTCGAGACCACAGCGGTGGACACTGTATTATAATATAGTGAAATTTTTGCACACAACTACTCTTTGAAACAAATCACAATTACTTGGAAAGGAATATTATTCCTATGACTATATATTCTGATCCTCTGTAAGATGACTATCTCTCTTCCCAACCAACGCCAATGCTTTTGGTAAGTTTATAAATGTCTTACTGTCTGTATTTGCTCATATTATGTAATAAACCTAATGAAGGCTATATTCTTGTCACTGTGTGCCACAGGGGTAGAATAGTAGTTATTTAAATCCTGTATCCCATTGAAATCTAATAATACAACAATTATTTTACATATTTAAAGGATAGTTAAATTAGTAGCAGCAACCTCTGCTCACATAAATTATCTTACCTGAACACACTAGTGTTAATAATGTGCTTTCAATAAATTATATTCAGATGCTGATATTTTCTTCACATCAATTTTTTTAGCATAATTAATTTTTTCCATAAAATGGGGAGCTGGACCATTGTTATAACCCCCAACCTGGAGAACCAGATGAGTTTTGTTCAGTTTTCTTCCTCTAGGCTTTGACAAACCAACATCTCCCTACAAGGCAGCAGTTGCCGTATCCTGGCAAGGAGCCCTCACAAAATACTGGGCAAGAATGAACCCTGGGTTTATAAAGAGGTGTTATTCCTCCATTTCTCTTGGCTTGTGACAGGCAGAGTCTAGTTCTCAAAAATGAGTCTAGGTTGGCTGGAAATCCCCATACTATTGTATGGTGCAGAAACATGGACATTAAGCAGAGAGCAAGCACATGAACTATAGGTGACAGATGCAATTTTGGAGGAGGATTTCTAGAAATTAAAAAAAGAAGCAAAATTAGAAATGCTAAAATCACAGAAGTAATGGATGTTCAAGAAGATGTTCTACAAGTTATTGAAGAAGACTGAAATGGTTTGGTCACATAAAGAGAATGTCAGATGACAGGATACCTAAGATGATATAAAATCTTGAAGCGGAGGGCAACAGAAGAAAAGGGAGACCAATAGAATGTAAATTCAAGGAGTGCATAGGAGTATAGTGTCGAGAGGATAACAGAGTGTGATGCAGAGAATAGGGATTTATGGAGGAGTAAAATTTACAATGGGTTGTAGGAAAACTACTGTATTATAGAGAAATTCCTAATAAAGAAGAAGAATGTTAACATTTTCCAATTATGATGTAAAGGTCCAGATTGTATTCAGGATATGGTGATATCCCCTATTAGAAGACTGCTTTTAAAGTAAATTTTTGATGGTCGACTTAAAGACCATCACTGTACGTTTTCTCATTTGTATCTCATGATTGATTTCTTTCACAATTTGAACTAACATAATGCAGATAAAACAAATCTGAACATTTATATGTTTTAACATAATTATATCATCTCAAATTTTCTATCTTATTTTTGACAAATTTGTTATTGATAGAAACTGTAGTCCTTTGTGAAATAACAAATCATTAGACAGTAGATTTCAGATTTTCTTCAGGGACAACCTTCTGAGGAGTAATTTATTGGTACTAGTTATGTACATTTAATATAAACATATTACACATATGTTACTTTATTATAAACAATTATACAATGGATATTCAACATGCTTATATTATACACAATAAAAGTAAACATCACCTACATAAAATAAAAATAGGCCACATTAATGCTATTTTTCTACATAATATGATGAATCCCAAAGCATGAAAAGTACACCAGGTGGCTTTGGAATGCACACATATATTATACAGATCTTATCTTCTCTATTGTAATTTAACCTCATATCTTATAGGTTGGGAGAGGGAAACTTTGGATCACACAAGGTTACTGAGGACCTCCAATCCAGGGCGCCCCCCAAGATAACACAAATATTTAAGGCAAGATGCAGAATTCACTCACATTCATACTAAACCTGGCGAATATGATGATCACAGATTGTTTGGGCCTTAAAGTTTCTTAACATTTGTCGTACAGGTTCTGAGAAACCATCAATAAAACCATGACCCAGGAAAAATCAAACTCAGGCCCTCTGCAATCAAAGCAGCGATGCTAGACCGAGACCATGGCCGTGGTCTATATTACAAATAAAATTTTAAATAAACACTTTCTTTGCAGATGTATAAATACATTTCAGATAATTTATATTCATTATATAAATGAATGAATCTTTGGATTTCTAACTATAACAAATAAGTCATGGCATAATAGTGGCTAGAAAGGGAGTGTGCTGCACAGGAATGTGAGAATTTATAATGCATTTACAATATTTCTGTCCGTACAGTAAAACTACACATAACTTGACCAATATCATGAGACGTACATTTGATAAACAGAATTACAACCTGCCTATTAGGATTGTATTTGTGAATATTATTAATGGCAGTTACCTGGTACATATTTACTTATTTTCTCACAAGGAAATTTAATTTGGAGTCATCTTTTTTTTTTGTGGCAGAAAGCATTAAAACATGAAGAGAAAAACATAAACTACTGAATTCTGTTTATATGATTCTAATAAAATGATTATAAAATAGTATATATGTCAATATCCGGCTTGTGATCTGGGGATTAAGTTCCTCGTCCCAAGAGTCAAGGGTTAAAATCTGGCTGGAGTCGATACATTATTAGGATGGATGAATCCTAGAAAACAAAAAGTTCTCTGGAAAGAACTTAATGCCATGGGTTCCCAGTCTGAAGATTTTCAGGCTTGTTATATAATCTCATCCTAAATTGGAGCAAAATTTAATGGGCCTTTCCCATCCAAGTAAAGGCTTTGTTAAGACTTAATGAAAATTAGCAGCAGAAAACATATTACAGTAATTAAGACTTTTGTCTGTACATTCTTACCTCTTAGGGTTGTTTTTGTCGAACATATGTTTCAAGGCTTCTGATTACAGTCTGTAATTGCTGACGATGGGGCTCAGAAGCCTTGAAACATATATTTGACAACACAACCATAAGAGATAAGAATGTACAGACAAAATGTCTTAATTATTAAACAAACCTCTTAATGATACTTCCTATTGCATTTTAAAATGCTATTACAGCTTCAAAAAGTCTGTCTACATTGGTGAAAACTTAAGTTGCTGATATGGAAGACAATATATTAAATCAGTGGCTATGTACAGTTTATAAAATAATAATAGAAACCTTTACAGGGGTTGAGGAATCAAAATTGGACATATGTCAGGGGATCCTGGCTCTTATGGAGCATAGCACTGGTAATGATGATGATATTGTCTAGTTATGTGTTAGATCCTTGCCATATTCCAACAATATCTAAAATTAAGTTACATAGGTAGGAAATAACACTATGAGGTTTATTTTAATATTGTTTAGTTGTTTCTTGACTCACGTCATACTTCTTAACTCCCAAGCAGACTCGAGTTTCTTCACTTCATTTGTGACATTCTCATTGCTGTATTATGTTCACAACTGATGTCCAATGGCCTCCTATCCTGCAGACTGACCTCCGCACCATCTAATGACTGACCGACAAACTTCCAAATCAATCCCCTCTCCTTATCACCTGGTATTTCAAAATTCATATTTGTGTTTTTTACTCTTGCATATGTAAATTTTTTCCCAAATTGTGAGTTCCTTCGGTTTTTCCAATTGTCTAAGTAATTTTGTTTTGGTTTCTATTCTATGTATTTCTGACCAGGCATATCTAAAATGTTTAACTGCACATCACACGCTTTTATTCCTTGTATGTTCCTCAGCATTGAACTATCCTGGAGAACTGGCCTATATCTGCGTGCAATCTAAGTCTTTGATGACATTCGGGAATGAAGCGATGTAATATCCCAGCAAGTGTTCTAGAAAAAGAAGGGAATTTTTATGATTTTATCAGATAATCAAAAGTGACTTATATTTATTCACCATCAAATATAGACTATAGAACAAATGCATTATATTTTTTAGTGGATTCTACTACTTTAATAACATTGTAATTTCTCAGATTTCATAAGCTAAGGGGCAACATTTTTATTTTCTGCTATATTAAAAAAAGAATGTTCCAAGAAAACATAATGTGTAGCAACAATTGATATGTTACATGTACTTTATGAATTACAATGCCTATTTGATTCCCCTTTCAGATACTCGTCCTCATTATTTTATTCATGATCACTGCATAAACAAGTTACATTATTCTCATTATGGATGTATTGGATTACACCTCACCTCTAATTCTCATATAATGTTTTCACAGTTCATACCAGAACATGTTATACAAATACAAAATTTTGGGCAATTGCATACAAACGTTAAGTTGCTATATTTATGGCATTTCTTGTTAACTCGCTTTTAATTAAATTAGAGGTTTCTTTATGGTAAGCCACATTATCTAATAAACTAATTGGTGTACATAACCTTGCAGTGCACCGTAAGGCAAAGTTGGCTATTCTGTTTGAACAGTGACTAATGCAGGTGGACTAACAGGCATAGAATCTCTAAAACTGATTTATGCTGTAATAAAGGTCACCATTTATCAAATATACAATGAAAGTTGCTTAAATCTCTGATGGCTGAACTATAATTTATGCCCCATTATGCTATACCATACAACATTAATATGAAACTATTGCACTAATTACTTTTTCCATTTATACTAACATTTCCTACTATTTTAACATTTTGTAACGATTTTTAAAACGTTTTTTTTACTTTTATTATATATTTATCTATGTATACAAAATCACTCAATCATTTCTTCTACGTTCTACAGAGCTGTAGTGCATATGTGCATGCAAAAGGTTTTGTCAATATATGGCAAGACTAACTGTGCTATTGCATGACAATCTTTCACAATATAACTACTATTTTATTTTGTTTGGTTAAGAAGGAAAAGTTATTATACACCAAATTAGATTATCGAATAATAAATTACTTACTTCTTTAGGTTACGAAATTACAAATTAATGTACATCCATTCTTTAAAAGCATGTTTGGGAACTTATTGTGAATATTGATTATTCCAATAGCACAGATACTCTTGTCATCTATCGAGCAAGTTCATAAGCCTTGCGCATCCACACAACTATTATGTAGGAAAAACGGAAAAACTGCACTTAAACTAGTGTGAAATATTTTCAAAGTCCTAGAGAACTATAATGCGCATGCGCCAGAGTTTATAGAGCCAGCGATAATCCACAATCGAACTACATATCGATTATCATCCTCAGTTACTATCCGTCGCAATGAAATTTAAATGACCAATATTTGAAATAAATCCCCAAATCTATGTTTAAAAAATATATTAATAATATTAAAATTACCAAACGTTTGTTAAACACGGGTGTACACTCACTTATCACTGATCCAACCAGCGACAACCCAAAACAGCGATAGAAAAATCATAAACTAAGTGATATACTCTGTGGAGAAAATATTAGTTAGCATCACAATATTCTGTAACAGTATCATAATATTGTGATTTGAATATATAAATAAATAATTCAAAATTGTCTAATAATGTTATAAAAATTGTTTGATAAAGTATAAAATATTAAATAATGTTAGTAAATATAGAAGACGAGCTATAGTTTACAACAATATAACACAAATCAAGCGCAAGTAGAAGTGCAGTTGAGCCGGAGAAACTTTAGTTTACCTTCCCTTAATTTTTGTGTCCTACAGAGAAACAAGTGCATGAGCATAAGTTTATAGAGTTGTCACTAGATGGAATCACATAGAAGTTCTACAGGAAATTTAAAGAGTTGACACTAGATGGAACCATGTAGCTGCGACCAATCTTCACAATACATTCCAAAACATTTGTTAGAAATGGATACACACCAACTTTCTCCTTCCTAACTTAACAAAATAAATTATTTGCATATTATTTAATGAAGCATGCACTAACCTGTCCCATCAGAACCTACAAAATGAAGTGAGTGAACATCTATTTCTAAAAATATACTTTTGAATGTTGATCATTCCAATTTTCCCAGATGTCTTCACCATCTAGTATAAGTTCTTTTAGCGTTCCTTCTAGTATAAGTTCTTTTAGCATTCACACATGTGCACAATGATTCTGCATACTTCAAAGAAATAATTGTGTATGGAGATAAATAAATATTTAATAATTGTAAAAAAATTGTTATAAGTATCGTTGCAAAATATTAGATAGATGAAAAGCTCTGTGGCCGTCACTTAACATTTTGATCCTCCTTAATAGGTAGAACTCAGGGTTCCTGTAAAATAGATTAGCACCGGTTTAAATTTTAATTCAAATTTGAAGTTAATTAGCAGAGTGAAGTCGGAAGCGAAAATATTTAAAAAAGTACAAAAGTTAGTAAAGACAGAAAAAGCACGTAGAGCATCAGTATGACAAGCACATAGATGGAAAATCAAGAGGAAGATAATCTAAAGTTGAGCCAGAAAAAATCTAGGTGAGTCGCACACTGGGGTTTGTCCAAAGTGTTGTGTATTACGTGTCAGCTTTTAATAATGTCATAACTTCACAGAGATGTTTTGGGTATTCTATGTCAGGATTCCATCTACATTAGTCACTGTTCAAACAGAATAGTAAACTTATCCTTACGGTGCACCAGATTATCCAATAAATTATAAACGAATATGGTGTACACTTACCTGCCCATTTTCTCAGCTAATGAAATAAAATAAGGTATAATCTTTCCATTAAGCGCAGTGAGAATTTTTTCTAAGTCCCAGGCAGGCACCACGCGCATGCGCCAACAAACGCGAAGCAGTTTACTCTATGGAATATCGCGATTAACCAACATTATACAAGCTATTTAACAAACCTAAATCTAACCTAACGCAATTTAAGTACTCTAACTTGTGAAAGACCAACCTAAAAGCTAACCTAACACAATTTAAGCATTCTAACTTGTGAAAGAATGCAACGCCCAAAAATAAATTGTAAGTTCTCAAATTATGAAGTACTTAACATATGTTAGCTGCACTGTTGTTGTATAGAATATTCTTTAAAATGAATATGGCAGCCACGTTTTCATGTTACGTATATAGTTAAATATAGGAAAATGTGTTCAAGTAATCGTTAGAAAAAATGTAAAATTTGTTGTAAATGGTGGGAAATAATTTGAAAATAAAACCTTGTTGGCGCATGGGCGTGGTGTCTGCCTCGGGCTTAGAAAAAATTCTCACTGCGCTTAATGGAAACATGAGCCAAAATAAGTATATATGGTCTCTTGGAATAGAATAGCCAACACATTTTAATAATAATGTGTCAATGTAATAACAGCTTGAAAAATGGGAAATTAAGTATAAGTTTTGAGGTTCATGGTAGTACAACATAATCGACCTTGCATATTGAACATTCATACCATAATCACTACTGTAACTTAAGTTTTAAGGTTATGACACTGTAATATAGTCTCAAAATTTACATTTCACTGTTATTTTGTTACATTTTTGTGGGTATGTAACATATAGCCTAAGAAATTACACTTGGATAGAAGACTATTTTTTATTAATTTTTTCCTAAATATAAAATATGTTACCTAACTATGCTACCAATACTGTAGGCCTACTAATCTCAATGTAAGCTCATTCATGTTTAAATAAGAATGATGAAACACTACATACAAATTTTGTACATTGTGGCAATAACAAAACAAGAATGAAAAGTATTAAAATTGTACCTTTCTGTTGTAATCGTTGTATGATCAGATCCACATTGAACGTAATTGCTTCGTTTCAAAAGTGAAACCAGACGAAAACATCTTCCATACATTCTTCAAGATGAACTGGTCTCCTTGAGATTTTTCTGCAGAATGTTAAAAAAATTATGGTTATGTTACAGAATATCCTGTTCAATAATAATAATAATTTATCAATTTTATGATAGTTTAGAAAAAAAGTTATGGCACACGACATGATACACATTTTTCATTTAAAGTAGATGGCATAACCAACGTTGTAATTAAGATTTTAATTTAATGGAATTATAATATAACCTCAAAATTTACACTTCAATGTTCTTTTGTTAAATTATGGTGTGTAAAATAAAAGCAATTATACTTTGAAAAGCACAATTTTCATAGAAGATAATTTTTTTAACATGTATCCCTATTATAAAATACATTGTATTTTACAGTAGATCTAATGAAGCTACCGGTTCAAGTACGAGTACTAATGCTCATATCTCTTTAAATAAAAATGTTTAAATAATCACCTACAAATATTAGACAATAATTGTGTAAATAATAAAATACAAACGAAAAATATTAAAATCTTACCTTTTGGTTTCATGTTCTAATCGATGTCTGATGAGGTCAAGGCGAAAGCGGACGGAAAATTCTTCATCATTGTAATTTTCAATATGATCCGGTCTTCCTCTGATTTTTCTGAGTCTCCGAGTGTTGAGAAACATATTATAAAACACTTCGTCATTACAATCGGTATCAATAAATAAATTTCCATCGGCCATCTTTAACACAAGTATTTCTCAAAATCAGGCTTCGAATGACCGTATAAAGTCTACCGAGTTTACACTCCTGATAAGGTTTTATACTGTCGTGGTACAACGCAACTTTGGCTGAATACTTAGGTAGCGTGTTTTCCGAACTTATACCGAGTTGGTACAACCGGCCCTAAGGGGATGTGTCGACCCCATATTACTAGTTGACATCCATGTGTAAATATTCTATTCTATAGTGTTCTGCCCAAGGGCAGGACTTTCACTGTAGTCATATCACTACCATGCTATGCTTGCTGCTTTAATAGGTAATTATAGGTATATAGATTCCCGTTGCTTTCCACACGGTGAAAGATGATGATGATGATGATGATGGCCAGATGATGTCGGGGAACTTTTGGGCCTTAAAGCTACCAAGCTACTTGACATTTGTCTTATAGGTGAGGAAAAACCGGGGGGAAAAAACTCACTCAGGGAGCTTGTCCCGACCGGGAATCGAACCCGGGCCCGCTGCGTGACAAGGCAGTACGCTACCTCGAGACTACTACATGTGTATTTAAGCATAATTAAATTAGCTTGGTTAAACTCTCCCACTAGGAAGCACTTTAAACCCACACGTGGAAGTACCGACTATATAGATAAATAAACCAGATTATTAAAAAAAAATAGAACGTAATAAGTTATCAAAAATAAGCAAAGACCTGGTTAGTTGAAATCGATTGATAACTAACTAACTCACTGGCACTATCGAACCTGTATGTTCATGGCCGCGCGGACATAAGCTCTCCATATATCCTTATCCTGAGCTAATGCTTTCCAATCATCCCTGTATAATCTACTTCCCTCAAATCTTAGTTGTTATTCTCCCACCTCATTCTTGGTCTACCAACTGGGCGCTTTTCCCTATGGTTTTCCTACAAGAAGCTTCCATGCACGTCTTTCATTACCCATTCGTGCCACATGTCCTATCCATCGCAGTCTACGAGACTTAACTGTTCTCATTATATCTGACTTCCTATAAAGACCATGTAATTCACTGTTATGCAAGTATTCTTCATTCACCTGTCTGTTCATCTCTCTTTGGTCCAAAAAATTTCCTAAGAACTTTATTCTCAAATACTCGTAATCTCCTTTTGTCCCTTAAAGTAAGAGTCCATGTTTCGCATCCATATAATATAACTGGTAGAATAATAGTTTTATATATTTTCAGTTTAACGTTTTTTGAAAGGAATTAGGAAGTCAAGAGTCTCTGCAATGCATAATAGCACGCATTTCCAGAATTGAGCCTATGTTTAATTATCTTGTGCATTTCATTCCTATTTGTGATTATTGTTTCCAGGTACTTGAATCGATACCTTTTGTATAATCTAATATATAAAAATGTTTGTTTGTTTGTTCGTACTTTATGTGCGGCCATACCGTTGATCCGATTGTGATGAGGTTTTTTGCAAAATGTTCAGGAGATTCCCGGGATGAACATAGGTTTATAAGATAGTTGAGATACTTAACTCCTACACCCTTAAAAAAACACCTTTTTTAGTGAAACACGTGAAAAGGTCCCTATTTTATCCTTAAATGGCTTACGCTGCCTAAACCATAACAAATACACACAATTAATGTACACAGAATTGAATATCTCAAAAATAGTCTACAAAAAAGTCCGCGACAGCATATGTTTATCGTTTACAGATAACACACAATAGCCATTTTTGTCTTTCATTGATGCCAAGGAGATCGAATAAGTAGATTCCCCGGCAAGCATGTGCTGCCATACCATTCATCCGATTGTCAAGGGGCTTTTTGCAAAATGTTCAGGATTTTCCCGGGGAGGTAATAGGTTATAAGAGTTTTAATGCTTAAGCCCTTCGCCCTTAAAAATCACCTTCTATAGTGAAAAAAACGTGAAAAGTGTCGCTTTTTGTAAGCTTAAATGACTTACGCTGCCTAAACCATAACAAATACACAAAATTATTGTACACACAATTGAATATCTCAAAAAAAACTCTACGGAAAATTCAACGACAGCATATGTTTATCTTTTAAGGATAACTCACAATATACATTTTTGTCTTTCATTGATGCCAAGAAGATCGGGATAAGTAGATTCCCGGGCAAGAATAGCAACGCACGGCGGGTATTCTTTTGAGCAATTCCATATGTGACTGACGGACATTTGCAATACACTTTTGCAGCAAAATGGTGAATAAATATTACAATTGATTGAAATTAGGGGTGTTATCTACGTGATATGATAGAGGAATAGTGTGTGGTTAAGACTGTACTTAAATATACAACTTTTGAAGAAAAACAGTGCTATTTATTATCTATCAAAGTATGTGTGACTGACTGACATAAATGTCAACTCATCATGCAGCTTAACGTGTTCATTCTCTGAAGTGTGATTCCTAATTCAGTTTTCCAAAATACCGTTTGGAGGACACATTTCGAGTTATAACATAATATGTAATGTGTGACTGACTGACTACATTGTGTGACTGACTGAGTATCTGAATTTTATTAAGACTTTAATATTGTGGAGCTGCAAACATTATACAAATATTACAAAATAATATGACATTATAATAGATAAGTCCAGCTGTGGTCTCGAGGTAGCGTGCTGCCTTGTCACGCAGCGGGCCTGGATTCGATCCCCGGTCGGGAAAGTTTTTCTGGGTGAGGTTTTTTCGGGGTTTTTCCTCACCTGTAAGACAAATGTCAGGAAAACTTTAAGGCACAAACGGTCCCCGAAACCATATAGCCATCATCATCCTTATCATCATCATCATCATCATCATCCTTCACCGGTGTGGAAAGCAACGGGAAGCTACCACATCTACAGTTCCCTAGTA
This sequence comes from Diploptera punctata, assembly GCA_030220185.1. Classification (NCBI taxonomy): domain Eukaryota; kingdom Metazoa; phylum Arthropoda; class Insecta; order Blattodea; family Blaberidae; genus Diploptera; species Diploptera punctata. The sequence goes on along the minus strand of JASPKZ010006838.1, from coordinate 429,247 downwards.
AAGTTGCAAGCATAGCATGAAAATGCTATGATTGCAGTGAAAAACCTGCCGTTGGGCAGAATTACTATGGATAAAAGATAAAAAGCGATGATATGGAGATGAATAAAGAACTTCACTCATTTTATCATTATAGGAAATGTGCAATTTGATATGCTGTAAAAAGATTAAATAGTGTACGTAATTTATTTAACTTGGTTACCATGTATCATTTTAAATTTCACAAAATAAAGAAAATATTAACCTCTTAGCAACAAAGGGCCTTCTCTATAGTTAAATATGCCTAATATGAGTATAATTTTATTACATCGATATTAACTGATTACAATTTATCTGATACTGTTAATAGAATGAACCATTGAAATAAATAAAAATGCCGATATAGAATTTGCAGTGTTCGTTCGAGAACACTGAAATTAACTTTCACGCGTCTCAACTTTAAAGACAAAAAAAAAAAAAAACGAAAAAGTACAGTATACAAAATATTAAAATTTTTATTTAAATGTGGAAAATTCTGTTATAATTCTTTCAAATAAACTGATTACAAATTATATTGCTGACATGAGTTCTATGTTTAAACTAAACAATTGAAAGAAATCTCTTACAATGCGCGAAATCTTACTTTATCACTGACTGTTCCCAGCTGGCGCACATAGTACAGCGTTGTCATACGTATTTTCAATTTGTTGGTTTTCAATAACGCTACACCCAATAATAATTTTTTTTGCACTACCGGTTATACATACGACACGCCAATTGTATTTTTTTACAAGTAACTTCATATGCAATCAACATGCATGACTCTGTTTCACAAAGTGAATGCTAGCACAATAATGGAACTGTGGCAACACCGCACTGTGGATCCCCGATAATACGACACATATGGCATGTCAAAGGTCAAACTAATGCGAGAACCTTTGAAGTTCAAAGACTTCCACACACACATTTAACACGTAAGATCTGCACACTTGTTTTTAATTACAGTACACAATACTCCAGTGACATATTGTAGAATCGCATAATGAGGAATTATTTAAATGCCACTAATAAAAATATAATTTTCTTTCACACACGATACTTGTGAATTTTTCAATTGCGGTACAGCACAATAACATACATATTGAAGAATCGCATAATGAGGAATTATTTAAATGCCATTCATAAATATATAATTTTCTTTCACACACGAAACTTGTAATTTTTTCGCACTGATTGTTCATTTGAAATTTGTGCATATTCTATAACATACGGCTTCAACACTTTCACATGCTGACCTCCATGAGTTGCCGGAATAGCTGCAAGATGTTGAAATCGCTTTTCTAAAAATGTGTGTAGCCAGCAACTGAGTGCACCGTGCGCAGTAGCAATATAAATAAAAAAGTCAATCACTGGAATCTAGCGGGAAACGTAATTACTTTACAAGACAATGTCGTTAATACCTTTTTGTTAGTTATGCACCGATAACGTAGAATCCCAGAGGAAATTTGAATCAATCAATTATCGTATTGTATACAATAATTTTTGTATGTTTTATATACCTAACTGTAGTTTACCCTTAATACTTATATGGCGCATTTTAATTATCTAGAATATTATAATACAATTATTAGTATTACATTTATAATCAGGAAGGATCGAAATATGGTATAACAAAAGAGTCAGTGAAACAAAACAAATTTACACAGTGAAATCGTAAAACAAAATTTCGTTTAATTTTGCATGTGTTTTCAGGTTTCGGAATACATCATGTTCTACTATTAATTTTAGAATCAAAATAATCCGCATTTCAAACATTAACTTCTAGAATCAGAAAATTTCATCTGTAAAAAAGTATATCTCATCGAAAAAAATTACCCCTGCGCCAATTTCAAAATTTTCACCTCGGTATGACATTTCCATGGAATTGTTCTTTTATGGATAACTCAAAAATTTGGAATTTTGTCTTTCAGCTCATTTATTCTAAATGCATCGGGATGTGTAGTTTCCCGGGCAACGCCGGGTATTCAACACGGGGTATCTAAAATAATAACGATATAAATTTATATTTATTTTTCCTTTTACTTATTAAACTAAATGCAAAAACATCATTTATTTAGGTGTAGCCGGGTATTAGCTAGTAAATAAATAAATATAAACCGTGAAAAGGTGCAGTTTTAATTGCCAAGCTTTGTTTTCATATCCGGAGTTCAAATTGTAGTATTTAGGACGCCTACATATAAAAAATAGCATACGGTAATATATCTATTCACAATTTTTAGCAGAATTCACGAAGTGTAAAAACGGTGTCTTGGAAAAATAGCTTGTCACTTGCCCAATAATTGTCGCACAGCAAATGTTCAAGGTGATTTTTGTTCTTGAAGGATTGATTTACAACTCCCACATAATTAAAAGCACGTATTGTACAATTAGGGCCTAAACGCCTAAAAAATCTAAAATATCGGATTATTTTAATCTGACGAGCCGCCAAAGTAGAAGGCCGAGAATGGTGGGGATATTATTTTTCAGAGCTCGGATCATCGAGAGATTTGTTTATGTATGCAACAGTTGCATTACTAATAACTAACTAACAAACTCACTGGTAGGTTCATCGCCGCGCGGACATAAGCTTTCCATACATACCCATCCTGAGCTAATATATTTCCAATCAACCCCTGTGTAGTCTTTTTTCCTCAAACCATGGTTAAATGTTATTCTCCCACCTCATTACTGGTCTACCAACTAGGCGTTTTCCTATAAAAAGCTTCCATGCCCATCTTTTATTCCCCGTTCGTGCCACATGGTTCTACCCATTGCAATCTACAGGACTTAACTGTTCTTATTAAATCTGGTTTTCCATAAAATATCATGTAGCTCACTTTATGTACAGTAGTCTTCTCCATTCGTCTGTCTGTTCATATCTTTGGTTCAAAAAAATCCTAAGAATTTATTCTCAAATACTCTTAATATTTTCTCTTTCCTTTAAGTCAGTGTCCATTCTTTCACATCTACATAATATGACTGATAGAATGAAGTTATATACACTTTCAGTTTAATGTGTTTTTAGAGAAGTTGGGATGGCAAGAGTCCTTGTAATACATAATAACATGCATTTCCACAATTGAGCCTTTGTTTAATTTCTTTGTGCATGTCCTTCCTGTTTGTAATTATTGTTCCTAGGTATTTGAATTCAGCCATTTCTTCAAAATTTCCCTCATTTGTCATTAACTGTCCATTATATATAATTAGTATATAATTATTTTCTTCCCTTGCACTTGGGACAAAACCTAGGGGTTGGATACAAGTGTGATGGGTTATCACAGGATGTGGGTTTAATATAAGGATTTATTATAAGGAATCCTCGGAATGTGAGAATTTCATGCTCGCGGTCTAGTCAGGTTGGGTTCGGTGAGCGATCAAGGAAAACTTATCTCAGGGAATAACGCAATGGAGATTAACGTGATACGTTAATATGAAATCACTGGAGGCTGCCGTGGAGTTAACATAGTTGACTACTTTATTTTCCTAGGTATATACACTGGTCGGCCCTCCGACTGTTTTGTAGAGCTCCAAAGCACAATGTAGGAGATGATCTAGCAATGTGCCCTGATTGAAGTAAGGCTAACCACTAACTGATGTGTGCACTGTTTGAAGTAAGGCCAACAACTAACTGATCTATTAGGCTGAGGGCCAGCAACTAACTGATGTATTAGGCTGAGGGCCAGCAACTAACTGATGTGCGAAACTCTTCGCGACTAATTTATTTGGGTATTAGGTATTTTGTGATCCCGCCCACACGTGCTTTGGACCTCCTTACAAATTAACCAATTTAACAAGTTTTGGGGCTGGTTTACGCCCATTCTCCATCACTGAGGGATGTTCAAACCTTCCATACATTTTTCTTATGTTGGTAGAATAATTATATTTATTTTCGTATAACGTCTTGCTAATGACACGTCTCCGATAAAGACGTCACCTGTCATGTCAATATCTTATTGTGTGAAATGTCACCTGTTAGCTTGGGGATTTATGTCGAGTTTGACAGGTACCTCCCTTGCCGAGTCTTTTGTTACAAAGGGACAGTTCAGATTCTTTTCCCCAATGTATTCGGCACGCTGCCACTGGAAAACCCATGCGTTATACCTGTCTTGCCTGAGTAATAAGTTTATGATGAATTTAATTTATTAAGCTATATATCAAAATCGTATATTGTTCTGGTTATCAATTTATTTCTATTTCTATTATACTAAAAATTGTTCCCTGATTATTTTGAATATAAACTCGGTATAATTTGGATTGTTATTACCCTTTTTATATTTTGGCCTATGTTATATTTGATTAGGATACCTTTTTATTATTAGATGCTAGGAAACAATGCCTAGACCTAATATCGGTACATATGCCCTTATGATTGAGATGGAAAACTTCATAAGCTAGTTTTCTATCGACGAATAATACTTCTCGATTGAATTTTAATAAATTGGTTAGGGAAGTCTGGACTCGAAAATCTTAATTAAAGTAAAGACTGAAAGTAACTGTGAATACAAACTTGTAATAATGGTCCCAGTAAATCTTTACCTGATGTAAATAGTCTAACTGGGCTACCTGTATGGGTTAATTTAGTTGTAACATTGTTTTCAAATATTGCCCTTTCATCTGTCAATAAAATCATATACATACAGGAATAGTTGATACAAACATAAATACATTTAAATTAGCAGCATAACTTGTGATTCGACATACTATTAAAATTGTAACCCCCTTTTTTTTAGAAGTGTCTATTCACAGTGTTCGTGATAATTATCTTGAAGTTATGGGTGTCAATATCACCGATCACTCGCTTCAAATTGATTATTGCGTCGAAAAATGCACTGATCATTATTGATTATTTTTAAACATTTTCACTGTTCACACGCAATTCTGTGTTTATACTTAAAGTAAGAAAAAGACTACATTTATTATGTACAGTGTGAATCATTTTTTTCGTGCCTTAAACCAGCTATAATTAAATCTCAATTTCTTCCTTCGGCGATAATCATATTCTAATTTAAATAAATAATTACAATTTAATTCAGTAAGTATCATTAATCTGGATCTGTGCTTAGTTCATTTTCTTAATAAAATTATATTGTTCTCTACTTATAATTTTATTCAAACTACGTATTGTATAAATTATTTATTTATACGGATAATATTATTATTTATTAAATCATAGAGAGATTTGTGTAAATTGTGTAAAAAGAAATAAAATATTCAAATTAAGGTCTCATTCGTAAAGAATTAAATGTTCAAATCAATCAAAAATAATTATTTATAAGTCTCATATTTTAAGTATTATAAAGGTTTATAGGCGTTCCGTCCTTTGGAGTATTCATATTGTTTAAGATCCTAAGTTCATTATCGATTGGCTGATTTTTTTTTTTACTAATAATGAGTTGTTTTGATTAGACAATAATCGGCATCTTAGCTCATTTAATTTGTAATCGGTTCTAGTACATATTTATAGGTCGGCAACGTAATTTATACTTTGTGCGTAAAAATCACTCACTTGGATACAGGATAAATTAACAAATTTTACCACCTTTGCGTATATCATTTCGCAACAATGGTTCTTCAATTATCATGACTAAACGTCGTGCATCATAATGCTACTTCATATCGAGTAGGCCTATTCGTCGAAGAAAATACAATACAAAAGATAATACCGGATCATCTGCGTCCATAAATATTATCATATTATCATCGTGTTATACAAAACACCTAAAAGCATACCTCAACTGGCTATCATAAAAAATACACCCTGTATAATATTATCATTTCATTTAATTTCACGCGCTTATGCGTCTTCAATTATTGCGTCGATCGACCTCTTTATTAGATGCGTTTAGTTCCGACCTCTCATTTATTAACTTATTATGCCAATATCATCTCAATATTATTTAATATATTTATTTATTGTGGGCGGATTATGGCCTATCCATATTTATCATTATTATTATACTTAAAATGTTTTCTCTCTCTTTCAGTTGATTGAGTTTATTTGCTTAGCATTTTAATTGTTATTATTAGGTTTTCTTTAGTACAGATCCATATATATTATTTATTAATTCTTTCCACTATCTCACCCAGTTCAATGTGATTTCAGATCTTACTACATTATTTATAACTACATCGTGCATTGTTGCACTCATGTTCATCATCTAATGCTAATTGATCTATTTATTTATACGACTCAATATATAATTAATTAATTAATATTATTTAACTAGGTGTCCTTATATTTCAACACTAATATGATCTTGCCCCCTTCTCGATTGGGCGTTAACAATACGGGATTTTTTTTATACGGGCATTAATAATAGATCACCCTATACAATACTTTTATCATTTATTAACATAAATATTTTAAAGTTCGTTATCGTTCTAATTAATACAATGTAATAAGTAATCTGATATTTACTTAGATCTGGGTTCGACTCCCGATAACTGGTTTATGCACGTACTTATGTATCTTTATTGGGTCCATGCATCATTTAATTCGTCATTATACTCATTTATTATTGCGAGTCGTTTGTCGAAATTATTTATGTTGTTCGCGCTTCTATCATGAGATTTTGTGCGACCACTTTGCACTGATTTCTCCAAATTTTCGATCATGTAACGTAAAGAACCGTACCACGGATGGTATGAATTTTCTACATTTATTTGCGAATTAAATATCGCATTGAACTCAATTATTGATTCATCAGTGACCAATTTGTTCGCATATACGGCTAATGTTCCCAATTTGGTCAGCTGCTTTTCACTGTACTGGCGGTCGAACCAAGAGGATCCTCAATATAACTTAGGTATTTTCCCTAGATTTGATCTTTATTATCTGTCGGGCTTTTGCAATTACCCGAGGCGAGTACACGTCACTTTCGTCTTTACAGCTTTTCTTGACAATTTTAATTATCTTGTTTGTAGTATGGGTTTCAATTACTTGTGTGTTTTCAGGTATTTCTCTTTTCTCACTTTTACAATCAAATACATCTACGTTTACAAAATCAATAACTTCAATTATAAGCCCTGATTTGTCATTATTATTAGACTCATTAATTTCTACATTTTGATTTTTGTCTAATTCTACAACTGTTTCTGATTTATTAAATTCCTGATTTATTTCTCGCGTTTCTTCAATTCTATCAGTTTTACAAGAATTTTTAATCACAGGAGTGACATTGATCGATTCTATTACTCTAATCGTTTCATTGTTACATTTTATTTCCTCCCTGAAGCTATTAATTTCTTCTCTCATTTTTTTACTTTCCTGTTCAATTTTGAGCTCGATGGGAGAGATTTTCGTATTTAATGCTTGTAACGCGTTCATGATCATATTCAAATCTGCTACGCTTAGGTTTGAGTCTACATTACTTTTATTTCCCGCCATTTTCTTAGATGTGTTATTAATTAACCTACTGTTAATCTCGTTTTATTTTTATAGCAAATAACACCCTTAAAACGTTACACTTTTTTAATTTACACTCCACATGAACAAAATTTTAATCGATTTTGAATGTTTGAAATTTTAAATATGTTCATTTTGTTGATTTAGTACATAGCACTGTCCTGACATAAATATATATTTTTACAGTACCTTTATATTTGCTGGTGCATACCACTTTTTTTTCTGCTGGGGTGTTGTTGCTCAGGTGCTCACCTCCTGCTTCGGCGTTGTCCTCTCCAGGTCATCTTTTTCTCCGTCCATGGATTTCTTGCGTTCGTGGGACTTTTTTCAGTCGGTTCGATGTTTTTATGAGGTTATTCCCTGTCACGTTTGACTTTATACGTGCCCGCACGTTGAGGCGTCATTTGGGACAAAATCTAGGGGTTGGATACAAGTGTGATGGGTTATCACAGGATGTGGGTTTAATACAAGGATTTATTATAAGGAATCCTCGGAATGTGAGAATTTCATGCTCGCGGTCTAGTCAGGTTGGGTTCGGTGAGCGATCAAGGAAAACTTATCTCAGGGAATAACGCAAAGGAGATTAACGTGATACGTTAATATGAAATCACTGGAGGCTGCCGTGGAGTTAACACAGTTGACTACTTTATTTTCCTAGCTATATACACTGGTCGGCCCTCCGACTGTTTTGTAGAGCTCCAAAGCACAATGTAGGAGATGATCTAGCAATGTGCCCTGATTGAAGTAAGGCTAACCACTAACTGATGTGTGCACTGTTTGAAGTAAGGCCAACAACTAACTGATCTATTAGGCTGAGGGCCAGCAACTAACTGATGTATTAGGCTGAGGGCCAGCAACTAACTGATGTGCGAAACTCTTCGCGACTAATTTATTTGGGTATTAGGTATTTTGTGATCCCGCCCACACGTGTTTTGGACCTCCTTACAAATTAACCAATTTAACAAGTTTTGGGGCTGGTTTATGCCCATTCTCCATCACTGAAGGATGTTCAAACCTTCCATACATTTTTCTTATGTTGGTAGAATAATTATATTTATTTTCGTATAACGTCTTGCTAATGACACGTCTCCGATAAAGACGTCACCTGTCATGTCAATATCTTATTGTGTGAAATGTCACCTGTTAGCTTGGGGATTTATGTCGAGTTTGACAGGTACCTCCCTTGCCGAGTCTTTTGTTACAAAGGGACAGTTCAGATTCTTTTCCCCAATGTATTCGGCACGCTGCCACTGGAAAACCCATGCGTTATACCTGTCTTGCCTGAGTAATAAGTTTATGATGAATTTAATTTATTAAGCTATATATCAAAATCGTATATTGTTCTGGTTATCAATTTATTTCTATTTCTATTATACTAAAAATTGTTCCCTGATTATTTTGAATATAAACTCGGTATAATTTGGATTGTTATTACCCTTTTTATATTTTGGCCTATGTTATATTTGATTAGGATACCTTTTTATTATTAGATGCTAGGAAACAATGCCTAGACCTAATATCGGTACACACTTTAAACTCTAGAAAGAGCTATATCTATTTAGTTTTATTGATGTTTACTTCGAGTCCCAATTACTTAGTGTCACTCAATACAGTTTGCATGTTAGCCCATAGTATCTCCTCGCTATCGCCTAATAATACTCTTTCATCAGCATAAACAATTGAGTTGTAAGGCTTGTATGAATGCATTGTAAAAATGTAAACAAATTTAAAAACATAAAATTAATTCCTATAATTAAATTATTATTTATGTTCGAGTGTTTAACCATTAAATCGGCGATTGTATCCTATAACTGATGTAGACAGGACACACAGTGGTTTAGTTCAATTTGGTGAATGAGGAGATATTATTTTAACTTGTGAATGTAATTACAAAGTTTAGCGTCTCGTAAATTAGAGAGTAGATTCTGGAAAGAGACAGCGATAGGTTATTGATGTCAAACCTTGTAGTTCTCTTGCGAGCAATATCCAAGCGATGCAGATCAGAGCTATTGTTCCACAATAATTACAATATTAACGTATTCTAAAGTATTTGGATGCATTTTAACTTCAATATTTGGATGGCGTCATACATCAACAAGCTAGACTCCATATGTAAGTTTCGAGAAAAACTACGTTTAAAGGACTAAACTTTACAACCTGTGACGCGACTTTTAAATTCTTTCATAAACTCCTGTCAAATTTTATTCTTAGGGTTTAATTTTTCAAATTATTTCCCACCATTTACAATGATTTTACAGATTTTTTAACGATTAAAATATAAAATAAATATCCTCAACTCGTTTCCAACTCAGGGTCGGATCGAGGGATGAGATGAGATGAGCCCCTATATATAGAGATCTGTGAATGATAAGGGTGCCGCCTGACGCACTATCATGGGGCAGATGAACGAAATAACATGAAATGGATGAGAATGGAGAAAATGGTGGATTGCAATTGTGGCAGGGGAAACCGGGTGAAACCCCGAGAAAAACCTTCGCACGCTCCGTTTCGTCCACCATGAAACCCACATGGATTGACCGAGACTCGATCTCGGGACTCCAGTGGTGAGAGGCGAGTGTCTAACCGCTTGCGCCACGGAGCAACTTTCTAACGATTATTTTTCTACGATTTTGAGCTACATGAAGACATGGCAGCCATATTGATTTTAACGAATATTATCTGTTCCAGTGCAGCCAACAAAAAGTCTGTACTAATTAACTTACACTAAATAAAATCAATGTGCTTTCTTTCACAGGTTAAAGTACTTAAATTGCGTTAGGTTAACTTTTAGGTTGGTCTTTCACAGGTTAGAACACTTAAATTGCGTTAGGTTAGCATGCAGGTTCGTTGGTAACGCGAAATCAAATATCGTGATATGTTGGCTGTATCCCGTAATTCCATAGTGTAAACCGCTTCGCGTCTGTTGGAATGCGCAATGTGTATGATTAGAACTTAGAAATATTTTTATCGTCATATGTGAAGTATATCCGTTTAACATTTTTTCCCCATGCACTTTAAACTCTAGCAAGAGCTATTTAATTATTTCTGACTTGATAATCACTTCTATCATAATATTGTATTACAAGCAAAATTTTCACAAACAATAAGTTAATAGAAAGGGTCAATGAGTTTACATATATTGGATATAATTTAACGTTTGTTTATGTGAAAGACATAACTAGTAAAATTGATAATTATAATAAAATAATAGAAATAATTAACAATATAATGAAGTCTTCCATAGTTCAGAATACGTTTATACAAAACTTTAGTTAGACCTGTACTTTGTTACAGGAGTACTGATATCAGCAGAATAACGGCTAGTGAAATGACAATAATACTAGGATGTACTCGCAAAAGAAATGAAGATATCATGCAAGCACTTCCATAATAGCCATTCTCACACTTTATAAATAAATACCAGTTAAGCATGATCTACACGTAACGTTTTGTCGTCAGTCTTGCATGATCAAATAAGACTGATGCAAAAATCGTGCGACTACACTACTCAAACTTGTACTCAGTCTTTGGGTCAGTCGCTACCCTACCTTAACGACTGCATCAGAAGACTGGCACGAAACTAGACGATTTGACGCTTTTATTTCCGCACACTCTTTACGGTAAACTGTTCGAAATTGGTTTTTTTTGTGACGAACTCTTTACTTGCTTTACTATCCACTTCTTTATATTTATTAACCAAAGCGGTGTAATCTTCGTTTTTCTAATCTCTATTGCTGCAATCCTTCGATTTCACGTGCCAAAGGGAAGGAAAACTGTGGTACAGTTCTATGAATTCCATTAAAAATTCATGAGACAAGTGTCGTAAATCTGATGTCATTTTTTCCCGTCTCTACACACGATAAAAACACCAGTTAAAACCTCCAGAATCGCCAAGAAAAGACTGGCAGTAGATCGACGTTTGACCGATTGAACTTGACATGCGTCTACTTGCACCGACTTGTCCGCCGTCTTGTTTGTACATAAAGCTTCAGCCCATCAGTCTTTTGCGAGTTTGTCAAACCTCATTCGGTTCATGCAAAACGTCCAATTTGCCGTACACACGCAACGTTTTATTTAACAAACTTGTCATGATCATGCAAGACTGACGATAAAACGTTACGTGTAGACCAGGCTTTACAATTGATAACTGATGTGCAACGAATGAATCGTAATGGACTTCCAAGAGTCATACTTCAATACCGTGCTCAAGGGAAGAGGTCTTTGGGACTCCTAGAAAAAGATGGACCGAGAATGCTTCACTGAACTTGTGAAGAAGGTGGTGATGATGATAATGTTGTGTATACTGATTCATACTATGTGCGTAGAAATAATCTATATTTATTTTAATTTTCAATATTTCAATTATTGCACTTACAAGGGAAGTACTTATGTTGGACCAGTCGGATTGTAACAAAAATTGCAGGATATGTTGAATGAAGGATACTGAAATTATAGAACAAAAATGTTGGAATGGGTTTAGAGGACGTTAGTGAAAATACTTTAGATTTCGAAGACTATGCTACTTGCAATCAGAAACTCACACAGCCCGGATGTTCTGAAGACTTTGAAATTGCCAACGAATCCAGTGAGGAACGTGACAATTCAAGTAGCTTTGAGCCGTCTCCTGTTAAAAGACCTAAACGTCCTAACGTACTGTCTGCCTATTCTGAAGAAACTTTGGAAAACATTTATGAATGTAGGATATCAGGGGAATCTGGCCCGAAGTCCTATTCACAAATAATAAAAAAAAAGGTCATCATTAATTAATAACCGAAATTTAAGAACAGTTTTGAATTATATAGAAAATAAAACATCTTATCTAGCTTCATAATTCAAATACAGAGACCCCTATAAAATCGTCCAAATTAAAGACTACATCGTTAATAAGTTTCGAGATTCTCGAGTTCGGGGATTGACAGTGCACTATTGACATTTACAATCGTGGGCACTTTTTCGAGCGAAAGAATTGGGTTTGAATGAATTTAAAGCTTCAAATACATTCATTTCAATTTTCAAAAAAGAAAACAATATTTCTTCAAGAAAAAATACCAAATTTGTCACTGTCAAAGTATTGAAAACGAAACTCAAACTATTGAAAATGGAAATAAATTTGTAAGAGACGTTAATCAGACCATTCAATAAAACTGCATACGAACAAAGAATGTGTGGAACGGTGACCAAAGTCAATTTAATTATGAAATGACAGGAAACATAACACTGGCAGTCAAAGGCAAAAAGCTCACTGTTGCTACAGCTCAAAACCTACATGGAACTGCATATTCTTACACGATAGATGTCTTTATTTCAATGTGTGAGCAACTTGGGAAGAGGTTATACCTCTGTTTTCAAGAAGCTACTTGAAACAAATTTGGGCCCAAAGTTCAGAAGAAGATAGAACAGAATAACCTCAAAATGTGTATGTCGACTGTAGTGCTAGTGGAAAAATTACAAAAGAACATTTGAAAACATTCTTAAAACATGTGTTTAGTGAAAACATTGAAATGGATTCACTTTCATGGATGAACAGTTGCTACAGGACTGTTTACCCGATAAAAATGTAAGGCTGAACATTTTTCCTGCAGGAGCCACCAAATGTAACGGCCATTTTATGTTTTTTTCGTCAATATAAGATCTATGTGCGACTACTTGAAGAATATGTTGCGTCTAAAATCAGATGGTGGCGTGAAAATATATGATAAATTCTTTATTAAAAAACTGCATTTCCTTGTATATAATCAACTGTCAGCAGAAATTTTCAAAGATATGCGTATGTATGCTTGGACAAAGTCTGGCTATAACGTGGACCAAAGTGTAACGAGATTCACATATGTGATTGAAAATGCATTTGACATTGGCTTTAGTGAATGTGCCACATATAACTACTCCAGGGTTGCCATTATCAGATGCTGATGGTGTTCGAAGACCCTCATTATCACCATTAATGTTATGGTAAATGATAATTTGTTTTTGTTACTCCAGTATACGAAATTATAACCGATTCTGAATTTCAAGTAAAACAAAAGTATACAGTGCTCAGCTATCTGTATAAAGTAATCAAAAATAGTTATTAATGTTAAGAAGGAAGGAAACTAATATTTACGTTATTGGCACCGCTATAGCTAGGGCCCTTGCAGCGCTTGTGCTTGAAACCAGCTGCAATGAGCAACCATGCCGTTATGAACCGGTCAATGAGACGCGATTGAAACGATTTTTATTAAATTTGCAGCAAATGACTAACGTCATATTTAATTAACATATCCTCCAATTTTTGTTAAAATGCAACTGGTCCAACATAAGTACTTCCCTTGGTAGACATAATGAGAATGAAGTCTTAATCTTTCTGCATCGATCAATTAAGCGCCGCGAGAGGGCGTATTTTGTTATGTAAAAATCAGCAAAACGGCTTCGTTGTTAAAGACTCGCCTTCCATCTGTGTCCCGAATTCATATCTCGTCCATCACTCGTTGGTTTGGTAGTAGAAGAATCAGTGCCAGTTCCTTGCCAAAAACTTGAGTCTCCATAGCGATGTGATCCATTTCGTTCCATTTGACTTAATCTGCTCTTTTGTTCGTGCGGCAGGTGCATCCTTGTATATCGCAGACCTTGAATAATAGAACCTTCATCTTATCTCAACCCACAACCAGCTGACGTGAGCAGAGAGTCAACATTTACAAAAGTGAACACATTATTAAATTGTTATTTTCTGCCAGTATACGCCGGGTTTTCGCTGTGACTCTGCAGTGAATTCCAGGTGTGCTGGGAGTAGAAATGAACAGAGGCAAAAATCGCGCTTCACAAGCTACCAAACTATCATAATCATCATCATAATTACTCCAAGGATTAGGTAATTACCCGTTCCGACTTCATAATTCAGCTGCCCAACGTTTCCTAGTTCTTCCGACATCATGTCTTCCTCTTTCTTATTTATAATATAAAAATATAGTGTGATTATAAAGTCCCAGTACATTTTAAAGAAATCGCTTACATATCGTATTTCTGTTACAGCCATTGGCAACATACAGATATGTTCACCATTGAAGAGCGAATATAGATTGTTGCTGCGCGTTTAAGAGGCGAGTCATACGAGGAAGTTAGAGACAGATTCCAAAGGAAGTTCAGGAAACCGGCTCCATCACGAGGTAACATCCAGATTCACGTGAACAAGTTCATGCGTACAGGATCAGTGGCGGATGAGCCACGCACAGGACGACCACCAATATCCGCTGAAAACGTAGAGGCTATCCAAAATGCGATTGAGCTTAGTCCACAGGCGTCCACTCGCCGTTCGAGTCGAGAGCTGGGAATACCACCATTATCAGTCAGGAAGGTGCTTCATTTTACTCTGAAAAATCGAGCATATCATGTACAAGTTGTCTATAAACTGGAAGCCGAAGATTACGCTGCACGACAAGCAATATGTTTTGACCTCTGTGAAGCTGTAGACTGACATAACTTAATGGATGACATCCTCTTCACCGACGAAGCCACGTTTCACGACTGTGGACGTGTTCATCGACACTATTGTCGTATATGGGCGGACGAGCTGCCCAATGAAACCATCGAGTGGGAAAGGCATTCACCGAAAGTGAATGTTTGGCTTGGCCTGACTAAATGAAAAGTTTACGGCCCGTGTATGTTCGCCGAGCAATCACGGGAGACATGTATCTTGATATGTTGCAACTTTTCTTACAGCCACAGTTACAGCAAGATCTATCATTGATACAGTGGTGCTGCAACAAGATGGAGCACCGCCACACTTTGCTCTGGCTGTATCTCAATGACAGGTTTCCCAACAGGTGGATTGGTAAGGCATCTCCTCGTATCTGAGCACCGCGTTCGCCAGACCTCACACCCCTGGAGGTTTTTGCTTGGGGGTTCATCAAACAACAGGTGTGCAGAACCAAGGTTCCTAATCTGCAAGTGCTGAAAGAACACATACGCCAAGCGAATGAAATGATTACAGAGGATATGTTGGTGCATGTTTTTTGGGTGACGGTGCGTCGTTGGGAAACATGTTTTGAGAATGATGGTGGTCATGTTGAACACAAACTTGATAGTAGAAACTACCTTATAATGTTTGTTGTATTTGGACCGCGTTATCCACGAAATGTACTGGGACTTTATAATCACACTGTAGAGTACCTGAGATCTCAGTCTTCCTCAACATTGGATGTGGGGTGTGGAGTACTTTCAAAGCATATGCTTCATCTTCAGCTTGTGAATTGGTGCTGGTTGTTAGTGAGAATTCTGTAGAGCGGGTTGATGTCACTGGGTGTGTTTTCATTCAGCAGGTGAGCGTTTTTCGTTTCTTTTAATATCTCGATTTGTTCGAGAATGTTGATTTTGTGTTTGTTTTCTCTATGGATGACGGCTAAAGAAGACATTGTATTGAATTGGTGACCTGTATCTATGACATGTTTTGCAAAGCTGGATTTGCCTTCGACAACACTGTATCCGTAATCCATAGAAAACAACAAACTCAAAATCAACATTCTCGAAGAAATCGAAATTCTAAAAGAAACCAAAAACGCTCACCTGCTGAATGAAAACTCACCCAGTGACGTCAACACGATCTACAAAATTCTCATAAACAACCAGTACCAATTCACAAGCTGAAAATGAAGGATATGCTTCAAAAGTACTCTACACCACATATCCAATGTTGAGGAAGGTTGAGATCTCAAGTACTCTGTTTTTATATTATGAATATTACATAGTGACCTCAACGGTGTTTCATCATGAATCTTAAAATATTTTCTTTCTTGATAATTTCTTGCTAACAATGGATATCTCTCCTAACTCATTCCATTCATATGATCAATCCACTTTTGTCTATAGTTTGTGGCTTTATCTAATAAAGGCTGTACTTTTAATTCTTCGCTTATATTTTCATTCCTACTTCTATCAAGTTTTGTACATCCATTACCTTGTCTGAGGAGCTTCATCTCCGCGTCTGTGTTCTATCTTTCTGTGTTTCGTTGGAGCCCAAGTTTCACACCATACTAATGGGAATTGCCATAACTTTATATATTTTTTATTCTTTTTTTCCTTTTTCATTTTATTCTTGGACGTTCTTTGTATTGTTCCTCATACCGTCTTCAGAAATTCCCTGTTTCTGTAAAATAGATTTCTTTTGGCATGTGCCTCTATTCCACTGGGCAACTCAATTTATATATTTTGGAATCAATATCTCCTTCCATATTGACGCTAATATCGTAACCCAAAGAGTTGAAACTAAACACCTGTTCTATACTGGTTTTCTAAAATAATTTTGGATATCACTGGATCTTCTCCTCTAAAAGCTATAATATTTATTTTTCTTACTGATATTTTTAGATCGTTTTCATTCATTCATAGTGTTCTGCTCAAGAGCAGGTCTATCACTGCAAACTCAGCATTCTCATGCCATGTTTGCAGCTTTACTAAGGATATATAGGTGCGGTAGCTTCCCGTTTATTTCCACACCCCACTCTCTCTTTTGCATCTTAAAATCTTAAAAGATCTTAAGAAGGTCCCGAGGGGCCCAAACTTGGAGGTGAGGAGAGTGGATTTGGCTAAGTTAGACCCTCCGGACTTCACCGAAATTCACCCCAGAGGTTAAATATCAGTTCAATCAGGGTTTTGACCAGATCAAGTATCCGGAAATCCCAATTAGCCTCAGCCCCACTTAGATCGTATAATGTACATATTTTATTTAATTCATACAAATATTTCTGTAAGTCATATTTATTCTTCTGTATAATAATTAAATCATCTGCAAAGAACCCATTATTTATATATCCTACACTGTATTATCTACTAATTCCTGCATTCACTATGTATTCCATACGAAATCGGCAAAAAAATTGTGAAAAATGAACTCACATCTTTAAAAGTTTACCATTTTTTTTACAGTGAAACTTTATGATATACTGAATATCTGTACCGAATTTCAAGTCTTCGCTTGGTGTAATTAAATAGTAATAGAGCTGTCAATTTATCGTATTGTTTTAAATAGTCTCTTTTATAAAATACATTTCTCGAAGTATGGCTATTCCCTCAACTTGAAAAGATAGTCACATTATAGATGATTTTATGCTCTATCGCGTGAAAATTAGTATGTTAATATTTACGATTTTCTGAAGGGCGTAAATGCTATTAATATGCAATTGACCTTCCTCACCAAAAAAATTATAAAATCAAAAAGTGCCACATTATTACCTGAACACCAGTTAATTTTTTGTAATTAGTATTAAAGTGGAGTCTTGAAAGGAAACTACGAAAAAAAATTATTTTTCCTAAAATCTCCTATGTGTAGACTGCCCGCAATACCTTTCGCGTGAGTGGAGATCGCTCGCTCGTACAAACAATGACGGAACTACTTGGTAATAGTCCTTTCCGCACTAACAAATATTGTTATTGTTATTATCATCATTACATTATTTTTATTATCATTATAACAATTATTACATTATCATCATCATCATCATCATCGTGGACTAGTGGTTACTCTGCACGCCTCCGATTCCGAGGTTCGCGGGTTCAAACTCGATAGAAATCAATGGAATTTTAAAGGCGTAACAATTCTGAATGCTATTTTGCTATTTTAATGCTATGTTTTGATGCATAAAAATGCTGTTGTACTCTTCTTACTGACCAGGAGAGTGGAAGCAACGTTAGAATTTTGATTTTATCTTTTTTATCACTGCTAGCAGCAAACGCCTTCTTAAGATTTTCCAAAACCTCAATTTCATATTTATCCTCTTCTTCACTTGAAGAGTCAAATTGGTGGAAAATTTTACTTTTAATTGCCTCAGTTACACTTTTATATTTATTTTTCACATATTTATTGTGAGACATTTTTGCTCTCTTAATGGGACTTTCCCCTATCAATTTAAATGATTCATTTAATTTTGGTATAGCCGATTCTTTAACGATGTCGGAACTACTATCGTATTATTACTAGGTTGTGTTACATCGGATTCCTCTTTTTCAGTATTAGTTAATCTGTTAGGCTGTACATCCTCAACATTTCTCTTACCCTCTAAAATTAGCCTGCAATTACTACATATTTTTGCCGATAGCCAGTGTTCTTGGGGTACCCCGAGTACCTCACAGTTCCATGGAGGGATAGATCTGAATTTTTTTAAACTACTCTTATGTCGTCGTCCGAGTGGATTGAAACACTTTCCATTCACATAACCATTAGGCTTATTCATAATAGACAGTGTAATTATATGTACAGTAATAAAATAAAACACTTCAATCTGCAAACTTGTTAGTTAAAAACGATAAAAGATTATTTTAAATTTGATTGTAATACTTAAAATAATGAGGTGACACACTAAACACACGTACTGATTTAAATATACTGTCTAGTAAATAATCTGAACTTGAGAATTGTTGATAGAGGAACATATGTTTTAAGAAGACGCGCTGATTCAGCATTTCATTCGTTTGTTAGGAAGTGGTACTAGTATTAAAACATTCGGTTTTATTTGAAAGTGATATCTTGTAACAACACTATTTCGTCATAGTTTCCAGGGTACAATACAGTACATTCAATAAAAATTATTTTAAGATTGAAATTAGTAATTATAACATAATAAAAATCTATACCAGTTTATTCAATTAATGGTGTAAGAGTTTTTATTATATTTCATTTAATTGCAATGAAAAATTTGTAACAAAATAAATAATTTGTTTTAAGGGAGGAAAGAAGATTACGAGTATTTGAGAATAAAGTTCTTAGGCAAATATTTTGATCAAAAAGAGATGAACAGACAGGTGAACGGAGGAAACTACATAATAGTGAGCTACATGATATTTATAGAAAGCCAGATATAATAAGAACAGTTAAGTCTCGTAGGCTTCGATGGGCAGGTCATGTGGTACGTATGGAGGATGAAAGAGGTGCTTGGAAAATTCTGGTAGGAAAACCGGAGGGAAAACGCCCAGTTGGAAGACTAAGAATGAAGTGGGAGAATAACATTATACATGATTTGAGGGAAGTAGATTATACAGAGGATAATTGGAAAACGTTAGCTCGGGATGGGATGTATGGAGAGCTTATGTCCGCGCTGCCATGAACCTACAGGTTCCACAGACCCAGTGAGTGAGTTAGTTATAAATAATTTGTTTAATAATTCACAGTAAACGTAAGTAACAGAGCTCTTTACTTCTCACTTCAGCAATAAAATTTGATAAATAAATATCTACTGCGTAAGAATTAAAATATCGCCACTTTTATAAATTTACGGTACTGTTCCATTAAGCACAACATATAATAATTTATTCGATTTAATGGCAGTTGAAAAAGTCACTGATGAAGCTCTTTTAATAAAGTACGCGCGCGACCTTGGTCGTGAAATGAATCTGATGCGCCGTGGACCCGCGAGTTTTTTTCACGAAAATAGAATAAAAAACATTTATATTGTCTGAACTATTCAACTCTCCAAAAGGGTAATTGCTGAAAATTAATCCTTATTACATGAATAGTATCCTGTATTTTTTCCGTTTTCATTTTTTGATATGTACTGCAGTAAACCGCCATAAAACAGAAAATTGACACCGAAAATAAAAATATCCTAATTATAAAAATAACACCCTTAAACTACATGATATCACCTATATAAATATGTTTGAAACAAATTTTTGCTGTTTACTGTTTCAGAAATATTAGTTAGTAAACGTTTTAGTTTATCATATTTACGATAATTTTAGATCATTATAACTACGAACCTATAAATGATAAAAATTAAATTTCTGTATTAATACGTTTATAAATGTATTCACTATATTTAGGGATACATCAAATTAAAAAAATAAATTGCAAGATTTTTTGCTGTCCGATTTGATATGGAATGTCCCTACAACTTTCCATTTATTTAAAATGTCGTCTACATACAGGGTAATTCAAAAGCTCCTTGACATTTTCCTCACATCGTTAATTTATGTATTTTTGTTATAGAGCGATTCCATGAAAATGTCATACCAAGGTGAAAATTTTGAAATTGACGCAGGAATAATTTTTTTGCATAATATATATCTTTAAGGATCAAATTTTCTGATTCTATAAGATAATGTTCCATAAGTGTATTATTTTAATCTAATATTAGTGGTAGAACTTGTCATATTCCAAACCTGTAAAAACACGCAAAATTTTACCAATTTGTTTTTTTTTAATGATTTGGTCGTATTAATTCGTTTTATTTCACAAACTCTTTC
The DNA here is from genome assembly GCA_030220185.1 of Diploptera punctata. Lineage (NCBI taxonomy): Eukaryota > Metazoa > Arthropoda > Insecta > Blattodea > Blaberidae > Diploptera > Diploptera punctata. The sequence goes on along the minus strand of JASPKZ010006838.1, from coordinate 408,621 downwards.
GTTAAAGCATACTTTGGTCCTCCCTAGTCGTAAATGTAATAATATTAATTGCATTCTAATGTTCTATATACCTTAAAAATGTCCTATAATTGTTAACTGCAATCTATGGTCAGTCAGTCACAGAAAACGTATAAAATTACTGTACACGACATAATAATTGATGGAATAAAATTTCCTCTTGAATTCTACGTCATCAGTACACAACTAACAAAAACGTATTGAAGACATTTTCTTGTAAAGTCATTATTTTTCCCTCTAGTATCCCGTGACTGACTGACTTTTTATCCTACCATATATATATGCTAATACGCATGGTGCAGTCAGCTGCTTGCTGCACTCCGCTGAGGATTAACATAAACATGGTTTGGGAAATCTAGTAGACTGTTAGGCTCAGATGTTCCATAAAATTATTACTGACCCTTTTTCTGTGTCAATTTGATCTATTGCGGAAGCATTTAAATATATTCAGGAAAAAAGGTTGCAGTAAACGAAGCAGCCATACTTGTTGATTTCTCAGAAAATTATACCTACAAAGAACAAAATGAGATCCAGATAGTTCATTGTAAAAAAAATAGCATAGACCTATCTCAATATTAACTGCTGTTGCCTAGTTTAGATGGAAGGTGACAGAGAAGTTGAGAAGAAATACTTTATTTTAGTGTCAGGTTATGTGGCCTGTGCTATAGAAAAGAATTTAATATCCCCCTATATATATATTATTTTTAGATTTTGAAAAGGCCTATGATAGAGTCAAACGGGACATAATGTGGAAAATATTGGAAAGCTACCAAGTCCCCAATAATCTAATAAATGCTATAAAAAGTTTATATGAAACCACATTTATAAAAGTAAAGTTAGATCATAGGAAAATAACAGATAAATTTGAAATTAACCAAGGTTTAAGACAGGGATGTGGACTATCTCCATTACTGTTTATTCTATATCTAAATAAAATTGTCCAGGAGTGGAAAAAACTAAACCCCCCAGGAGTAAAAATATGTAGAGGAAATCAAATACAAACAATAATCTTCGCAGATGATCAAGTACTTCTAGCGGAAAATGAAGATGATTTGCAGAGATCAGTGTTTAAATTGCAGAATACCCTGGAAAAATACAACATGAAAATATCTGAAAATAAAACCAAATCCATGGCAATCACTGGAAAGGGACTTTCGAGAGTAAAAATAATAATAAATAATAAACCAATAGAACACGTAACACACTTTAATTATTTAGGTAATAATATATCACAGTTTCATAATCAAAAAGATGTGGAAACAAATTTAGAAAAATATAACAGATTAAATGGTATAATTAGGAGAAATGTTGGAAAACAAATGAGGAAAGAAATCCAATTGAGATTTCATAATGCCATAGCCAAACCTGCTCTACTATACGGAAGTGAATGCTGGACACTTCGAGCAAAAGATAAATCCCGCATTAATAGTTCACAAATGAGATTCCTCCGATCACTAACTGGAGTAACATTAAGGGATAGAATGAAAAGTGATGAGATAAGATGCAGTGGAATAGTAGGGAAATGGTTGAACATATACAAAATTATCAGATTAAATGGTTCCAACACGTCCAGAGAATGTCAAATTCCCGTTTACCAAAGATGATTTACCACCTCAACCCTAAAGGCAAAAGAGACCTCGGAAGACCCTTCAACCGATGGAAAGATCAGTTTTTGTAGTCGCAGAACGGGCATCATCACCCAATACTGCATTCGGAAGAAGAAGAAGAAGAAGAAGTGTTTTTTTAACTATAGTGATTTCTTCCATAACTTGAGGTGATTGAGATGATAAAAATATTCAGTTGGAGCAGCAGGTAATAGAAATAGGCCTATACATTTAACAATGTGACACTGCTTACTTGCATACTTGGATTTTGACATAAAATGGAACTTCTTTTAATCGTAGCTTGGAAAGGGGACTACAGATGCGATTGGCGGCCAAATAAAGAAGATGGCACGGATGTATGAAAAATCGGGAAAGAAGATACAATGTGGTGCAGAATTGTGTAATGTGAGCTGTAAAACCAACCAAATAACTGGAGTCACAAAATTATATAGAAGAAGGAAATATTTTTTTTAGAAAAACAATTTGAATATCTTGCATCTATCACAGACTCATTGCGTATACAACATGAAAGCGTTGGACCTGTATGTTATAGAGTATGCCCAACTGTCAAACAATCAGCGCAACAAATTCATAAGTTCGTGTGTTAAAAAACTGAATGGCGTGACAGGCCTAGAAAGCCCTTGGCTGCTAATCTCACATCGAAGTATATCAATTACAGAGGTGGACAATCATCTAACCAAAATATAGGGTAAAATGTGGTCAGCATGTCGGAAACTTCAGCCGTTATGGCTGGTTTTCTCGACTGCAACAGCTAAATATTGTAGTTGCCCAAATTTTTCATGATTCTGGGCGGGCACCAATCCCATTGTGGCCGAAATTCCATGAGAAAATTTCTTCCCTCATGGGGCTCGAATCAGTGCTCTCTATTGAGACATCTTGACTCAAACCATTCAGTTACAGCGTGGGACTTCATGCGCGACAGAAAACATTATTTTTATTAATGGGTCAAGTCAGGTCAAGTGAGCGACTAAGGCCGGTATTCTTGAAACAAACTCTCCTCACGGAGTGAGTGTCTCCGCCTTTCTATGACGTCGAAACCAACTCTCGTCTCTCGACTCTCGTTTTGGCCACGCCTTACTCACTTTTAAATGTCAAATTCTAAGTCGGCAGTATTCCCGTCTTTCCCTTTGTTCTGCTCCACAGTAGAAATGGCGGAATTCCAAAAGTGAATAATCTTTTGGGTTTGGAGGCAAAGAAATTAATAGAATATGTGGAAATTGAACAAAATCTACGGGATCAAGCGAATCGCCGTCGCCACCTGTATTTTCAGGATATTCCCGATATACAGGTAAGTCATGTAATATATGCTGTATGATTCATTATATTCTAACTTCTTCAATATGCAACGTGAGACTTCTTAAAATCTAGTGTTGTTTATTACAAACGTGTATGGAAATACTACATAAACCGATTACAAATAATTCATGTAGAGAAATAAAATATCACTCACATGTATAATCATTAACATGATCGTTTTTTTGTTTGTATATTACACGCAAAAAAATGAAATTTTTATTAACTCCGGTCACATAACGAACAAAATTGGATAATAATTAGTAATTCAATAGTACGATATATATGTGTATGTATATATATAATATAAGGAAAATGCAAATAATGAAAACATCTTCATTCAAACTACTGTAGTAGAAATTAATAAAACAATATTTCTATTAATTTTTTAATACTTAACATTATTATTATTTAATTTAAAGAAATTAACTTCATTTCGTGTGTTTTTGTTGAGAGAAGTTAGTATACGCATGATTAGTTTATTGAATAATATGCAAGCAATTTATTTTGTTAGGTTAGGAAGAGTGTAATGGGTGTATGTCAGTTTCTCATAAACTGTTTGGGAATTTATTAAGAAGGTTAGTTATTTCGATTTCACATTTATATCCTGCCACCTGGTGAAGGTTACATTAAACATTCGCGCATGTGCAGTGCGATTATGTAGAACTTATTCATTGAATAGATGAGAGTCAAATACTAAAGTTTACCCATAATTTGTTTCACTCTTTAAATTATGCACATGAAAGATTACCTGATAATGCTTAATTTAATTTTATGCTAAACTCCTCGATTCAGGGACAAATACTTAATCAAGGTGTGGCCAGACAAATATTAAATTTATTATGTGCATAAATATTGTGTCATACCAATTGTGAATTTATTCAATTTGTTTATTAATTCTATTCACAGGAAGTATGCAGCTTGTAGTGGCAGACCTCCCTGTCATCAGCCAAAGTACTGTGTCAACTGTCATCAGAAAAGTATCCACCTCTATTGCAGAATTGAAACTACAATTTATAACATTCCCTAATGGAGATGAGGTTCGTCATCTCCATTATGAATTTCATAGAATTGCTTGTTTCCGTGGTGTAGCTGGATTCATCGATGGCACGCATATAAAAATAAGGAATCCTGGAGGAGAATACCCTGAAATCTTCAGAAATAGCTTGGGCGTATTCTCCTTCAACTGTCAGGTATGTACAAAAACTAGTTAAGCAAGTATTTTTGTGTGTTATTATTATTATTTTATTTCACTCCCTCTCTCCAAGCGCAACAGGCCTAGAAGGCCCTTATGCTCTTTAATTGACATCATTAGAGTTGTAATTCAAAACTGATAATGAAAGATCAAACTAATTTTTTTTAGAAGCTTTATTTTTAGAGTTCAGGTTCTTCTACGTGTCGTAAATCTACGACATGTGATCCATGGCTTCAGTTGCCTTGAATAGTATTGTAAGAAAATTGAAATAAAGCCATTAGTTGCACTGTCTTAAATATATAGCACATAAAAGCAGACCTCCAAGCAGCATCTGTGAACCATTTTAGGTGAATACTTGATTTATGATGCTTTTTACCTAAATAATTTGTGCCAAGTAGGAGATTTTGTAGACCAATATCAGTGAGAAACATTTTGAAAATGTATTGTGTTAATATTGTTCTAGATTACTACCTCATACCATTTATCCCATAACATAACATAGATTTTTGCATAAATAACAAATAAAATATAACCATATTTTAATTTTTTTCATGTTTTTATTAAATTTACACTTTCCAAACCTTAATTTTTCTTCCTTAATTAATCTAGGTTGGAAAGTGTTAATTTAATAAAAACTTCAAAGTATGAAGCTTTACCGTTCAAAAGTAATGTATAAATTCTCAATAAAAGTACTTCTGAATAAAAGATTCCAATTGGCATGTTGGTATTGATGGTCTTCGGACGAACGAGAATTGTATAAGTAGAAAGAAATGTTGACATTCTTATCGGTGCTCAGATGGTGTAATTGGTATTGTACTAATGTACAGAATCAGAGATCCAGGGTTCAAGTCACAATTCAAGCATTATTTTTTCTTTCTTTATTAAGGTACAAGTAAATTTACGGAAAAACTGCACTTAAACTAGCATGAAATATTTTCAAAGTCCTATAGAATAACAGTGTGCATGCGCCAGAGTTTGAGAGCCACCAATAACCCACAATCGAACCATATTGATTATCATCCTCGATTACAATCCATCGCTATGAAATTTAAATGACCAATATTTGCAATAAATCCCAAATCTATGTTAAAAAGATATATTAATAATATTAAAATTACCAAACGTTTATTAAAAATGGTTGTACGCTTACTTATCGCTCCCTAATGCTGATCCAACCAGCGATAACCCAAAACAGCGATAGAAAAATCATAGACTAAGTAATATACTCTGTGGAGAAAATAGCAGTTAGCATCACAATATTTCTAACAGTGTCATAAAATTGTGATTTGCACATTTAAATAAATACTTCGAAACTGTCTAATAATGTTATAAAAATTGTTTGAAAAAGTTTAAAATATTAGGAAATACAAAATAAGTGCTATAGTTTACAATAATATAACTGAAAAATCAAGCGCTAGTAAAAGTGCAGTTGAGCCAAATTTACTTCCAATAAAACAATTGACGAAACCATCACAATTTTAACGCAATGACAAAACTGAAGTGCTTGTAATGGCTATGAATAAAAAATGAATAGTTTTTCGTCAGGAACGGCATAGTTTATAGTAAGAATTTTGAATATGAAAAATTGAATATATATATATATATATATCAATTGAGTTGGTGTTTACTTGATGAAAATCCATATTAATTAATTAAATAAAAATAAAACTTAGTTTCATTCAATTTTCATATTTATTAAGATATAATTCAGTGACAGCTGTTTCGGTACATGTCTGAAGAAGGTACAGTGTACCGAAACAGCTGTCACTGAATTATATCTTAATAAATATGAAAATCGAATAAAACTAAGTTTTACTTTTATTTAATTAATATATATATATATATATATATTTATTTATTGCATTGAGAGTAGCTTTTTATATCTTGGATTTTTTTTTAATTTTCAGGCCATTGTGAACTTCACTATGGAATTCATAAACATCGTTACAGGCTGGCCAGGATCTGCACACGACAGTCGTATGTTCAAAAGTAGCATGATCTGTGGCCAATTTGAAGAAGGAGAAGTGTCTGGCATTCTCCTGGAAGACAGTGGGTATGCGTGCCATCATATTTTAATGACACCTCTCCTCAACCCACAAACACGAGCTGATTTCAATTATAACTCAAACTTGAAACGACGACGACTGTTATAGTTGCAACAACTGTGTTACACAATATAGCGAGGAGGGCAAACGATGCCGAAATAGAGGATCTGCCACCAATAATGCTATTCCAGTTGTGAATGATGTTTATGATTTGCCAAATGGATTGACAGCCAGAAGGGCTCTAATAGATGTCCACTTTTAATAATAAGTAAGGTGAATACCGAGTCATCCTTCCTCATAACTGGTGTTCTATTTGAAGTAGTTTTGATATTTCACGTATACCATCGTCAGCTTTTCCAGACTGTTGAAATTTAAGTTGTCAGCTCTGGACATCGAGGGAACGACAATGTTAATTTCAACATTCTGGAAAAGCTGACGATGGTATACTTTATATACAGACACTAGTTCAAATAGAACACAACAAGTTATGAGGTAGAATAACTCCGGATTTACCTTATTTGTTATTAAGAAGGACCTAATAGAGTTACTTACTTCCCATTGTATTTTTACTTGTAATTTTAGGATTGTGATTGGACAAAATTATATGAACACTTTCTTTTCACTACACTATCATGTATTGTGCATTTTTTTTGTCTTCTATACTTCCTCTGCTGTAAGGCTGTGAACATATTTGTGTTGTGTATATAGACCATTATGTGTTAAAAATGCAGATTTCCTCGTCTAAATTGTTGGTGCATCTGTAACACTATATCATTTTGTCTAATCTTAAATTTTATTTGTTCTAATGTGTAATTTAAATAGGGCCCTATTCCATGTGACATATCAGCTATAAACTTTGTAATTGTCCTTTAAGTCACTAACACTATCATTTATTGGATAACGTAAGTTAAAATGCGTGCACATTTATTCACATTTCTGGTATAGCCAATTGTGAACATGTTTATTTAATTCAGTTTGTTTGTTTTATGTCCTGCACCATAGCTGAATGGTTAAGGCAAGATGCTTTGTCAGAGAGTTACCGGACTTGCGCTGGTTCGGGTCTCCATGGGGGAAAACATTTTTTCTTGTGATTTTGGCCAGTATTGGGCCATTGCTCACTCAGCATCATGAGGCATTTGGGTAGCTACAATAAGTAGCGGCTCCAAGTTCAGAAAATCAGCTATAATGACTGGGGGACCTGACATGCTGACCACATATCAATCCTACACTGGGTGAATGATCTTCTATCTCTGTGATCAACTCATGTGGAAGTGAGTCCAACAGCCAGCTAGTAGGCCAAGAGCCTTCTAGGCCTTTCAAGCCATGGGTTTTTTTTATTATTTTATATTCCGTTAAGTGAGTCAAATAAGTTATTACATGTTACCTCATAAAACTCCGTGATCTTCACAGGACTGGTTTCTGAAGCTATTGCTTGTATCATCAGCCAAGATTCCATTAACTCTATAGTCTGAGTTCTGGTTGACGATAGAGGAAATAACTTCAGAAACCGGTCCTGTGAGAATCACCCAGTTTTATGAGGTGAGATGTAATAATTTGACTTACTTAATTTATTTGCCTGATAATGTAAATTCCCATCATAAAATTTCATTAAAGTAATTTAATTTGGATTATGTAGGTAGATCCTTGGCAAGCTTTATTGTTTTGTTATCTTGTTTTCCGTAAGTTGGGTATGGAAACTTAAAAGCCTTATGATCCATCCATCCATAGTAATTCTGCCCAAGGGTAGGTATTTCACTGCAATCATAGCATTTTCATGCTATGATTTGCTAGGTAATTATAGGTGTGGTAGCTTCCCGTTGCTTTCTTTCCACATCGGTGAAGGATGATGATGATGACCGGATGATATTTGGGGACTGTTGGTCCCTAAGCTTCCTGACATTTGTCTTACAGGTGAGGAAAACCCCAAAAAAACCTCTCCCAGGAGCTTGTCCCGACCAGGAATTGGACCCACTGCATGACAAGGCAGCACGCTACCTCGAGACCACAGTGGTGGACACGATGAGGTATTATATTCTAAAAAATGTGTAAATAGTAATGTTTCACAATAATATATAAGGTATTAGTGTTACAAATTTGTGTGTTTATGTACATTGATAGCTGTGTAATGTTCATGTATGTAAATCCATATTGATTCTTGTATATAATTGTTATGAGTAATTATGAATGCTGATAATAATAAAAAGCAATGTTTTCAAATGAAACATATTTTGTATTTATTTCAGGTGTCATACATATTAATTCCACAATAAAATATAAGTATGGACTGTTCTTTAATTTCATTTTCCTGCATTGTCCAAGTACTAGAATTCACTTCTGTTTCTTTTATCATGACATACAAAACTCATGTCCACCAAAAACAGATGTTTATTTCCAATATGCAGTTCCCTAAGATTCATCCAAATATCCTCCCATCTAAACCTTCCTAATGGTATTTTCTCAATAAAATAAATACATTTGTCGCTATAAGTTTTATAAGTTTGTTATGGGTTGATCATGTAGATTGAATAGACAGTAGAAGAAATTTTTACTGGATTAAGTTCGTTGAGGAAAAGGTTCAGTGGAGGGCTTTAGTGAATGTGCCATTTATCTTATGTATTTCATAAAGCCCTAGAGCTTGCAATATAAGTAGTAAAACCAATCAGCTATTCAAGGGGACATATTTGAAAAAAAATCATGTTGACGTGAGGATGAGGTAAAACAGTAAACTGAAATGAAGTTTCATGCAATGACTACATATTTTAAAGATGGTTGTTTATATAAATGCCCTTATAGGACTGTAGGGCAAAGTAAGTGGGCATATATATAATATACATCATAATGTCCCATTTTTTGTTTTGATATAAATTTTAGAATAACACTGATAGAGTATCAAAGTTTATAAATTATGACTATAGTCTTGTATCAGGAGAAGCATTAATGACCATAAGGAGAAGAGACAATACTAATAATTTACATAACATGGTGATTAAAGATTTGTGGTGAATTACAGCAATAATTAATACATAGTTACTTAACAGTGTTTCTATAAACGGAAAAACTGCACTTAAACTAGCGTGGAATATTTTCAAAGTCCAATAGAACAACAGTGCGCATATGTCAGGTTTTATATAGCCAGCGATAACCCACAATCTAACCACATATCGATTATCATCCTCGATTACTATATGTCGCTGTGAAATTTAAATTACTAATATTTGCAATATTAAGAGAAAATAGCATCATAATATTGTCTACCAGTGTCATAATATTGTGATTTGCATATTTAAATAAATACTTCAAAATTGTCTAATAATGTTATAAAAATTGTTTGAAAAAGTTTAAAGCATTAAATAATGTTAGTTAATACAGAAGAAGAGTTTACGACAATATAAATGAAAAATCAAGCGCTAGTAGAAGTGCAGTTGAGCCCTATACCATATGTATATTTTTTACCATAATCTCAACCTTTAGTTAAGGAAAATAAAATGCACCATCCAAAATTGATTAATAACTTTGTATTTATTTGATGTATTTACATAACGTGGTGATGGTAATTTCTTACCATGTTCTTAAAATATTATCTTCATAGTGTAATTTTGATAATGGTTTTCTATTAACAATTACAACAATAAATTCATACATAGTTACCTATCAATGATTTTATAAACCATAATAATAAATTATTATTTTGCTACAATCTCGACTTTTAAGATTAGGCCTACAAAATTATTAGGACCTATAGTATTACCTGTTATGCATAAATGTATACCTATTATCCATAAAGATAACATAATAAAATAAAATAGACCATCTCAAATGGATCACTAAATACTGTTTTTAATTTGATATAAAATAGATCACGTATATTATATTAATTTGGTTTGTTGATATCCCATAACGTACATATAACGTACGCTTTTCTCCATCACAATACACATGTATAAAATATAAAAGCTCTGGAATGTTACAATTTGACCTTTTATACTTTTCTTACTATATTTATCAATAATATAAGCCTATTCAGATAACTAATTCTATAAGGGATAACTGGGCAATATATATTTTTTACTTTCATTGTTGGACATTTCTATATGTAGGAAATCCTAATTTTGCCATGAATACGTTTTGATTACACACATATATTTGTATGTTTAACCTCAATCAGATTCTATTTCCTCATTTTTGTAATAAGTTTAATTTATTTTAGGCAAACAATCACATTCCCATAACCTATACAATTGCAGACGATTTTTAAAAGACGCCATATTTCACAATATCATATGGATTATTTCTCTATGCATTTTTAAAATCATTGCCAACATGCGCATTTTTCCATCTCGTCTCCATCTCGCCTGAGGTAGAGACAAGTTGGTTTCAAGAATACCATCTCTCACTCTCGTGGTCAGACTCAACTTACGGAAGTGAGAGAGGTGGGGGAGAGGAGAGTTGGTTTCAAGAATACCGGCCTAAGACTAGGGAGAGAAACGCTTGTATATAAGCGATCTCATATATCGATGTTATGATGTGAGTCATCAGAACTCGGGCTAATTAGAGTTATGTTTTTATGGTTGTTTAAAAGTAGAATTCAATACGTCAGCAATTGTTTACTAACTACAGCTTACTAATGCGATTTCCGATAATTTGTTTTGAAAGTACATGCACTCTGATAAATATATAACATATGAAGAATGTGTATACATTCTGGGGGGGGGGGTTAATTTTTTTATTTCAGTGGTTCAATCTAGAAATCACAAGTATTAAATCTTACATATTTTTTTTTATTTCAGTGGATCAATCTAGGAATAAAAAATATTAAAATCTTACATCAGCTAACTGTAATAAACTCCACTCCAAGCAGACATACCTAGAAGGCCCTTGGTCTACCAACCGGCTGCTGGCCTCATGTCCACATGTGTTAATCACAGAGGTAGACGATCATAAGCCAGTGAAGGGGTGACATGTGGTCAGCATGTCGGGTCACTCAACCGTTATAGTTGGTCTTATCAATCTGGAGTCGTTACTTATTGTAGCTACCCAAATGCCTTACGATACTGGGTGGGCACCTGTCCCATACTGACCGAAATTCCATGAGAAAATGTCTTCCTTCATGGGGACTCGAACCAGTGCAAGTACCATAGCTCTGCGCCAAGGCTTCTTGCCTTAACAACTCGGCTATGACGCCGGACTAAACTGTAATCAGTTACTATATATATATGTCCAGCGCTGTGGTCCCGAGGTAGCGTGCTGCCTTGTCACACAGCGGGCCCGGGTTCGAGACCCGCTCGGGAGAGATTTTCTGGGCGAGGTTTTATCGGGGTTTATCCTCACCTGTAAGACAAATGTCAAGAAAACGTTAAGGCCCAAACGGTCCCCGAAATCATATGGCCATCATCATCATCATCATCATCATCATCCTTCACCGGTGTGGAAAGGAACGGGATGCTACCACACCTACAATTCCCTAGTAAAGCTGCAAAGCATAACATGAAAATGCTGTATTTGCAGTGAAAGACTTGCCCTCGGGCAGAATTACTATGGATGTATATATATATATATATATAGTATGCATGTGTATATATATATATATATATATATATATATGATATAAGAAAAATAAATGCCTGGACGGGATTCGAACCCGGAATTCTGAGTCGGTAGCTCAGCGTGTTATCCATTACACCACCAGGCGAATTCAATTCAAACACTTATTTTTCTTATATATGTATTATATTCTCCATTATTACTAGATGTCGCTAAGAACTCGGTCTTAACTCCCATCTAGTAGCTGACTATAACAAGTAAGCAAATTAAAAAGAATATTTTTACTTTATAGCAGTGACGCTTTATCGATGTTTTATATATATATATATATATATATACACACACATGCATATAATTTTAGAAGGTATATTTAACAATTGAGAAGGCACTTTGTTATTAAGTATTTAATAGTTTCGTTATTTTTATAATTTAAAATGGTATGTGGCAAGCTAGTTCATTTAATTACATTATTGATTTAAATTAATATTTATTTTAGTGCAAAATTAAATTTAACAATTTTCGTAGAATTGATAAATTATTTGCAGTTCTTTATTAATCTCTGTTACTGAAGCTGTGTATCTACGTTCATAGTATTTTGTTACATAATTGTGTAATATTGTAGCTCTTTTAGAAACCACGCTGACTGCTACCATTTTGTGCGGGCTTGAGAACCCAAACCACGGTCTGACTACCATTTGTGCGGGCAAGTTACCAAAACCAACTGCTACCATTTGTGGGGTTTCGAAACCACTATAAATAAACCACGCTATTGCGACCATTTGTGCGCACGCGGAGCGGAACTTGACCAAAATAATAAACCACAATAACTGCTACCTCTAATCCGGGATCGGGTTTTGTAATTGCTGTTTCTATTAATGTGGATCTCATTTCCAAAGAAGTTATCTATCAGGAAGTGGCTTGCCTTGGGCCCATAGAAGGCAGCCGTTGATTCATCTTTCTTTCTCTAATATATATATATATATATATATATATATATATATATATATTAACATAGAAGAATACTGATTTTTAAATACATACAGTGAGTGAACAAGATAATAATTGTGTTTCAGGAACGCTAAACAGCATAATAGTTAAGGAGCTCGGAATAGTTTCCTACTTGAGTGATTTTCCGTACAGGATAGTAAACAACTACGTATACTTAAATGATGAAACAGGGGCGTTGTTTAAAAGATAACATTTAATATAAACAAGTTGGCTGAGTAAAAATAAATTAACAAAAATAATAATAATACTGATCACACGATCAAAATAGCCATACAAATAAATAAATGAACAACATACCATACATCACGCAACACTCATACTTGCGTCCGAGTTTCAGGGACCACCTCTTCCCTGGACTGCCGGACTAACTCAAACAGGCCCCTTCTTGGCCTCAGATCAGCTTGTCTATTTAGAATTCCAGTCGCATCGCGACCTGGAATCGGATTCCAATCTTGAATCCGTTTAAACAACAAAACGATGACTGCTAGGATGATCGAATGATACTGTTCTGTTAGTGCACCACGTATATGAAGGTTCCGAGGTAGAGGGGAGATGCGCCGTAGACATTGCGCGGCAGGAAGGGTGAAGAGGGAAGGGGTAGCTACAAGGAGAACAGGATATTGGCTTAGCTCATAAATATTCCAGTGTAGGGAGGAGAACGAAGCTACCATACTGAGCCGAAAAATGCACTTTCGGTTCAATATTTGCATTTTGAAATTCTAAATAAAATTCAAGTATGTCAGTCAGATCACAAAATAATGTCAGTCAGTCATAACTTCGGTATTAATTGTGATTTAGGTTTATTTTTTTATTTAAAATGTATCTTGAAATGTGCTCTCCAAACGGTATTTTGGAAAATTGAATTAAGAATCACATTTCAGAGAATGATGTAGATGAACATGTTAAGCTGTATGATGAGTTGACATTTATGTCAGTCAGTCACACATACTTTGATAGATAATAAATAACTTTTTTTTCCTACAGAAGTTGTATATTTATGTACAATCTTAATCAGACACTTTTCCTCTTTCATATCTTGTATGTATCTAATTTCAATCAATTGTAATATTTAAGCAAGCATTTTGCAGCAAAAGTGTATTGTAAATGTCAGTCAGTCACATATGGAATTGCTCTATAAGTAATTGGAAACTATGCTAACCATAGAGGAAAGATTTGCTGTCGTTTTCGCTCATATACGAGGGTTGACCTTATGGCAGGTCCAAGAAGAATTCACTAAAAATCAGAAAACCAACTATTAGAGATCTGGTACTGAAAATGAATATAATGGAAATGGACAGCTAATGACAAATGAGGAAAATTTTGAGGAAGTGGCTGAATTCAAATACCTAGGAACAATAATCACAAATAGGAATGAGATGCACAAAGAAATTAAACATAGGCTCAATTCTGGAAATGCATGCTATTATTCATTGCAGAGACTTTTGATGTCCCAACTCCTTTCAAAAAACGTTAAGCTGAAAATATATAAAACTATTATTCTACCAGTTATATTATATGGGTGCGAAACATGGACTCTTACTTTAAGGGAGGAAAGGAGATTACGAGTATTTGAGAATAAAGTTTTTAGGAAAATTTTTGGACCAAAGAGAGATGAACAGACAGGTGAATGGAGAAGACTACAAAACAATGAACTACATGGTCTTTATAGGAAGCCAGATATAATAAGAACAGTTAAGTCTCGTAGACTGCGATGGGCAGGACATGTTGCGCGTATGGGGAATGAAAGACGTGCACAGAAACTTCTTGTAGGAAACCAGAAGGAAAACGCCCAGTTGGTAGACCAAGAATGAGGTGGGAGAACAACATTAACTATGATTTGAGGGATGTAGATTATACAGGGAATGATTGGAAAGCATTCGCTTAGGATATGGATATATGGAGAGCTTATGTCCGCGCGGCCATGAACCTACGGGTTCGATAGTGCCAGTGAGTAAGTAAGTAAGTAAGGTACTGAAAATGAAACGGACGGGATCTGTTGCTGATGAGGCACGAAGAGGGAGACCAGCTACAATATCAGAAGACGTGCAAAACCACACAGGATGCCATCTCACGAAGTCCCGGTGCATCAACCAGAAGATTCAGCAGAGTGTTGGATATGTCCCAAAGCACAGTATGGCATATCTTGCACTTCAAACTGAACAAACGCCCGCTCCTATCACATCCAGAAAATGCACAAGACTCTGTGGCTCGACAAGATATGTGTGATGAGCTGTTAAATGCCATCAATCTCACAGCAAGATCTCATGGAACATGTGTTGTTCAGTGATGAGGCAACATTCCACACATGTGGACATGTCAATAGGCATAATTGTAGGAATTGGGCAGGCGAACAGCCAAACGCCATACGAGAGTTTCAGAGAGACAGCCAAAGGTAAATATGTGGCTGGGAATAATAAAAACAAAAATTTACGGGCCATTCATGTTTGCGGAAACAACAGTAACTGGAAGTAACTATCTTGACACGTCAGAACAATACCTGGCACCGCAGCTGGCACAGGAAGGTGTACAAGATACTGTGGTTTTCCAGCAAAATGGTGCACCACCCCATTTTGCCACATTGTTCGTGACCACCTCAACAAAGTTTTCCCTGGTAGGTAGATAGATCGTGGTTCACCGAGAATTTGGACGGCCCGCTCTCCAGCTCTGATACCACTAGACTTCTTCGTTTGGGGTTTCGTTAAGTCCAAAGTTTATGAAGTGAAGATCAACATATATAGCAATTGAGAAACTGAATAAGCTGCAGCGGTAGCTGCAATCACACGAGCTATGCTGGCAAAAGTATTTTGCGGTACACAAGAAAGATGGAGTCTGTGCCGTGACTTAGAGAGCCACAACATTGAATTGTACTGAGTTTAGCATCCAGTAGTCATTACTTTCCATATAACGAGCGTCGTTTCAACCCGTATTATGTCCAATCCTGGACAAAATTGAGTTTCTTTTCGTTATGTTTTTCATACGCTCTATCGAGCTGTATGCTCAACTCGTGTCAAATCGCATTTTTTCCTTGCGTAAATGAAGCTAAAAAACAAGTGGTTGTTTCATATCGTATTATGTCCTCATTCACGGTTGGTGTAAATCGCATTTTGTCCTCATCTCTATTTTCCATGTTGTCTGCCCTGGAAATTTAATTTTTTGTGTGGGATATACTGATCACATGATATTAGTTTTGCCGCGACGGTAGTTTTATGCATTGTTAGTGAATAAACGCACTACTTTTTTGCTGTGAGATTGATGAATGCGTTAATGTGGGGGCAAGAGGCAGTCGAAGGAGGCAAAAAATGAAAACAAACAACGCGGCAGTTTCAATCAGAGGTATGGTAGATATAATAGTCCAATTTTCTTAAAATAGCCTATCTGTAGGTAACATTCTGTGAATTAATGTATTACATCATTTACTGATAGGCTTACTTACTTACTCACTGGCACTATCGAACCCGTAGGTTCATGGCCGCGCGGACATAATCCTGAGATAATGCTTTCCAATCATTCCCTGTATAATCAACTTCCCTAAAATCATAGTTAATGTTGTTCTCCCACCTCATTCTTGGTCTACCAACTGGGCGTTTTCCCTCTGGCTTTCCTACAAGAAGCTTCCATGCACGTCTTTCATTCCCCATACGTGCAACATGTCCTGCCCATCGCAGTCTACGAGACTTGACTGTTCTTATTATATCTGGCTTCCTATAAAGACCATGTAGTTCATTGTTATGTAGTCTTCTCCATTCACCTGTCTGTTCATCTCTCTTTGGTCCAAAAATGTTCCTAAGAACTTTATTCTCAAATACTCGTAAACTCCTTTCCTCCCTTAAAGTAAGAGTCCATGTTTCGCACCCATATAACTGGTAGAATAATAGTGTTATATATTTTCAGCTTAACGTTTCTTGAAAGGAGTTGGGACATCAAAAGTCTCTGCAATGCATAATAGCATGCATTTCCAGAATTGAGCCTATGTTTAATTTCTTTGTGCATCTCATTCCTATTTGTGATTATTGTTCCTAGGTATTTGAATTCAGCCACTTCCTCAAAATTTCCCTCATTTGTCATTAGCTGTCCATTTCCATTATATACTGAATTTCTACGTGTGACCATATATTTAGTTTTACTGATATTTACTTCCAGTCCCAATTTCTTATTGTTACTCAATAGTGTGTGCGTGTTGTCCTTTAGTATCTCCTCGCTATCGGCCAGTAGTACTACATCATCAGCATAAACTAACAGCCTATTAATACCATTGAGTTGTAAGCCTTCCTCATTCTCTAAAGATTTAATGGCATGCTCTAGTACAAAATTAAATAGTAGAGGAGATAGTGCATCTCCTTGCTTCAACCCATTCTGGATTTCAAAAGTCTCTGAAAACTCTTTCCCTACACGCACCCTACTCTTTGTGCCATTTAGACACATTCGTATAAGTCTAACTAACTTTTTAGGAATTCCGAACTCCAGCAGGATACTATATAACTTCTCCCTCTTAATTGAATCATATGCTTTTTTGAAGTCCACATATAGTTGATGTACAGTACCATTATATTCCCATTTCTTTTCTAAAATCTGTCTAATACTAAAAATCTGATCTGTTGTAGACCTGTTTCTTCTAAATGCACATTGAAGATCTCCTAGAATGTCATCAATATAGGGAGTAAGTCTGCTTACTAATATATTTGTTAGAATTTTGTAAGAAGTTGAAAGTAATGAGATGCACCTGTAGTTGTTGCAATCAGTTTTATCTCCTTTCTTATAAATTAGTACGATAATTGATTCCTTCCATTCATCTGGAAGAGCTTCTTTTCCCCAAATCATACTAAGCAACCAGCGTATCTTGTCCATCAATTTTTCTTCCCCTGATTTTATCAGTTCTGCTGGAATCTCATCTGAACCTGATGCTTTATACATCTTCAATTTTTTAATCGCCATTACAACCTCTAATGCACTTGGATGTGCGAATCGCATTTCTGCTGTCTGTAAATTATCCTCCTCAATGTCCGTTCTGTACGAGTATGTACACTTAATAGCTGATTAAAGTAACTTTTCCATCTATTTAATATACTCCTGGAATCTGCAATCATATCCACATTTTCATTCCGAATTATGTTTGTTCTAGTCTGAATCCCTTTCTTCTCTATACTAATTCCCTGATATAATTCTCTAATGTTCCTATTTTTTGCATTCATTTCAAGATCATTAATCTTCTCTCTCAAATATTCCCTCTTTTTACTCTTTAGTAACTTGGTGGTTTCCCGTCTAATACTACCCAATTGCTCTAAATTTACCTCATTTGGCTCGTGTAACCATTTCATTTTTGCTAGCTTTCTTTTCTTTACAATGTCGGCACATTCCTCATCAAACCATTTCTTGTTTTGCCTCTTTTTTAAACAACTAATGCTTTCTGATGCTGACAATTTAATAGTATCTCTTATAGTCTCCCATTCTTTATTTATATCAGTTTCTTCTTCGTTTGCCACATTGTCATCTGAAGATTCCAGTACTTCAAATCTATTAGCAATTTTGATTTGGTATTCTTGCCGTATTTCATCATTTTTCAAGTTTTTTAATTCAAATTTTACAGAATCATCTTTAGCATTTGTTCCTCTCATAAGCGATAGCCGTTGTCTGATTTTCACTCTGACCAGATGATGATCCGAATTGCAGTCTGTCCCTCTAACTGATCTAACATCGATGATGCTACTGTGCCAGCGTTTATCCACTAATACATGATCTATCTGGTTCCGAGTTTCTCCATCTGGGGACGTCCAGGTGTATTTATGAATATCCTTATGCTGAAATGTTGTGCTCTTAACAATGAGATTCTTTGATGTGGCAAATGTGACTAATCTAACGCGTTGTCGTTACTATCTTCATGAAGACTGAATTTGCCTATTGTTGGTTTGAATATATCTTCTCGCCCCACTTTTGTATTAAAATCTCCTAAGACAATTTTCATATGATATCGTGAAAGGCTATCAAATACGTATTCTAATTCTTCATAGAACTCATCCTTGATCTTGTCATCTTTATCTTCTGTGGGGGCATGTACATTTACAATTATAAAATCATGTCGTTTACCCTTTAGAATTATGTATGATATCCTATCACTAACAAACTTAATATCTCGGATAGCGGATAGGATCCTCCTTCTGACTAAAAAAACCCGTTCCAAATGCAGGTCTTTCTGCACCCCCGTAGTATAATGCAAAGCTTCCTGATTCCTGACTACCTTCTCCTGGCCACCTAACTTCATGTAAAGCGACTATATCGAAGGGCGATTTATCTAATTCCCGCATTAATATCTCTAGTGCCCCGCTATTGTATAAAGCCCTAACATGCCATGTTCCTAGGAACATGTCCCTGTGTTTGAGCCTTTGGCACAGGTTCCCTGAAGTAGTCCCCGCCCGGAGAACCGAATGGGGGACTATTTGACCTCCGGAAAATTTTACCCCAGTTGAATCCATGTCCGCATTTCTTGACGTTTGTATTTTTACGGTGAAAGATCGTCACTCTTTCGACCAAGGTACTTTTTTCGTCTGGCTTATCACCTTAGATCTGTCCGCATGGGTAACCCTATCGGCAGCAATGCTACCGCCGGCATAGCTCTCAGGATCATTTAAACACGCAAGCCACTCCACCACTAGAAGGTAAAGATACCATGGAGGGGTTCTTCTGTATCCGGTGTCTTTAATTATTTTATGACAGATCGAATTATTTCTATGCAGCTTTTCAGTAAGATAACGTCTCCTGGAAGCATTTATGTGCGTTTCACAGGACAACGATATGAAAGGACTGCTTCTTCCGCTCTTCAAAAGCCTTACAAGTTTAGCTCTGCTTGTCACTTGACCGTTGAAGACTTTGACGAAGATGTGGTCGGCCAATATGGGTACAGACGCCATTCCCTTGTTGTGAACTATTTTTAATTCCCCTCACCTCCTATCCACCAGCAATATTAACCTAAGTCAATCTTTCCCAATAGGGTCGTCTGGCTCAACGGGTACTAAGTCTCCCCACCATGACAAGGTGATAGCTCTTCGGGGGGTACCACCAAACTAATTTGACAAATTATTATTTGTTTTTATTCAATGCCCCCGGATATCATTTCGACAATTCTGGTGCTCTCCTGGCATTGGCGTGATTCTGAGGTTGGGGCTCCTGGAAGGCGGAGTAAAGCTGCCCCGATGATATTGTCCCAAGGATCGGCTAGATTTTATTACACTTTATTTTGGCGTAAATTAAGGTACAGATGATACTTAAATTCTCAATTTAAACGTTATTTCTTTTCACAAATTATCATTAACATTTAATCACAACTATCACAATTAACTTCCTGTTAATGTTTTAATCTTTTCACACCCATTGATGGATCTATTCACTACACAACTTATCTCTGTCCAACATGAGACTGACTGGCCTCCTGCCTTCGCCCTATTTATAAACGGACAAGAAAATTTCCAGGCACAGGTTCGAGACACTTCGCCCTATTTATAAAGGGACAATAAAATTTCCAGGCACAGGTTCGAGACACTTCGAACCGTAGAAGATTCTGGCTACCGACATTTCTTAAAAGGGAGGGGGTAGAGTCATCTGGGTGGTTGACGCGGGTCTTTTGACTTGCGATTGGCGACTCGCAAATCCATTCTGAACAATGTGAGACCCCCAATCTCGCCGCGCAATTCATACGTCGCGAGGCGTAACAATATGATGGGTGATGATGGTGTTGTGCCAGGAGAGCCCTCAATCCTAAACTTAGTCTATGGCGAATATAAATGATGATGATTATGATGGCCTTGTGATGTTTTGGGGACCGTTTGGGCCTTAAAGTTTCCTGACATTTGTCCTACCGTGAAAAACCTTACCCAGGAAACTTGTCCCGACCGGGAATCGAACCCGGACCCGCTTCGTGACAATGCAGCACGCAACCTCGAAACCTCAGCGGTGGACTCACAAATTATTAATGTATATTTTCTGAAATTTTAACAGAGTCCAATGCCTAACGCACGCAAATAATTGGAAATTTCAGTCTTGAGAATGATAGCTTTGCTTTTTAAACGCATCGACTGTTTTTTTACCGAACGGTTAGTGATTGGGTTTTATTTATAGGGAATTTGGTATTCCTTTACCATGCATTGAAGGATGGAGAAAATGTTAATCACATTTACAACATTGATGGCTTTCATTCATTTAACTGTCTCGGTGAATCAGGAATTTGCCTCGCATCAGCAATTCTACGTGGTGTCAGTTGTATGAAACAAATGACCTCGGTTGCTGAAACAAACAACACCCTCCACATATTGCATATGACCTTGAACGGCAAAATAGCACCAGCGCCCTACAGTTATAAAATCACCAATAACATCCTACACATATACACTTTGTTGTAATATCCGACAGTACCGCACCATAGCGTCGTTAAGGTAAGATGCTTTGACGCAGAGCTACGAAACTCATGCTGGTTCGAGTCTCCATGGAGTAAGACATTTTCTCATGGTATTTCGGCCAGTATGGGACAGGTGCCTATCCAGCATCGTGAGGAATTTGTGTAGCTATAAAAAGTAGCGGCTCCAGTTTGAGAAAACCAACTATAACGACAGGGAGACCCCTACACTGGCTGCATGATTGTCTGTCTCCGTGATTAACGTATGTGGATGTGAGGCCAGCAGCTGGTTGGTAGGTCGAGGGACTTCTAGAACTGTCGCACCATGGAGATAAAAGAAAAGAAACAATTATGAGGTCAGATGGTGTTAGAGATTATTTCAAACTTAACCTTATCTGAAATGTTTCTTGCGGTATGTATATACCCCAGATGTCCAGCTGGACACGCGCACAAAAGGACACACACATGGAGGCATACACATACATGCACAGATACACACGCACATATAGGTACATATATATATAATATTATACAAAGCTTTTATATTATAAATTATTTTTAAAGAGGCCTTTTGAAAGCAATGTTTCATCTTCTGAAACATTGCTTTCCAAAGGCCTCTTTAAAAATTATACAGCTAACAGTTGAGGAAGGCGGAGAACTAGATAATAATTTGTAATCAATTATTTAATTAAATAATAATTTATTATTTAAAAGCTTTATTGTTAAAAAAAAGAAAATATTAATGCATATTTATTTCAATAAATCTATTACAATGTCACGTGAAGGAACTTATCAAGGACTTCATACTAAGTTTGTTACAAAAGGATTACGATGAGGAATAATTCTATTTATTATTTCAGAGGTATTTTTCTTTCTTTCATTTTTTTGAGTATAGTGGTATAGTGATTATGAATATAGTGGTATAGTGATTATGTTTCTTGACTCTAGTCCCAAGGGTCGCAGGTTCAAACTCCGTTCCTACCATCTCTGATGAAGTTCCATAAATGAAGTATAAGGTTTTATTATCTTAATGATTAGTTAAAAATAACTATCGTCGGCGTGGAAAGAAAAAAACTAAGGGACAAGTCCTCCGGAAGGGACTTTAAGCCGTGGGTCCCAAGTCTGAAGATTTTCAAGCTCGTGAAAGAACCACAAGCCTGAAAAAGGCCTCTCTGCAAAATTTAACCGACCTCCATCCATCCAAGTAATACCTTAGTTACCTATTAGATGTCTGATAGAGACGATATGCTAACCACATGTCACTCGTTGGCATATATAATAAATAAGCGTAACTAAATTAGCTTTGTTAAGAAACTATCGCTTGGAAGCACCCATGTCCTCACGCGGGACATATACACACATTACAAAGTCGGAAAGACAAAGCGAGCTACTGTGAATCATGCTTTACGGTAACTCCCCGCTTGGCAGGTAATGGGGTGACAATCAGTTTACTCGCTTTCCCAATGGAGTGTAACATACTGTTCATCTAATTACAAGAAGCGATGAGAAATTTTGGCAAAACTGTGTAGCAAGTGATGAGTTGATCGTGTTGGTTGACTTGGATGCACGCATTATGGCGATAAGAAGAGAATGAGGGAGAGGCGCCATGTTCTAATCTCGGGGTGTCATCTGCAGGAATGTGAAAACGTTTTGTTTTTTATTATCCCTGGGACTCAGATGCAATCCGGAGTCAGGAATACCAAGTCCCTTCATGTCCCTAGGGTATGCAAGTGATTGCGGTCTTCTTCCCCCGTCCAATCGTAGAGTAAATTCCTCCTTCATATACGGGGAACATCTGCACACAAACAGATGAGCATTTGTGTTTTGATTTTGTAAGTATTTATATTGAGACTGGAAAATTGAGAATTGTAATAAAATAACAGTGTCTTAATCTGTTTTATGTACGATTTGATTGATAGTTTTTTTTTAAGGATGGAAAAATCCAAGCGACAAGTCCTACGGTACGTACTTTAAGCCGTGGATCCCGAGTCTAAAGATTCGTAAAATATCCTTAACGTCCTGCGCCGTCCCCTGAGCGCGGTTTGACGTACTTAAACGCGACCTGTTTCTTCCCTTCTGTGCGGTCATTTAAAAGTCCATGCAGTCCCCCTGTGCGGTAGTATTTTTAAACCACTCACCCAGTAACTTATTTTAGATAACTAACTCACTGGCACTATCGAACCCGTAGTTCATGGCCGTACAGACATAAGCTCTCCATATATCCCTATCCTGAGCTAATGTTTTGTAATCATCCCCTGTATAATCTACTTCCCTTAATTCATATTTAATGTTATTCTCCCATTTATTCTTGGTCTACCAACCGGGCGTTTTCCCTCTGGTTTTCCTACAAGGAGCTTCCATACACGTCTTTCATTCCCCATTCGTGACAGATGTCCTGCCCATCGCAATCTACTAGACTTAATTGATGTCATTATATCAGGCTTCCTATAAAGACCATGTAGTTCACTGTTATGTAGAGCTTATTTTAGATATGTATTAAATTATGAATAAATTATATTTAGTTACTTTACATTTCTAATCTTACCTTGGTTATAAATATCCTTTGTTCACGGAAAGTCGATTTTGATATTGATTGCTGAGCGTATTTATTTGTTTCTTCAACAATAATATTCAATAACGTGTGGTCGAATATTTCCTCGAATATAGCAACAATGTCCCCAGAAACATCGAACTGTGGACCACTGATGTCACAGAAAGTCTCTCGTATTGAATTAAACGTGTCCATATTTTGCCATACAAAATCTGTGGACACTCCCCCTAGCCCTGCAGCAATCAAAACACATGTCAGTGCCTGAATATCTCCCTCGTCAACACAGCTGATGTCACTATCACTTATCTCGTGAGGAGGTTGTGTATAATCAGGTGGAAAGAAACTATCCTCACTATCTGATATAGACGCTAAATCACTACGTTTATCAACCTCATCTAAAATTTTGTCGGCAAACTTAAAATTTTCCTCGCCTGACAACACTTGGTGTCCTGCACACGCACGAGCCATGGTTTCACAAAGACTGCGATAATTGTTTCAAAAGAAAAGTTTGAGACCACACAATGAGACACTTTACAGATATTTATTCTTTTTCGGCAAAAATAAGGCACAGGATATGTTCAGAAGAGGGTCTGGCTGAAAAAAAAAAAGAAAGTATTTTCTTTCACTAACAAGGAGCCACCTCACTCCACTTGCCCTGTCATAAATTATGTCGTAACATGAAGAGGAATCTTTCCTTAACACGGTGACAAAAAATAAGTTCTCCAACATGTAAAACAACCTAGTTATAGGCTTTGGAAATCATAGACGTACCACGTGTGTTGACACGGGAATCTGCATTTGGATATTTAAAACTCCTGGCGTTCTATAACGTTCCTCTGCATCTGGGAAGGGAACAACATGTTTAAATGTCCACGCTGATGGGTTAAGCCGTGGATCCCGAGTCTAAAGATTCGTAAAATATCCTTAACGTCCTGTGCCGTAGGCGAGTGGTTAAGGCAAGATACCTTGACGCAGAGCTATGGGACTTGAGCGCTGGTTCGAGTCTCCATGGGGAAGAAATTTTCTCATGGAATTTTGGCCAATATGGGACAAGTTTCATCCAGCATCGTGATGCATTTGGGTTGCTACAATAAGTAGCGGCTCCAGGTTGAGAAAACCAGCTATAATGGCTGGGGGATCCGACATTCTGATCACATGACATAACTACACTGGCTGGATGATCGTCTACCTGTGATTAACACGTGTGGATGTGAGGCCGGCAGCGGGATGGTAGGACAAAACAATATTCTGTATCAATTTAGATTTCAACTAAAAGTGACCTAGTTTAATGCCATTTGAAAGATTGCATGGAAACTGCTTGTAGGAAAACCAGAGGGAAAGTACCCTGTAAACATTATGTGGGAAAATAACATTAATAATAATTTGAGGAGGTGAATTATATAGGGAATGATTGGAAAATATTAGCTGAGTTTTGAGATATATTTCCGGTTGACCATTAACTTTCTGGCTTGATAGTAAACGTTTTGTGAATATGGTAGTGTACTTTCCAATTGACAATAAATTTTGCACAGGCATTGGGGACTCTTGAACGCACATATTTAGAGCCAAATGGTCTTAGGAGGTCTTTGGAGACGAAGTTATCACATTTCGTTGTAAAGAGGCTTGAGATGTCAGCCCTGCATTGCAGCGGCTTTTACCTCCAGAACATGCATACATTTAGGCACATAATATACAAAGATGGAGAAACAGACAGACAATCTCTGGGTGGTAACCCAGTTCTCAGATAAGTATCACTTGGTCATACAAGAAATCCAGTGTTGAAATTAAATATGGCTCTGAAATGGCTTCAAAAATTAATTTTTCTCTTCAAATATGATTTATCCTTCAGAGAGAAGTGTTAAATTAATAATAGGCACACTGAAAGAAACCCTACTGGCTTTATAAAGTAGTGTTTAAATTTCCAATAAATGTCTTCTTAAATAAGAAGCCGCCATTTGTGTGATCGAGTAAATGCTTGTAGCATTCGGCGCTCTGGAATTAACAATGTATAAGAGGAAAATTTGCTTTTAGATTGGAGTTTCTCAGGTAGCTCAGTGATAGAGCATTAGCCTAGAAAGCGAAAAGGTCTTGGGTTCAAACCCCAGTCTGAGGATTAATTTTTCTCCTCAAATATAATTAATTTATGGATTTGATCAAAATCAAACACTAAAAACTATTCAAAATTTGACTTTTTTTAGGAATTAACACTAAAGAGAATGATTTATTTAAGAAAAATTGTATTGCCTCACCTCACTTCATATTAGACCGGTTTTGGGACCTACTTGAAGAGCTTATTTCCAAAGTGTCTTAAATTCCTGAAATTGTTCTTCTTCTTCCTTTCCAGGACATGCGCCATGTTCTGGTCTCAAGTCCATCCTTTCCTTGGCCATCCAATGATCTTTTTTCCATGCGGTTTGTAGGTGTTGGGTCGTTTTGGGCAATATTGTATTGTCCATTGTTATTTCTATTGGTATTTGTGCTCTTCTTGTTTATGGAGTATTGAAAAAAATATCTCCAGTTCATTTCTTATTGACTCATTATGTAATCTATCTATGCATGTACTTACTTTAGTGGATCTTAAAATTTTCATTTCAGTGACTTGAATGTGTGGCAGATCTGAGATGAGCCCTCAGACTCTACAAAATGCTCCAAATAGCCAGCACAAAACATAGCCTCTCTCTACCAAACCCTTCCATCTACCTTCAGGTGATGAGATTCTTATCCCTGAAGATGGAGAGTGAATGGCAAGTTTCTGGCACCATAAAACCAGATGCTCGGGGCAGACAGAGTTCTATAGCCTTTAAGGCAGTCTGTCTAGGAGAAAGACAACACCTAAATTATACTCTGGTCCTCCAGGTTGGGGGTTTTGTGGTTGAACTGGTAACCACCCAAATAAAAAAAATACTTAGAAGTCTCAAGTGCAAATACAAAACCCAGACAGATTCAATGAAATGGTTAACTTGAGAAATCAATGTTTCTTTTTTATTTTTAAGAAAATAATTTTATACACATACTTACTTACTCACTGGCACTATCGAACCCGTAAGTTCATGGCCGCGCGGACATAAGCTCTCCATACATCCCTATCCTGAGCTAATGTTTGCCAATCATTCCCTGTATAATCTACTTCCCTCAAATCATAGTTAATGTTGTTCTCCCACCTCATTCTTGGTCTACCAACTGGGCGTTTTCCCTCTGGCTTTCCTACAAGAAGCTTCCATGCACGTCTTTCATTCCCCATATGCGCAACATGTCCTGCCTATCGCAGTCTACGAGACTTAACTGTTCTTATTATATCTGGCTTCCTATAAAGACCATGTAGTTCATAATTTTTTATACACATAATATAATTAATAGGTTTTCTTATTGGTAATTACATTGTGAAGCTAGACACAAGTGGACAAGAATCTCACTCCAATAGAAATGACCACATTACTATTGATAAAGGTCGTGGAGATAAGAGTTTGGAAATAACAATGTCACAGAGAATGGTTAATTTTTTAGATGTAATAAAGTACGTAATTATTATAATGTCAATTACTACAAAAAGTATTTTATTTTAATTGAATACAACCTTAAGAATAGGGTCTAATTCAGTCCTTATCAGAAGAAGAATCTATATTGGATTGTCAGAATTTTCTGCCAAAATAACATTGTTGGATGTTCCACAGAGATACTAAGCTTATTTAAAAGCAATTTAATATAATTTAGTTTTTCTTTTTTGATTGGATTCTCCAATGTTTTCCCTTTTTGTTCCAGATTTGCCCACATTTTCCCCTCTTTAACAATGTATGAACACACACCAATAAGTTACAATAGATGGCTTGGCAAGCTACTTTGCTGCCAGTTATTTCAATACATTTTATATCTGTTATATTAAAATTGTTTTTGGATTTAATGAGCTTCCTGGGAGAAATTTTCCAATCATAGGAAAACCAGTCTCTGCCAAGGTACCACTCCAGTGTTTTGACACATTTTATAAAAGTATATAGTTAGAAGAGCTTGCTCAAATTTATGCAGTTTTTTCTATTCAACCAAAAGCATGATCTGTTGGCAAATAACTGTGAACCTTGCTCAGGATATAGTCACATTATACACATGTTACGGAAGAAATAAAAATGGGAGTCATGAAGAGGAAATAAGAAATAGAAATAATAAAGGAAAATTTGCAATTGCTTGCCTCAATGGAATATTGTGGGATAAAAATATGTCATAAAAATAAAATGAATATATATCATACAATTGCTAAAAGCATCATTACTTATGGAGCAGAACTTTGGCCATTAACAACAAAAACAAATAAGTATGTTTTGGCAACGGAAATGGATTTTATACGAAGGGCAGCAAGAATTTCAAGAGAAAAAATTCGGAACTCAGTTATAAGGGAGAAAATGAAGATTGAAGAAACTATTTTAGATTTTATTAAAACTCAGCAATTAAGATGGTACAGACTTGTCCAGCGAATGGAAGAGGATCGACTACCAAAATCTGTTTTGGAATGGAAACCTGAAGGAAGATGAGGCAGAGGAAGACCTAAAACCTCCTGGAGTCAGAGAATATGTTCATACATGAAGGAGAAACATCTACAACCAGGAGATTGGATGGACTGACAAAATTGGCTATTAGGAATCAGATGATTTCAAAGACATTAATCAACCGATGATCTATCTATTAAACACATGTGCTGTTTTGCTTAGCATTATGTAATTTTTGTTCATAATCATCTTGTGAGAAGCTTGCAGTCTGTAGAAATAAGCACTGTAACCTGACAATGTCCGTCATTATGTTTACAACATAGTTTCGGTATGGTAGCATATTCATGTGTCTTTTCTTTTTTTTAGTCCATTATGATGGTGTATGACTTATTTTTTTTACTGTATGTCCTACTTGATGCATTACTTCTTCCTCAAAGTTATCCATTTTAATAAAATCACAATAAGTAAACAAATATTAACAATCAGCAGCTGTTTCCAACTTGTAACAATAAGTGTCATGGGAACAGCTACACTGCGCAAAACAATTAGAGGAACACTATGAAATATGCAAATATTTTTTCATTGGATAAAGGTACAAACATGAAATTAATAAAGTACATTATTTGTGGTTATTTATTTATTGCTCATATCAGTAAAAAAAATGAATAACGCTGACAATTAACTTTTCAAATAATTCCGCTATGTAAGCAATTTAATCTTGTGCTAATTTTTCAAAGTTAAACACTTGTTATATAGAGTTAGTATCGTGTATGGCCTCCATGTCATTCGATGACAGTTTGGCACCTTCGTGGGATGCTCCCAATAAGATTCTGGATTTCCTCTTGCGGGATATTCTCCCATTCCTCCTTCAGAGCATCTCCAAGTTGCTGCAGAGTTTGTGGAGCTTGATGTCGGTTCCTGACCTTCCTGTCTAGAAGATCCCACAAGTGTTCAATAGGGTTGAGGTCTGGGCTGACCGCTGGCCACTCCATTACCTCAATTTCATTCCTCCTCAGGAAATCCCTGGTGACAGCCGCTGAATGTGCCCTAGTATTATCCTGCATAAACATAAATCCAGGGCCTATTCCAATGGCAACAGGTACTACATGCTCTTCCAGAACGTACTCGATAGACCGGACAGCGTTCAGTCGCTGGGGAACAAGTACAAGGTCCGTACGATTGTTGTACATAACTCCGGCCCACACCATTATGGAACCTCCTCCGAATCTATCAATTTCCTGTACAGCCTCTCCAAAAAAATCTTTCTCCTGGCCGTCCCCACACCCTCAATCGACCATCACAACGTGTAAGACGATACCTGGATTCGTCCGAGAAGAGCACAGACTCCACTGGTTCAGGTTCCAATCACCATGGTTTTCAGCATACGTACGTCTTGCTGCCTTATGCCCATTTGTTAAGCGTGGTTTTTTTAACGGGCCTTTTTGGACAAATATTCTCTTTCCTTAATCTGTTCCTTATGGTTTGGTCTGAAACCCGGATTCCAGAAGCCATATGAAGGTCATGCTGCAGGTCTTTTGCAGTTTTTGTACGCTGTCGAAGAGCAGAAAGAACAACGTATCTGTCATCCTGGGGGCTTGTTTTAAATTTACGGCCCTGGCCACGTCTTCTACAATACTGACCTGTCTCTCTGTGCCTGTTTCGTAACCTGGACACCACGGAAGGAGAAACCCCAAGCTCTCTAGCCACTTGTCGCAGAGATTGACCTTGTCGTAAAAGATGTAGAGCATGATACACTTCAAACTCATTTAAATGCCTCATTTTGTCAGAGACTTCAATAAACAAGGCAATAATCAACATTCGTCACTATAGCAACATCAGGAAGCTTACCAATTAGAAGCGGCCAGTGCCTTGCAAAATAAAAAAAATATCTATATTTGTTATTTGAGGTAATTTCTCTGTATTTAGGCCATGGATCTTTAAAATTTGTATCCAATGATAAAATTAATAATTCAATTTACATATTGTCCAACTTTCAGTATCACAGCTTAAAAAAACAATTACTTATTCAATTTATTACAAGTGTTCCTCTAATTGTTTTGAGCAGTGTATATTGAGTAATGTGATCTGAGGGACTCAGCTGATTGGTTGATGCCTTGGAAATAAAATCAGTTTGCATTTAAGACACTTTGAAAAAAAAAACATGAATTTCATTACTATTTTAACTTAGGATGAGAGACAAATTTGAACATAGCACTATGTGGATGTGATTCATGGATGCAAAATTAATATTTTCATATTAAAAAAATAAGTAGTAGTAGTATTCAAATGTTCTGAAGCTCTTGCTTTGTCATCATTCGCTTAAAAAAATAAAAATTAACAATTTTGGATTTAAGACATTTGGAAATCAGCTCTTCAATTAGATTCCATCTTCAGTATGTTCATGACCGTTGTTATGTCAGCTTGAATAGCTGCCTCCTGTTGATAGACTGAAGAAGCTCCAAATCAAATCACTTTTTTTGGGAATTCGAAGCTCATTAATTTCTCCTTATTGTTTTTTTTAATGTAGATTTTTTCTCAAATAGTGAGCTCTGGTTAGAAAACATAAAATCGAAAGGAAGACTAAATTAATTAAAATAATAGAAAACACCTGTTGAGAGAAAGATATCTAAATTTAAAAAAAAAGAGGAAGTGAAATTAATGAATTTTGTAATTTCTGGAGGGTGTAATTTGTTCTTCAGTCTACCAACAGAGGGAGCAGGAGGTGGCTCTTCAAGACGACATAACATGGTTGTGAAAATACTGAGGATGGAACCTAATTAGGTCCCAAAACCATTCTAATAAGAAGAAGGATATGAGGTGAGGTGATACAATTTTTCTTAAAACTTTTCAACTATATTCATAAAATTAGTTCTTACTTCTTCTTCACCTTTCTCTTGTGCCTTTTACCCATTTTCTAAACTGTTGTTGTTCTCCAGAATTTTGTAAAATTGCCAGTAAAAACAAGTTTTGTTTTAGAAGGTAAATTTTGAAAACACAGGTGATTAGTTGTTTTTCATCAAACCCTTAATCTTCTTCTTCTTCTTCCTTCCAAGTATTAGGCCTGTTATGAACCTATAGAAAATTTTCCCTCCAGTGTTTCATAGGACGGCCCAGAGATCTTCGTCCTCTTGGTATATAATTATAAACAGCTTTGGAGATCCGATTTGTACTCATTCTTTCAAGATGGTTATTCCAATTTAGTTGGTACTGTTTAATATATTCCAAAATTGGCGTAGTCTTCAATTCTATTAAGATATGTGTTCCTTTTTCGATCCCATCTGGTGTTAACCCACTGTTCTGCGCATGAATCTCATTTCACAAGCCGTTATTCTGCTTTCATGTTGTCTTTTTAGTGTCCATGCTTCACTGCCATAGGTCTAGCCAAAGTGTCATATAAACGTAATCTGGTGTCTTTTTGTACAAGGGATGGTTTCATAACTTTATTATAATTCCCAAACTTTTATTATAACTAGTAATTTTTTCAGCGATATCCTTTTCATCCCAGATAGAGAGATAATTACCGAGATATTTAAATTGATTAGATCTCTCTAAAATTTTATTCTGGAGACTGATTTTACTTTGTATGGGGTCCTTCCCAAGAAATGCCATAATTTTAGTTTTGTTAATTGATATTTCAATATTAAATTTGGCACCTATTTTTTGTAAATTATAAATTGATTGTTGCAAATCATTTTCGGAAAGTGCCAGAAGAGCTAAATCGTCTGCAAAAAGAATAGCATCGAGTTGAGGTTCCTATTGATGGGTATATATCCTCGTTGTGTTTTCCTCCATTTGTTTATTAATTTATTCATATATATAATGAAGAGCACCAGTGAAAGTCCACATCCCTGTCTTACTCCAGTGTTGATCTTTTTTCCAAGAAGATAATTTGCCATCTTGTTTAACAGAGATTTAATTATTTTTAGAGATGTTGAAGATATTAGTAATATATTGTTGTGGAACGTTATCATCAGCTAAAATTTGTAATAATATATTTCTGTTTACTTTGTCAAAAGCCTTTATGAAGTCAGCAAAGGTGATATGAGTTTCTATATTGAATTCCTTGTGCTTTTCTAATAGTTGTTTTAGAGTGAAGAATCCACCTGTACAAGATCTACTCTTTCTGAATTCAGTCTGCTCTTCTCCAATTATATTTTCATAATTTTTTTTTCAATTTATTCTTAACCATATTGGCATAAATTTTATATCCAGAGTTCAACAAGCTAATTCCACAACTTTGATTTGGCGACTTCCATTTTTGAAGATTGGTATTATAATGGATTTGTTCTAGCTTTGTGGTGGTTCTTGTTCTTCCCATATACTATTAAGGAGAATAAGAAATCTGTCTATAAATTTTTTAGTTGAAAATTTAAATAATTCTTGATTAATGTGGTCTTCTCTGGGAGCTTTGTTACTTTTTAATGATTTAACAACATCAGTTAATTCATCTATAGAAATTTGTTCCAAAGCAGTGTTATTAGGGATCGGTATTTGTAATAAATCATCTTTTTGTGTCCATAAATGATGAAAGTAGTTAAGCCGAGATTCTTTAGATATACAATTTAAATGTGCATTTTCATTTGAATCATTATTTAAATTTTTTAAAACTTTATATATTTTTGGTTGAGGCCTAGTGATACCATTTTCCAAAAATTATGCAAATTGTTCCCATCTTTGTCTATGTTTTTTGCGAACTTCACTTTTAGCTATGGCTCTCTTCCTATGATACTGTATTTTATCTTCATCTTTTTTTGTAGACAAGAATTTTTTGTATGCTTCACGTTTATCATCAATTACTAAGGGGTCCTCATCTAGGGGATATGTGGATGGCGACCACAAGGTGCCCAAGCTGAGCAAAACATTTCTTCCACTTACTTGCGTTTTGCACTCTTTTAACTTTACTATCTAACCTCTCTTGGTCAACTCTTGTTTTTTCGACCCCGACACCATTAGGGCATCTGAGGGCTAGGGAGTCTTTCCTTTCTTCCATTTCTTCTTTCCTTCTCCAGAAAAGCCTGACCAGAAGCTATAAGATGGCAGCCCCATCACTGGTCTTGCCTTCCTTTGGCCAGCAACCAATCAAAGGGACTATTATTATGCTTTGAAGTCTTATAAACCCTTAAAAAAGTCTGAATCTAACCTTCTCCAACTTATATCCATATTTAATTTTAACAAGTAAACTATACAATTTAACAAATCATAACAAGTAAGCTGTCAACCATTGCTTGCCAAAATCTACTTTAAATTTTTTCCTAGAGAAGCATTGTGATGTAACAATACCATATAAAAAATATATACATATATATATATCTGCTGTTTTTAACTGCAAGGCAAAAAATCGAAGCCAGTGTTATAGAAGGAACTACATTTTCTTAGATGCTTAAAGGTAAAATCATTATTGAACCAATGAAAATGCAGCCATACATCTTGTTTGTTTTACATTACACCTGGGATTTAGTTTGGAAGAGATATAGTATCACATTATATTCTGTACTCATTTTATACAGCAACACACTATATGGAGCAGATAGTTATCTCCTACTTGAGTCAGAGCAGAGCGGAGTTAGATGTATGGACAGCAGGCAGTGAGAGTTATCCAACTATCAATTCAGCAGTTGTATTACTTCCCTGTAGTTTAAATTAGATATTTGGTGCTTGCAGTTAAAAGATGCAGACAATATTTTGGACACAGCATTGGTACATCACGCTTCTCTGGAAGAATTTCAAGGTAGGTTTCGGCATGCAATGGTTGACAGTTTCCTCGTTAGATATTTTCTTTTTGAAACCCTAAACATGTCCACTGTCTGTACAAAGAGATTCCAAACAGATTATTACACAGTATACTTATTGTGTTTGGTCCTGAAGTGGAATTAAGAAAAATATAATTTTGTTTTTCTTAATGTTTCTTTTAAATATAAAGCAATACATTTTTGGAATCAAAAGTTGTGTTTTGAGTTCCAAATCTGATTTTATTGAGTGATAATTTTATTTTTGTTATCAAGTAGCAAAATGACTCACATTTTTACAAAAGAATGAATTTGATGGAAGATACATGTTTATTATTCATGATACAGTAGGTTTCTATTAAGTTGACGTTTTGGAATTAACACTACGAGGTATTATTTATTTAAGGAAAATTGAATCACCTCATATTCTTCTTATTAGACCAGTTTTGGGACCTAATTAGATTCTATCCTCAGTACTTTCATGACCATTGTTATGTTGTCTTCAAGAGCTGCCTCCTGCTCTCTCTGTGGGAAAGTGATTTCATTTGAAGGTTCCCTAGTCTACCAACAGAGGGAGCAGCAGACAGTTCTTGAAGACAATAGGCACGTACCCAATTAGGTCCCGAAACTGGTCTAATAATAAGAAGGATATGAGGTGAAGTATAAAAGAAATAGGGATTAAATATACACATTAAGAAAACCGAATATCTCATGACAAAAAAAAAGAAAAAAAAGAAATATTTGAGATCAGTTTTAGAATCAGATGGGAAAAGGTATAGTGAAATTGAGAAAAGAATTAGTGAAGGAAGGAGTGTAATTGGAATGTGATATGGGAAAGTGAAATCAGTGATATGGAGTAAAAAATATTATAAATAAAACCAAGACCTTGATATTTAAATCATTAGTACAAAGTGTTATGTTGTATGATGGAGAGATCTGGACTTTAGGTAGACAGCAAGCAAAAAAAATTATAGACAACAGAGATGGAATTTTGGCAAAGGGCATCAAGAAAATCAAGAAAGGAGAAAATTCAGAACCAGGAAATTAGAAAAATGATGAATGTTAAACATAATATTATAGACGTAATAGTAGAACAAAGATTCAAATGGTGTGAACATCTGATGATGATGCTGGATTGGAATGCTGAAGACAGGAGGACCCAGGGAACAGTGGATGGATGAAGTGAGAAGAAACATGATCAGCAGAGACCTGAAAGATGAAGATGTTGAGAATAGAAATCTGTGGCGGAGCTAAATACATTTTGGCTGAAGGATAACTACTGTAATGTAAAGAAAATCCTTAATAAAAAAATGAGTTCAAGTGATACAATTGTTCTTAAATACATTTTATCAGGTTTTTTATCATTTATACAGAGCTGTTACCAAACTTAACAGTTTGAAATAAAGTAAAAGTATGAGCATGAAGCACAGAGTGATAAAAGTGACACTTGACAGGTACTGAGGAGGGTACAACACATAACAGAATACCAGAAGTAACTTAACATAGTTCTAAAATACAATAATTATTTTATTATAATCATTTTTTCCAACTTTAACAACAACACACAAATATCTTCTCTTAAAAATTCATTATAGTTAAAGTATTTTACAAATTGTTTGAAAAGTTTGTTTGTGTAAACAGGGCTGATTCTTTTAAATCAATATCAGAAGCTTTTCACATTTAAAATAAAATAAAAGTTAATAGAAATCATGATTAAGTTACATCCAACAAATAAAGTATAAAAATGACATTAGATATGTATCAGATACATCATATCACTGTTGATATGTAAAGTTAGGATTCAGCAAACCAATCAAAGACTCACATGTTCTGAAGAATCAAATTTTCTTCAATTATTCATTCCTGTGGTAAATATATATTTAATAAAAATATGAAGACTTGATATATTTTTAAGTCACATGTAGATATGTGCAGGAAATATATGCAGATTTTCAAATCACTTACAAACATGGTATAGAGTTAATAAATTACAATAGGAGGTATTATCGCCTCACTATGACAGTTGTCCAGCGGCTTGCTTTTTGTTTCCTCGCAGCTGTTATATATCATTAAATACCAAGATGCCGACTACCGCCACTATAATAATTCAACATGTTAAGCATTGTTGCATATAACTGGACAACCATCATAGTGAGGCCATAATAACATTATGAGGTTCTTCTTTATAAATAAAGTGAGTCTGTTGCATCCTACCTCATAAAAATTTGAGTTCTGTTAGACATGTTTCAATACACCTGCATATCATCTTCAGCTTATCCAGACTTTTGAATTTTATGTTGTTAGCCCTGGATGTTGACTCCCACTCCATCTTTTGGTGGACCTAAGAATTGAAAATCAAATCCCTCTCACCAGGAATTTCAAAATTCATGATTTTATCCCTGTACTTCTGGATGTAGATTCAGAAAATACAAAATAACTCACCATTAGGGAGAAGTTCTACATCCTGAAGAAATGGGATAGAATAAGGTATTTTTAAATTTCTGGGGAGAGGGATTTGATTTGCAAGTTTTTGGTCAACCAAAACATGGAATGAGAGTCGACATCCAGGGCCGATGACATAAAAATCAACAGTCTGGGCAAGCTGATGATGATATGAACAATATTGAAACATGTCAAATGAAACACAATTTTTTTTTGGGTAAGATATACCAGATTCACATTATTTATTAATTAGAAACAAATCTACTATATTTTTTGTTTAGTTATTTGTGCTCTAATATAAAAAAAATAGCAACTTTTACTGTTTACATGCTGTATAATCATATCTGTGTTACAATCCTACCTTTTACCACATGAAAGAATAATTTTCTCATGGGTGAACAGGATTGTAATCAAATTACAATGGGAAATAGGATTTTAAACATAGCTATATTAAATGAAGAGTACAGGGGAAAAACAATCAAAGTCCACTTTTGGTGAAATTTGAGATTCTGGTACCAGTGGATTGTATGTACCTAGTACTATATTCCAAGAGGTTCATACGTGGAAAAACTCACTCATAATCCATTAAAAATCAGCATTGAAATAAAGTGTCCAGGGGAAAAACAATCGTAGTCCACTGTGAAATGGAAAAACAATCAGAGTCAATATACAATTTAAATGAGAGTATTTTTGGACTCCTTCCAGAGAGTATGAACTTTTTATATGTTGGTCAGCTTGGGGTGTTTTAATTTGTTACATACCTATGCATTGTTGTGGCATTTATTTTTACTGGTACCAAACTGCATTGTTGTTCAATGAAGCCTATTTTACTGGTGTGTAGACAAGCAGTTTATTTTTCAACATGAAATCAAGTGTTAATGTTACTCGTACAGCTCATCAGAGTAGAGGAAAGAAAAGACCTAAACATGGTAGAATCCATGATGCGAGTAAACGCATAAGAGCGATGAGTCATGTTCCTGGTGAAGATTGCAAATGCAAGAAACAGTGTTACACGAACATTTCAAAACATGAACGTAATGTATTAATTCGTGAATTCAATTTACTGGGAGATAAGAAAAAACAGAGTGCACGCGTTCACTAATTTCAGTTTTGCCGGTGAAATGAAGAAGACCACGGAAACCAGAAGAAGATAGCAGCTTCAGAGACCACTCTTACTCTTACAAGGTACGTATACAGAGGGATGGAAAAGCTGTTGAAATTCCAGTTTGTTACAAAGCCTTCATGAGTGTGCATGGTATAACAAACCAGAATATGTTAACAGTCAAGAAATCCCTTTCTACTACTGGGCATGCTCCTATTGACCGGAGAGGTTCTCATTCTAATAGACCCATGAAAAAGACAATTGAGGCCGTTGAAAATGTTATGAAACATATCAGTTCCCTTCAAGATCGCCCTTCTCACTACAGTCTTCACAAAACATCTAAAATGTACCTACCTGAAGAATTAAACATTAAAATATTGCATCAAATGTACACAGAGACATTTCCAGAGTTTCCAGTGTCTTATGAATTTTATTGGAACTTATTTCAGACAAAATTTAATATTGTTCTTGGATATCCTAGGTCAGATACTTGCTCTGCATGTGATGAATTCAAAGCAAAAAAGTACTCTCTACTTGCAAAGAAACTTAACGATAGCAGCAGTGCCGAAGACGTGAATAAAGAAATGAAGCGGCCAGAAACTCTTAATTTATTACATACAGTGTGCCATGCACAGACTTAAAATCAGCCAGAACATTCGTATTCAAGTTTAATTCCACTCTCCAAGGGAAAATACGACGACCTCCAATCCTTGAAGAAATTCTGTTCTGAAAATGCTCAAATCTATTTTTCAAGATTACTCATATTCAACAATGAGTAACTTGGTGTAAAAAATTAATTAATTTCATTATTATTTTTATTATTTACATTTTATAAGGCAAACAGTTATGTATAATGTAACAGTTATGTATAACATTCTGTAAATTAAGCGGACTATGATTGTTTTTGTTTACAAACATGTGCACCTTGACTTTTCATTGCTGAAAAACAGGACTGTAAAATACATGACACTTATTTCGAAAGAAGGGTCTGTTAGAAAAACACCTTGAGAACAGTTCTGGGAAAAAAAAGTTTTCTGTATGTCTAAAGCGCTCGATCTGCTGCGTTTCTAAACTTAAAATTCAATTACTGCAAAATGTTAAAAAGTGGACTCTGATTGTTTTTCCCTTGTACTCTTCAAATGCTATAATAAGTAAGTTAAAGAAATGCAAACAGTAAAAAATACTCTACAATCTGATTCCAAGGAAGAGAAACAATTTAAGAAAATTTCTTACCATTCTGGAACACACAGAACATTTTAAAAATTATTTAACAAATTTAATATTATATTGATATCAATTAATAAATTTAGACTGGGTAATCTACTAAACACTAATAAAAAGGTTAATATCCCAGATAGTAAGAAATCTGGAATTTATCAAATTAGTTGCAATATCTACAACTACGTGTGTATCAATATCATATATATATATATGTAGGGAAAACTAAAAGGAATTTAGACTCTTAAAATAACACTTTAATAATATTAAAAATGGTGAAATTGAGAAATCAGCAATTGCAATTCCTCTTTTATTAACCAAACCTTTTTAATTAATAATGAAAAAAAATTATAAAAAAATTACTGTTTCTATCCCTTCTATCTTTAGGGGGGTTACCCCCCTTGTTAGAAAGTCATACAATTAAAAAAAGAAACTTACCTTTCGAAACATTTGACAAAGCCCTTGGAATTAAATGTTTGGGAAAAGGTATACATTCAGAAGAACAAATTTAGATCCATGAATTTTTTAATTCCCAGTGAGCAAGACTTAATCTCAAAGTTCATCAAATCCACACTAGATGGCAGTTTAGAAGATGATGGTGAAGGCAGAAATTCAACATTCGAAAATTGGCTGAAATAGGAACAACTGTTCCAGAAACCGTGGTTCTGTGCTGTGAAGAATATGGGAGTGTATTATGTGCGATTCGTTTTAACTTCATTAAAAAATGTTAAGTACAATATTTTGAATAAAAACACGCTTATCTTTGATAAGTATTGCTGCATCCATTCCCTAGTTTTACTATTTTCAAGAGTTCTGCAAGAAATGTAGTCTGTTAAAAAAGATGTCATTCGTTGCACATTTCACACACATCAGCAGCTCAAACACATGTGTTGTTGGCCACAAACTAATTTCGTTGTTTTAATTAAAATTTGTGCACTATCCATTCATCCACACCCAAATCTTGTGCAAAACCCCATTTGATAAATTGTCTTCCCTACCACTGCACTGTTTCAGAGTTCGTCATGTTTTGGTCCTGAAAATTCATCATGTGAGATAAAACCATTTTTATCTTTATCTTCATGCTGAAAGATTTCTTCGACTAGCTTATCGTGGTCTTCAAGCATTCTCTTGACTTCGTCACTTTCAGCAACTCCTTCCTGATCTGCGGCCACCATCTGCTTTTTCAAATATTCGCTAACCTGCAAACACAAGGGCAGAATTTAACAACAAAATATTGAGATTTTCATGTTTACTAGCATATGCAAATGATAATGATATAATCAGGCTAGGAGGCCCTTGGCTTCACATCCACACGTGCTAATCAGAGAATGATCATCAGCCAGTGTAGAGGTGATATGTGGTCAGTATGTCGAGTCCCCCAGCCGTTACAGCTGGTTTTCTCAACCTGGAGCCGTTACTTATTGTAGCTATCTAAATTCCTCACAATGCTGGGTGGGCACTGGTCCGATACTGGCCAAAATTCCATGAGAATATTTATTCCCTCATGGGGACTCGAACCAGAGACTTTCAGTTTGTAGCGTATTGCCTTAAACAACTACGCTACGGTTCCAACATGGAGCACATAATATGACAGGGCGCTCATCTCCTGTCGACAAAAGTTCCACGAATGTATTGGACTAAAATGGAGGACAGTTTTCTTCGATATTAAAAATTACAAGTGAAAAAAATATAATTATTACCTTCCGCCAGCAGCCGAGGTCTACTAGACATGACGTATCATCGAGTTACATACAGGTGCGGCATAAGTCAGTTAACCACTGCACATGGCTGACTGATTTTTTTCACATATGTAGTGGTTAACTGACTTAAGCCGCACCCTGTATATAAAAATCAGGGTTAAGAATGAACATTACAACAACATTTTTGATTCCAGAAAAATGATAATCATTATACAAACTAATTAATAAATTGAATGAATAATTCCATTCCAACAACTCAGTTCAACCTCTCACCTTATATATATTGTCTGTCCAACGGATCTGTGCCCCCGTAAGATATGCGAATTTCAGCCTATTTCCTTTTCTGCCTCGGCAAATCATTTCCCTCTCTGCGTTTCTATCTCTTTCCCATTTCTATCTCTCTCTTCCATTTGAACTCCAGTATTGTCAACAACTCCAATCTTCCATAATTCAATATTCAAGAGCCATGTCACTAGGGGAAGTTTGGCAACATCACCATGTTACCATTGGCTGCTGTTTGACGTAGTGGGAGGGGAGTGAGGTGAAATGGTGTGAGTATAGACGTGTACTTTTCTAAGAACGATGTCAGCGCTATAGGGGCACAGATCTGTTGGTCCGTGTATACTTTCACGTTCTACACGCCACCTGGGCCTTACAGTGACACGACCTGTCAAGAGAGGTATTTTAACTATAGATCACACACACCTACTTTTTTGACCACACATAGACATGGAGGGTCTCCTTGAATGAGTGATCAGCTCAATGTCAGGGCCTCCTCCGAGACAACCAACATTAAGACGAAACACACCATTCACACTCATATTCATACATTATACAAAGATACAACGAATTTCCTTGCGATTGAATAACCTATATTCCAGTGGTGGATCAATTCTTCGGTTTCTCTCTTCAAGAGAGTGGAATCCCGGGTTCCAAGGCTTGAGTAAATTTGCCCCGGTTATTTTAAATTATGGGAGTTCAATTCATAGCTATTGCGGTGGACTTTTTAGTCTATTTCGGCATTTGGTTTTGTACCAGGGGAATCCGCAGAATCCCTGGTTGAAATAATCGGTCCTGGGATTTTGGTTAAATTTGACCTTTATATGTGTCTGTAGTGACCATAAAGAAGGCGCAGCTCCTTACACTAAACATGACGAACATGATAATGATGATTATGATTAGATAATGTTCGGGAACATTTGGACCTTATAGTTCCGTGACATTTGTCTTACAGGTGAGAAAAACTCCCGAAAAGAATGAAACATCTCAGAAAACCGCCCTCTGAGTATGAGGCAGCGACGCTACCCCGAGACCACAGCGCTGCAGCGATGAATTCAATGAATCATAAAAATATACCTAATTAAGGGTACCGATAGTTATGAACAAAGAAATGACAAAACCATGTAGCAGTTTGTCGGAGCGTGGAATTTCGACAAGTGTTAGGCGTCGTTTTATTTACAGTAAACATCATCATCATCATCATCATCCAGGAATTAAGCCTGTTGGCACGTTCCGGCTTCATGAAAATTAGAATTGTTAAAATTTACAGTAATATGGATATAATATTGTATTTATTATATTATTTCTAATAAGTGAATGTACTTCTAAAATGAACGACATGCAATGTTAGGACTATCAAATATAATAAACTACTATATGCATAGGGTTTAGAAAATCGAAGGGGTAATTGGACATATTAATAGTTAATTAAATATATAAATGCATGATTTTAAAACACAGATATTCGTCTCCAGTTCTAGCTGGTTTCTAGAGATTATAAGTGAGCTCTGTACACCGGTAGTCTCGTCTTCTATTAAATATATTAAGGGTGAGATCTCTTGTTTTATTTTATAGAATAAAGTAGCGGCTACAGTACATAATAAGTCATTTTGAACATCGTGTGATGTGCCAACGAACACAGTAGAAATTTTCAAATCTTCTTTTAATTTCTCATCTATAATGCAACAATTCAATATAATTATGCACTACCTCTTTTGTTAGATTCGGAGTTTTCTACATGACCCCTATGGCAGCTCTTGTTCGGCTAAGAAACACACAGCGTCTATTAGGCAGCTAACAAACAACTTGTTCGCTTTAACGTTTTCGTTATGCTAATCCGAATTAATTTTGATAGCCCGGCTTCGGGACTCTTCAATTCTAGTGTAGCGCTATTTCACAGTTAACATGGACTTCAGATAGTTCATGTCGTTTTTCAGCACATGAAAACTATTTACATCAGAAACCCCCATTGTTGTCCAAACATTTTTCTCCGTCGAAAATAAAAGGCAGGGCTAACAGTAAAGGGAACAATGACTTCCTGCAGTCATATGACATGTTCATACCAACCTTCACGTCCGTCATTAAACGACTCACTTTTGTTTTTTGTTTGACTTATAATGCTATTTAAATTAGGAGCTGGTTTATAACTTTTTAAGTAAGCTTTTGCAGGCAAAGGGATAACTTAACAAGTCTTTAATAATTCAAACACATTCCTCTCCCATGATAATATTCATTTAGTGTTTAATTACTGTATTTGATACGCTCAGAAGCACTACACGTACGCAGGACTTACCCGGAGCAACCGAAACCTCGCTGTTAGCCGTTTCTAGAGTGCTAACAGGGCAGCTACAGAGTACTGGTACTCGGCTTCAAATGCACTACCGATCAGCTTGAATGCGCCTGCGCAAAAAATGATCAAGATCTCGTTCCATGTTAACCTCGGGAGGACGGCTAACAGTGTGGGGATTTAAACACGTTGAAGCACATTGTATAGTATTGGAATGCTACTGTATATATGCAACGCATAGGCCTACAATATGCATTATTATGTTACTATTGTTTACTACATTTAGACTACTTATCAATGCATTGTTGTATCTCGTTCCTGTATTATGTTTCGCTTTAATTAAATATCAAAAAGTTTAATTTTAACTTTTGAAAGTGTTAGCCGGGCTAACAGTGCTAACATGGACCCTCCGCTACTGGTGCGCAGTAAAATTTTAAATCACTATTCTCTTGAATGGCGATTAAAGTAATTAATTTTATAAATGACGCATGTAATGTTCAGTGGTGTTGATATGTTCTCACCTCCTCCCGTGACAGCATCAGATCCTTGTCCGCGTCGATCTCCTTGAACACGTTCACAGGTGGTGGAGTGTCCCCGATGTTAATCAAATCTACTTCGAAAGTAAGAGTGGCGCCTGCAACACAAGTTCACACAATATGAGCATTACATGTGAGCACAAATTCCTGAGATATATAAAAATAAAAAATATGTTATATATTTTGAGTCATAAAGATACAGAAAAATATTTTTACATAAAATGCCTTTATATATTACTTCATAACGAACATGCGATTCTCACACAGTAAATAAAGTTCCTGAAATTGAACAAAATCTTTCTTTGGATTTGTTTTCGATACTATGCTTTACAGGACTCTTGCCGTCCCAACTTCTCTAAAAAATTCTTTAAACTGAAAATATATAAAACTGTTATTCTCCTAGTTATATTATATGGATGCAAAACATGGACTCTTACTTTAAGGGAAGAGAAAAAATGTCGAGTATTTGAGAATACAGTCCTTAGGAAAATTTTTGGACCAAAGAGAGATGAAAGACTACATAACAGTGAGCTACATGATCTTTATGGGAAACCAGATGTAGTAAGAACAGTTATGTCTCGTGGACTGCGATGAGCAGGTCATATGGTACGAATGGGTAATGTAAGAGAGACA
This sequence comes from Diploptera punctata, assembly GCA_030220185.1. NCBI lineage: Eukaryota > Metazoa > Arthropoda > Insecta > Blattodea > Blaberidae > Diploptera > Diploptera punctata. Next base: position 364,567 of record JASPKZ010006838.1, on the reverse strand, counting down.
TGGAAGCTTTTTATACGAAAACCAGAGGGAATGGGTCCAGTTGGTAGACCAAGAATGAGCTGGGAGATTAACATTAACATGATTTGAAGGAAGTAGATTATACAGGGGATGACTAGAAAACATTACTTCAGGATTGGAATGTATGGAGAGCTTATGCTCACGGGTTATGAATCCCGGTCTGTTGTGGCAACTCATATACCACTAGATCACAGCAATGGACTCGATCAGAATTCATTAATTTCAAAGACCTGCAGCATTTAAATTTTTGTTTTAAAACGTGTCGAGTGCATTATTGCTGTTGTAAATTATTGGAACTAAATGGACGCTTGTCCTCTTGATGTAGCACTGTACAAAAACCACAAGAACATTGCACAACTCGTTAGTGAAACTGAATTGGTGTCCCGTCCTCAAACGTTAGGGCAACGATATTTAAAAATCACAATATAGACGATTGACCTGTAACGAACCAAATCTGCAAACCCACAGTTCCATCATTATTAAATAAGCATCGGAACAACTCTTCAAGATAGGCTTGCTGCACGCTTCCAGGAAACTCTTCAGCGCGTTTTCAAAAGTGATTATTACGTTATTAAGCATCCGTTATTTTAATTACAAACGCAATGAACTTGATGGAATCCCCAAAAGAAAATATCATAATTTACCCAGTTTCATTAAGGTTTTGGAATGTACTTTTGGAAATAACAAAAATAATAGTTAAAGGTCTATCTGCAATGGCAATTTTGAATGGAATTTTGTGAGATAAACAGATATTTTAAGCAACTATAATCCATACTTATAAATTCAACAGTAAAAAGCTTATTGACCTATGGAGCAGAGGCGTGGACTATAAATGCCAAACTAAAGTCAAAATTGCAATTTATAGAAGTGGATTTTTTAATAACTGCACGATGCTGCTTTAAATTAGACAGGGTAAGAATCGGCATTTTCCAAGAAAAAATTAACTTTAACGAAACAATTTTACAAATTGTGAGAAATAAACAATTACAATGGGTTGGACACGTGAAAAGCATGAATGAAGATAGATTGCCAGTTAGGAATTTGGAGTGGGATCCAAATGGGAGGTAAAGAAAAGGGAGTCCTAACAAGACACAGACAGAGATAATTATGCATTTGATGAAGGACAGAGGACTGCAGGATGGTGACGAAGGATAGAGATGAATGGGGGAAGAGAATCAAAACTTAATATTGGTCACAGGAAGATTTAAAACTTGTTGAATAAAAATACTGTGGTTCCGGAACCTTACGTCCAAAATAATTTTATTCCATTACAATAACGCATTTTAACCTCTCGGCTTTTATGTACTTTTACGTGTCGCATGTCACCCGGACCTTACAGTGACACGACCTGTCGGGAGAGGAATTTTAACTATGGATCACACACATACTTTTTTGTCCATACAAGGACATGGACGGCCTTCTCGAATGAGTGATCAGCTCAATATCAGGGTCTCCTCCGAGATAAACACAATATTAAGACGATACACACTATTTATACACATTCATACTAAATATCGCTAATATGATAATTATTATGTCAGATGATCGGGGACCGTTTGAGTCTTAAAGTTTCCTGACATTCGTCTTACAGGTGAGGCAAAAAAAAAATAATCCAGGAAACTTGTCCCCACCGGGGATCGAACCTGGACCCGCTGCAAACGAGGCAATTACGCTATCGCCAGACCACAGCGGTGGAGCAAAAAATAATTTTATCCGTGGACAAAAATTAATTCATATTACGATATTCCAAAAAGTGGGGCTAGTTATTGCCACTGGCTGACAGATGGCTGTAGTCTACAGGGAGTTATGAAGTTAATGCAATGTAGCCCTACAAATTTAGTTTGTATTGTTATTATACGTGAAAAGATCGATAGACGCAAAGGCGAATGGAGAAGACTACACAACAGTGAACTACATGATCTTTATAGGAAACCAGATATAATAAGAACAGTTAAGTTCGTAGACTTATATGCTGATGATCAAATAATGTTATCAGATTCCGAAGATAGCTTACAAATAGCAGCGTATCAATTATTCAAAATTGCCAGCAAACATAATATGAAAATTTCCACTTCAAAATCCAAAACAATGGCAATGTGTGGAAAAAACATACAACGGGTGAAAATTGAGATTGATGGAAAAATTATAGAACAAGTGTCAGATTTCTCTTACTTAGGAAGTGTATTTGCAGAGTATAAGAGTGACATTGATTCAATTACAAAAATATAATAAAATGAATGGGGTAATACGAAGACATTTTGTGTGTGTGTATTTATGTATACAGTTAAACTGAGTTGAAGAGGAAAGAATATTTCCAACTCAGGATTACTCACAAATCACATTTAGATAATAAGTAACATTTTTAGCTCTTCTGATAGAATACAGGTGAAAGTCTTAGTTTTTGGTAAACAGATGAGGACAGAGACAAAAGCTGCTCTAAAATACGGAAGTGAAATTTGGATTTTAAATAAAATAAACTCTCATAAACTTCAAGTAAGCCAAATGCGCTTCTTACGATCATTGTTAGGAGTTAATAGACTGGATCACCAAAGGAATACTACTATCAGAGGAAAACTTGGAGTAACAAGTTTAAATGAAGATATACAAAGATACCAACAAGAATGGAAAAATCATCTGAGGAGAATGGCAAGAAATAGACTTCCAAAATTGGTATTCCAATATACCCTGAAGCAAAATCTTTCACTCCGACTCCTAGATTAAAATAATTAATTAATTAGGACTATTATTACATTATATATCATGTTAAATGTTTATTGGACGAAATAATCGTCACAGATATATGAAACTTATATGAAATCAAACCGTGAGAACACGAGGATTTTGATTTTTATATCATCTAATAAAAATAAATAGAATCAAACGAAGTTGGTAGAATTAGGAATAAACGATCAGTTAATAATTAAGGAAACCATTTAACAAGTACATGGTACCGCTTTTGTTAAGCGACAAGTTCTTGACGCGGCTACAAAGAAGTTAACATTTTAGAAAACTTATTGTACTAGCGGATTACTGGACATTTCTTTGTGGACCAGTAATCCAAGATCTTAAACCGAGCTTCGCTGACAGGTCATTAACAAAGCATGATGTATGACTCGGAAACTACAGCGTGGAGTAAACAACCCACTATAACGAACTCGACAAACCGCGAGGACGCGAAGCCTAGCAAACAGGCGGGAAAATGCCACTGACCCAAAGGAGTGTTCATACAGGGAACATGGTGGATCCTTGTCCAATGGAAAGACGGCGATTCCTTCTTTGGTACTAAGGAATCGTTGGCAGCCAATATAATAAAGTGTTGTATCGCGACAAGGTAATGGCCTCATGACGACACGATGACAGAGAGAGGGTAACGAAGTTTACCTTATACCTAACAATAATTATGTTAAGTTAGTTCTGCATTCTGAGTTCAGCGTTCAGAGTTCGGCGTCCTTAGTCCGGCGGAACTCACCTAGGCGGGAGTCGGAACAGACTCACCGACATGGCCATCAATTGGCAAAATACAAAAATTACTTCACTTAGAAATTATTCACCCGGCTAGATCCTCAGAGATTCCATCTTGGATTCTGAATGCGTTCCTGCGGCCAATACCTTGTCCGACCTTAAGGTGTTTACAATCTTACATGTGTATCCAGTGTCCTTAAATTAATAAAGCCTAGTTATTAAAAATTCATCTCGCGTAGTCTTGCGCCGGCCAGCTCCTTGCTTATCCCTAGAGAAAGAACCTCAGCTCTACCGATTTCCAACCTGAGCAACCTAAATTCTCACACATGGAGAAATCCTTTCGGTACTCCTGGCGCCCAACATCTATTATCACCTATAAACCCAGTTAATACCCTCTTAACCCCAACTGGACATAGGGACCAAGGAAGACCAAAACATCGGTGGAAAGATCAAGACCATCTTCGCTAGGTTTACCGTACAGGCCACATGGCCTAAAACGAATTTGTTCATGATGATGATGATGAAGTCTCGTAGACTGTGATGGGCATACATGTGGCACGAATGGGGAATGGAAGAGGGGCATGAAAACTAGGAAAGCCAGAGGAAAATCGTCCAGTAGGTAGGTCAAGAATGAGGTGGAGATTAGCATTAACTATGATTTGAGGTAAGTAAAGTAAAGTGATCCCACTACTGGCCTCGGGAAGCCCTTGGGGTAGTAGGAGATTCAGGCTCCCACTTTTTCTTTGACAATCGGCACTTGATGTCAGCTGGGTTGTGAGCCCTGCGTGATGGCCGCCTTTACCCCAGAACAAGTGTCTGGTACTCATTTCAGTTAGAGACTGAGTCGACCCCAGGTCCATAGTGCCTCCACAAGGTTTGGGTCAGTTTAAAAATCCTGACCCCACCGGGACTTGAGCCCTCCACCTTTCGGTTTGTAGCGCAGTGCCTTAACCACTACGCTACGGCGTGCCCCGATTTGAGGGAAGTAAATTAAATCTGGAATTTGATACAATAGATATAAAATTAGAAATTCAAACCCTAAAGAATACAAAGGCACCAGGGCAAGGAAACATACCCAATGAGTTAATTAAATATGACCCAAAAAATGTAATAGGTAGATTGATGGACTTGTTTAATAAGTGCATTACAACACGGAAGATTTCTGATGAATGGAAAATAAGCTACATTATACCAATATACAAGAAAGATGATAGAAGAGACGCAAAAACTATAGAGGACTAAGTATAAATAACACATTATATAGAATATTTACGAAGTTATTAAAAACAAAGTTACAAAAATATATTAAAGACAAAATAGGAGAAATCAAAATGGATTCAGACCGGGAAGGTCATGTGTTGACAATATATTTGTAATCCAACAGTTAATTAAAAAACGGACGGCAGTTGGAGAAGAAACCCATTTGACAATGATAGATTTAGAGAAAGCTTATGACTCAATTCCGAGGAACAAATTATGGGAAGTATTAGAGAAATACAATATTGATAGAAACCTAATAGAAATTCTTAAACAAATTCATAAAGATAACTCCGCTTATGTTAAAATTGGAAATATAATGTCTAATCATACAAAAACCACAAAGGGATTGAAACAAGGGTGCATTCTATCACCAATTTATATTAATGAAATGGAAACAAAGCAGCAAAGGTATGGGTATCCCAATGGGCAAAAGATTGTTGCTGACATTACAATTTGTTGACGATCAACTTGAACCGAAAGTGCGATTTTCGGTTCGTAACATCAGTGCCGTTATCCTCCTTCAGCTGAAAGATTCGTGAACTATGCCAATATCCCTTCTCTATGCATCTGCCCCCACTCTCCTTTTTACCTCTCCTATTGCGCTGTTTGTACTGCGCATCTCCCCTTCTACCTCGGAACGCTCAAATACGATACGCACATTCAGGGCATTGGCATTGGGCAGATTAGGCGGCTGATTGTGGAATTTTGTGTTCTGTGATAAGTGTATATACAGGTAAAGGTGTAAATAATCTCATTATATTTGGTAAGTGTTTATTGTGAACTAAAATGTGTTAAATTGCAATTTTTATTCTTAGTAACTTAGTTAAAAAGTAGTCAATTTCAAGTTTTTCTTTCATTTTTTATATATAGTGTTTTAAATATGTCCTAAATACAATATTAATAAGTGTCATAGAGAGTTAATAGTTTTTTCTTATTAATATTGATATATATTTGCTTGAATATTAGTAATAGTAGCAATTATTCATAAGTGTTCAGTGATATATATGTTAATTTCATTTTGACAAATCTAGTACTAGTTAACTTATATAGGCTGTAACCCCAACCTAGCGGAGGTTGCGTGTTGCTGGCCAATCGGACGGCAGCATGTCAGGGGAAGCAAATTCCGTCGATCCTAGTACCTCCGAGGGCAAAAATCCCAACATGGACATCTTATCTAATCCAGAAGAAGAACCACCCAAACTCCAGAAAACACTACTAATACCTATCAACATGAAATACTCTATAAAACTGTATAATTCAAACCGACCGTGCTTCATGACTGTAGGCTTTATGAAACAAGACACCACACATTAGAAAATTCATGCTTACAGATACAAAATTTCATGACATGAAAACTAGCTCCGGAGCATCCACCAAACTAAGACTATACCACTTTAGAAGCTCAGAACTGATGAACAACGTAATAAACAACATCGATAGCACGAAACTAACTTCAAATGCATACATACTAGAAGGTGAAGACATGGAAAATGCTATACACGACATAACACCAAAATATAGCTCAGAATCAGAATATGACAGCTCAGAAGAAGAAAACAGAGACAAACAAGAGGAGAAAAATGATGACAAAGACATAAATCAGAACAGAGAAGGAAAATGGCATAAAGCAAGGCAGAGAAACAGGAAAATTCGTAACAACAAGGAAACAGAGAGAAACCAGCCTCATGTAACTAACACCGAAGTGGAGAAAAACCTTCAACAAATAAACTCAAGTGACAATCCTCAAAAAGATGATGAACAAAGCGAAAACATGATAAAGATCCACAAACACAGTACAAAGCAAGGGAATCCAATCTTCCTAAAAGCCATTCTAAATAGACACAACATAAAACAACCAACAAGACACTTCTTTGCCACTTGTACGAAAATCACAACCTTAGTTTTTGAAGACAAAGTCCAAACAATGAAATTCCTCAAAGAAGTTCCCCCAGATCTATTTGGTGAAGAAGCATTTTATGAACTGGCCAGACCAAGAAGGAAAACATCACCTATTAATAATGTCACCCAAGATTGGAATGCCGTGATACGTGGAGTGAACACAGACATAGAAATTACTGACTTCGAAAAAGAACTTAAAGACCATGACATACAATTCCGAAAACTAGTCAGGATAACGACACCAAACGGAGACAAAACACACATGATTAGGATCTTCTTTGTAGATGAAGAATCTACAAAAAGAGCCATATCCAATGGCATAACAATCTTGGGTCGTCGTTACAGAGTGGAACCACCCAGGCTGGAAGCGAGGCATATTCCGTGCAGAAAATGCGCGCAATATGGCCACGTAGGCAGTAATTGCAGGAATAGTACAATTTGCCTGAGATGTGGGCGTAGGCCAGGAGCCTGCACACACGCTCCCAGGGAGAATGTACTATACTGCGCTACCTGTGGTGGAAAATACCACTACACAAATCAAGTTCGATGCAGACTGATCCCTAGATCGCAGCAGCTACCGGAAACACCCAGACAACATATACTTCAGAAACAAACAATAACGTCTCCCCCAAGACCAAGCGTAAATGAAGACTTTCCTACACTAAGCCAGAATGCATGGAAAAGAAATAATACCAACACAGAAGAAAGCACCAATGAATCCACTTCTAACAATTTAAATTCAGATGACTTTGACAAGCGGATCGAGGCTGCCATGGCGAAAGTCATGGAAGTCACGACCCGCAAACTTGAAGCATATATAGATGGAAGAGTGGAAGCTCTAACAGAGCAAGTCATTAAATTTACTATAACAATAGTCAACCAAGTAGTTGCGTTACAACAACCAACGGACATGACACCACTAGTAAATAGTACATCAAAAGCCTTATGGAATAAAGGCGTACAAGTGCTACCACTAAAAAGAAACAGGATAGAAATACTCATAAATGACATGACCAATAAACTAAATAACAACTTGAAACATCTTCTTACATCTTCAACTTGGACAAGACTGAAACAACTGACGACTCCAACACATAGAACATACTGAACCTCCGGTCATTAATGTATAAACATTCAGCTCATATGATAAGATAAGCATCGTACATTTAAATATCCGCGGCCTCTTTACTAGCAGAACAGAACTAGATACTCTTCTCAATGAAATTAAACCACATGTTATCACATTAAATGAGACATTCTTAAAACCAAAAGATAAATTAACATATACCAATTACAATATAATTAGGAAAGATAGGCTACATAGAAACAACGGCGGAGTGGCTATCCTATATTTAAAGACCTTACCTGTTACTGAAGTGAGATTGCCTAATCAGTTTGAAAATCTAGAGGCCCTTACCATTAAGATTCATATATCTAACTGACCAATATTCATAAGTACAATCTACTCCCCTCCCCAGGATACTCTCCCGACGGAACTTATTAAATACCTCTCACTTTTCAATAAATCCATACTTTTAGCAGACCTAAATACACATCACCATCTTTTTGGTGATTGTCCATCACGCACCAATCGTACAGGCAAGGACTTGGCTGAACTATTAGTGTAATCGAATTTCACACAAGTCACCCTACCAGGACCAACCAGATATCCTTCCACAGACCTACAAAACTTCACATCTCCAGATAAAATTCTATCAACTTTACCTATCTTCAACAGAATTAAAGACATCAAACTACATGATCCGCCCAATACCGATCACGTCTCAATTGAAGTCACTCTGCATACACCCTCTTGGAAACCCACAGCGAATATCAGTATTAAAAAGATACCCAATTTTGAGAATGCGGACAGGCCAGAGTTTAATGAAACTCTGGACAGAGCTTTACCAGAATTGAACCTTTTAAATGTTGATGACATTGATAAATACGATGCTCATCTTATTAATGCCATTAATAAGGCACAAAATGCAGCAATTCCTTTTAGGCAAATCAAAATTAACAATTATAAACACAATAGGCCACTACCAGCCTATATTTTTGACATAATTAAAATTAAAAGAAAAACGCATAATTTATACATTAAAACTGGAACTAATGATAACAAAAAACTATACAGGAAACTACAGGGAGACGTAAAAACGGCCATAGCAAAATTTGAAACACAACACTATGAAAAAACAACAGAACATATACAAGAACTTTGGAAAAGTAAACCTCGAAAATTCTGGCAAAATATTTCAAAATTCCGAGGAGATAGAATTAATACAAATCAACCAATTAAGGGTGGTAATAATATCATCCTTAATGATACAGAAAAAGCAGAAAAATTTAAGGAAATGCTCCAAGAAATTTATCGGATCCCCAGGAGCCCACACTTTGACAATAATCTACTCTTAGAAGCTGAAAACTTTATAGCAAGTCATCCCTTTTTATATAAACCCTTACAAGCACTTCCAACAAACTTTAATTTCTTCACAACGGAAGATACAAAATTAGCACTAAATAAATTAAAAGAGACAGCCCCTGGACCAGATGGCATATCTAATGTCATCTGGAAACACATATCTGAAAAAGCTTTAATTTATATTACTAAACTTTTCTCAGCAAGCTTCACTCTTGGATATATTCCACAAAGATGGAAAGAAGCCCTTATACTAATGTTCCCAAAGCCTAATAAGGACCTTAGTAATGTTCTCTCCTATAGACCTATTAGCTTAACTAATACCATTTCAAAATTATTAGAAAGAATAGTAGTTGCAAAATTTAACAACTTAATAAATACCTCACTCCCGGATAGTCAAGGAGGATTCAGATCAGGTGTAGAAATTACTGATCAGCTTCTAAGAGTATTTACACCAATAGAAAATGCAAATTACAATAAAGGATTTACTTCAATCATAGTTGCTATGGACGTACAAAAAGCTTTCGACTCCATGTGGCATGATGGATTAAGAATCAAACTCACTAGATTAAATTACCCAATAAACCTTATACGTTGGATTTCAAACTTCTTAACTAACAGAACTGCCAAAGTAAAAATAAATAATAAACTCTCATCCCAAATTAACATGAATGCAGGTGCACCACAAGGCTCTGCAATCAGTCCGACATTGTATAATTTATATGTTCCTGATATTCCCCAACCTACTGAAAACGGCACTGGCCTTGCTCAATTTGCGGATGACACGCGTTTCTACGTGTCAGCACCGCGGGTGGACATAGCCAGTGCAAAAATAAATAAAATCTTATCATGCTACATGGACTGGACTAGACAATGGCGTATAACTATCAACACAGACAAGACACAAGCAATCCTGATAAAACGGAAAAGACGTAAAAAATTGATGCTCCAACAGCACCCCATAGTCATTTGATAATACACAAATACCATACAAAAAAACTTACAATACTTAGGAATCACCATAACAGATAGACTTAGTCTAACTGAACACATAAATAAAATAATTACAAGAACACAACCTTTCATAAAAACACTTCATTTATTTTCACGAAAAAATTCACACTTGAACAACATGATAAGAATCTATTTAGTTAACACAATAATAAAGTCTTCCCTAATATACGCTGCACCCTTTTTATTAAATTTAAGAAAAACGAATTAAAAAAAAAATAAATACAACCTACAGAAAAGCACTAAGAATTTGTATGAATTTAAAAAAGTATTTTCCCATTATTCCACTTCATAACAATACAAAAACAGAACCCATTACCAATAACCTTAAGGAACTCAGCCTAAAATATAAATTCAGAGCAATAAATAGACCACAAATAAATAACATGATTCAAAATGCACACATTAATACCACAGCATTTAAACTCAAAGAACTATAAATAAATAGCAAACATCTTCAATTAACTAATTAACAAACATAGAAAATCAAATTTAAACAAAATTAAATTATGATCAGAATAGGACTAATCATATTATTAACATATTCAAGCAGAAGAAACTAATTATATATTGAAAAAATAATTGCAATAGAATCACAATAACACGGATACATTTATATGAGATAAATATACCTCTGATATACATTAAATCAAACCATTAAATTTTTTACTTCCAAAGCTAGAGAGGGGGTGTCATGTCTTGTCGCATGTCTCAGTGTGCTAAAGAATATCATAGCAAATTAATTAATTCATCTAGAAAATGATTGCAGGATTGGAATTCCCTACCGCTGGACCTTTGAAACCGGACTACGGCTAGTTATCGTTAGCAGGGGATATATATTACAAAAAAATCAGAAACGAACAAATAACAGTTCGTAGAAGAAATATCATTAAAATCAACGACGATATAATTAATTCACAAGGGCTAAAGAGGTTTGGAAGTCCCTAATAATAGCCGGAAATTGCTGTTCACAATTGAACGATCCCATTGGTCGAGGACGCTTCCATAAAAAAATGGATGTTTTCCTTGACAAATATAAAAGGGAAGTTCGAGAAGTGACACAATTTCCAATACATAGTGATGGTGATGATGAACATGATCATTCGATCGGAACTTTTGGTTGGAACTACGTCGTCTAGAGCACGCGAGTGGCGTGTTTTGAATTTTTGGTCCGGAGGACCAGGGAAAGCCATCCTGGCTTGGACTGAAAGTGTGTGTGAATTTGTTTGAGTGTGTTATGATATTTTTTGATGTTAATGATTTTTAATTTGTTTTTCTTTTAAATTCAAGAATGATCAATATTTATATTTGATTATATTTTTCCTATACTTGAGACGTCCTGTTTATATTAAACATCATTTTTACATATATCATGTTTAATGTTCAAATTATTTATGTGCATGCTGCTCTTTGGCATAGTCCCGTACATAAGCTTACTTATTTAGGAGATCATACAAACTTCCTTTTTTTCCGTCTAGCTTTCATGGTTAATAATAATAATGATACCCCAGTTTAGCCAAGTATCATAGATTACTCAAGTGTTTTAGGATCAATTGTTGATTGATGTTTAAGTGTTTGGAAAAGAAAGATGAATCAATCTTTGCTTCTTATGGGCCCGGGGAAAGGCTTTTGAATAATAACCCTGATTGTTATGAACTCAAGGCTAATATATACAATGGAAACAAAAGACGATACACGGCGGCGCAATGAATGGTTTACTATCGCGAGTTTAAATTATAAGGCGCCACAAACTGGCTTTAGCGCAAGACAAATTTGATATGGAATTCATGATAAAAAGGTTGAAAAACACATATGAATCATGGGGTCTCACAGTAAATTTACAAAAAATGGAATATCTGGCAATAAATAGCAATGAAAGAGAAAATTTAATATTGGAGGAAGGAATCCAAATAAAGCAAGTGAAAAAACTAAATATTTGGGAATAATTATGGATAACATTGAAGATATAGGCAAAGAGAATATAAAACATAGAATTGAATTGAGTAGCAAGATAATATCATCGTTAAATTCCACATGGTGGGATAAGAATATTTGGAAAGACACAAAAAATATATTGGTAAAACATTGGTGGAATCTGTTGCGATATATGGAAGTGAGATATGGACAATCAATAAGTACTACAAGAATAGACTAATAGCTCTAGAAATGGATTATTTACGAAGAAGTGCCAGAAAGTCAAAATTAGAACATGCCACGAATGAGGACATTAAAAACATAATGGAAGCAGACGAAAACATAATTGAAAGAATTGAGGAGAAGAAATTAAAGTGGTTAGGACATGTTTTAAGAATGGAAGAAGAGCGATGGTCAAAGCAACTATATGAATGGCATCCAACAGAGAGAAGAAAAGAGGGAGACCAAAGTTAACATGGAAGGAAAACATGAAGACATTAATGCAAGCAAGAGGGCTAAGCAGTGAAGATGCCAAAGATCGTAGGCCTTGGAGGTTTGGCACGGGAAGACGGCAGCAGCTGTAAAAACCCGAAGATAGAGAGAGAGATTAAATAAGGAATGATTGGAAAATATCAGTTCAGGATAGTAGAGTATGGAGACATTATGTCCTTGGGTTCGTGAACCTACGGGTTCGATAGTGCCATTGAATTAGTTGTACATGAAAAACTATAATTTTTCAGTAAGTTTCTAAAATACTATTACAGTCAGAGTCAACCCAGGAAGTTACTGTGTGTTTGGAACAGGGAACTGGGTTGCTATTCTTAACGGTATTTTCTCGAGAGCAATCCTAACATAAAACTGAAGATTGCAACACAGCAGGTACATAGCCGTCCAAGCCACCCTCTCTTAAAGAAAAAAAAAACAGTTACCACTTGTCACTGAGTTCGTGCAGATCTGTACTATCCTGTGGGAAAGTGTCGACTCTCACATTTACTATAAAACTAGTTTGCATGCCGTAAAAGAAAAACTATGTTTTAAATATATAGTACATAGATTTGGAAAAAGTACTGCCAACCTTGGCAACATCTACCCTCTGCACATAGGGGGACACTGGCGTAGCCCATAAGTCTGTAGTAACTTCTGAGTTGAATTAGAGTGTAGAAAATAATAATATTAATTTGTAACTAGCTAATACCCGGCGTGCGCTGCTACGCCTAAATAAACTGAATATGATTTTTAAATTCTCGTTGCAAGTGAACACATAATGGTTTTATACTAAAACAGATAGCGGTTAAATACTCGCCGTACCTGAAAACCTGTAGGGATGCACAAAGTTATATTAGTTATATTACAACGAACCAAACATTACGTTTGCTAGAGTCAATTTTTAATTTCGAATGTCAGGTAAACCCCCATGTATAATGTTCGGATTTAGCCGATTTTTAGAAAATACTTACCTCGATTTATTTTAATAGCATATACTGAGATTGTCCACCGCTGTGGTCTCGAGGTAGCGTGCTGCCTTGTCACGCAGCGGGCCCGGGTTCGATCCCCGGTCGGGGCAGTTTTTCTGGGTGAGGTTTTTATCGGGGGTTTTCCTCATCTGTAAGACAAATGTCAGGAAAACTTTAAGGCCCAAACGGTCCCCGAAATCATATGGCCATCATCATCATCATCGTCATTCTTATCATTATCGCCATCATCATCATCCTTCATCGGTGTGGAAAGCAACGGGAAGCTACCACACCTAGAACTCCCTAGTAAAGCTGCAAGCATAGCATGAAAATGCTATGATTGCAGTGAAGGACCTGCCTTCGGGCAGAATTACTATGGATGGATACTGAGATTCGTTGTGAAACATTAAAAATTACGACCGCTAGAGCGAATTTAAAATTTTTGTTTCTGGTGAACTCATTACACCTAATGGTTTTAGAACACAATATATAGCATAAAAGTCATCTTCATGAAATAATGCATAAATGTACCAACTTTCAAAGGAATCGGTGTGAACTTTCGATTTTCAACAAACGAACATTTAAATTTTTATTTATAAAGAAGATGATTTGCTTAATTTAATCACGTGACAGTTGGTACAACTGCCTCTATTTAGCATCATTTCTTACATAATCGGTTTGTTTCATAACGAGAAGTTGCCGTGAGTTGAGAAGTTAGTTTCATTTCCAGCTATTTATGAATGTCAAAATCTTGTTCATGTAATTATTCCCACTCTTAACAATTGCAGTATTTTCTTCTTGATAATAGAGCGATTCCATGAAAATGTCATACCGAGGTGAAAATCTTGAAACTGAAGCAGGAATAATTTTGTTGACGTAATATATATATATATATATATATATATATTTAAGGATCAAATTTTCTGATTCTATAAGATAATGTTTCAAGTGTGTATTATTTTGGTAGAACTTGTCATATTCCAAACCTGTAAAAACACGCAAATATTTACCAATTTGTTGTTTAATGATTTGGACGTATTAATTCGTTATATTTCACAAACTCTTTTGTTAAACCATAATTTGGTCCTCCCTAGTCGTAAATGTAATAATAATAATAATAATAATAATAATAATAATAATAATGTTCTATATACCTTAAATGTGTCGTATAATTCTTAAATGTAAGCTATGGTCAGTCAGTCACGGAAAACGTATAAAAATTACTGTAAGTAAAGTAAAGTAATCCCACTACAGGCCTCGGGAGGCCCTTGGGGTAGTAGGAGGTTAAGGCTCCCACTTTTTCTAGACAATAGGCACGTTATTGTAAGCCGGGTCCCGCTTTCTCCCGCCTGAGTGACGGCCGCCTTTACCCCAGAACAAGAATCTGGTACTTCATTTCCATATAGTAGAGCGCTGAGTGACCCCAAGGCCATAGTGCCGACCACGACGAGGTTGGTCAAGTGAAAAATCCTGATCCCACAGGGACTTTAACCTCGACCTTCCGAATTGTAGCGCAGTGCCTGAACCCACGGCCGTTGATTACAATAAATTTCCGGTCTGGATTCTACAGTATCGGTTACCCAAAAATAAAAAAAATTATCCGATGGGATTTTCTTGTTGTTACAGGTAATTATTTTTCTAGCAAGAGTCCCGTTGGGCGTGACTGACTGACTTTTTGTCTCCTTCATTTATAATGCTAATATTCATGCCGTACTCAGCGGATTTGCTGCAATTTGCTGAGGATTAATATAAACATGGGATAGGAAATCTAGTTGACTGTTCGGCTCAGCTGCTCCATAAAATGATTACTGACCTTCTTCTGTGTCAATTTGAGCTAAAAGGCACTCAGCGGAAGCATTTAAATATATTCAGGAGAAGGTGCAGTAAACGAAGCAACAATGCTTGTTGATTTCTCAGAAAATTATACCTACAAAGAACAAAAGGCAGTTCATTGGAAAAATTAGCATATCTCAATATAATTGCTGTTGCCTAGTTTAGATGGAAGATGACAGAGAACTTCAGAAGAAATAATTTGTTCTAGAGTCAGGATATGTGACACATAGCAAGTGTGCTATAGAGAAGTGTTTTCTGAACTATAGGGATTTCTTCCAAAACTTGAGGTGATAACATTTTTCAGTTGAAACAGCAGTAATAGAAATAGGCCTATACATTTAACAATGTAACACTGCTTACTTGCATATTTGGATTTTGACATAAAATGGAACTTCTTTGAATCGTACCATGGAAAATGGGCTATAGATGTAATTGGCGGCCAAGTAAAAGGATGGCACGGATGTATGAAAAATCGGAAAGGAAGATACAAATTTGTGCAGATTTGTGTAATGCGAACTGTAAAACCAACCAAATAACTCTTCAGGAGGAGTCCCAAAATGATATAGAAGAAGAAAGATATTTGTAGAAAAATAATTTGAATATCTTGCAGCTATCACGAATTCATTGCGTACACAACATGAAAGCGTTGGTTCCGTATGTTATAGAATACGCACGACTGTCAAACAAACAATCAGCGCAACAAATTCATAAGTTCGTGTGTTAAAAAAAGGAAAAACTGAATGGTGCGACAGGCTGGAAAGCCCTTGGCTTCTGATTTCACATCCAAGCACATCAATCATAGAGGTGGGCAATCATCTAACCAATATGTAGGGTGACACGTAGTCAGCATGTCGGATACATCAGCATTTATGGTTTTTTCTCGACCGCAAGCGCTAAATATTGTAGCTGTCCAAATTCTTCGTGATTCTGGGCGGGCGCCAGTCCCATTTTAGCCGAAATTCCATGAGAAAATGTATTCTCTCATGTGAACTCGAACCAGTACTCTCTATTGAGACATATTGACTCAAACTATTCAGTTACAGTGTAAGACTTCGCGTGTGACAGGAAACATTATTTTTTATTAATGGATCAAGTCAACATAGCGGCGAATACTAGAGAGGGAATAGCTGCATAAGCAAATCTTATACATCGATGTTATGAAGTGAATCACTAGTGTCGGGCTAATTACGGTTTTGTTTCTATCGCTGTTTAAAAATAGAATTCACTACGTCAGCAATTGGATAGCTTGCGATTTATAATAACTTGTTTTGAACGTACATGCACACTGATAAATAATTAACTTATTAAGAATGTGTATCCAGAAATCAAAAATATTAAATCCGGCATCACATAAATTGTAATGTTACTATACATACATACATACATACATACATACATACATACATACATACATACATACATACATACATACATACATACATCCAATTATAGTAGGTGTATTTAACAATAGAAAAGGCGCTTTGTTATTAAATATTTAATATTTTTCTTATTTTATATAATTTAAAATGGTATATGGTAAGCAAGTTACTTTAATTATATTATTCATTTAAATTAATATTTATTTTTACAGCAAAATTAAATTTAACACTTTTCGTGGAATTGATAAAGTGTTTGTAGTTCTTTATTAATCTCTGTTACCGAAACTGTTGATCTAGTTTCATAGTATTTTGTTACATTTGTGTAATATTTGTATTTTGAAATTCTAAGTAAAATTCAGATATGTCAGTCAGTCAGTCACACATCACATATTAGGTCATAACTTCGGTATTAATTGTGATTTAGGTTTCGTTTTTTATTTAAAACGTAACTTAAATGTGCCCTCCAAACGGTATTTTGGGAAACTGAATTAAGAATCACATTTCAGAGAATGATGCAGATGAACATGTTAAGCTGCATGATGAGTTGACATTTATGTCAGTCAGTCACACATACCTTGATAGATAATTGATAACATTGTTTTTCTTCACAAATTGTAATGTATGTACAGTCTTATTCACACACTTTTCCTCTATCATATCACGTAGATAACACCCCGAATTTCAACCAATTGTAATATTTATGCAAGCATTTTGCTGCAAAAATGTTGTAAATGCCAGTCAGTCACATATGGAATTGCTCAATAGCGACATTTTTAAAAGTTTAATTATATCTCTTCCTAACTAAGGAAGACAAACTACGAGTAGATGTGTATAACTGCGTTCTCATTAATCGAACAATGGTTTAACTTTAAACATGTAAGAAAAATGTGATTCTTTCTTAATACTCGAAATAAAACAAATAAAAGTACCTATTATTATTATGTTTTATGTATGTTGTTTAGGAGAATCTTAAAATATGTAATTACAATGTTTATAAATTAAATAAGCATTGATTTATTCTTTCGCATGATCTATGCATAATACGTTGGAATATTACAGTTGTTAAAATGGCCGCATCTGTATCATTTTTTATAAGACGTTGGAAAAATAAACATTTGAAAAGTAGAGAAAACAAATTATTTTTTGCGCGATAGTGCGTTTTGTCGTACTTACAGCAATGGCGACCATTATTTAAAGTCCAACTTCCTACATTTCGGGGTGGCCAACCTAAATAACTATACTGTAATATTACATTCAGCTGAACTGATAAAATTAGGGGGAGAAAAATTGATGGACAAGATACGCTGGTTGCTTAGTATGATTTGGGAAAAAGAAGCTCTTCCAGATGAATGGAAGGAATCAATTATCGTACCAATTTACAAGAAAGGAGATAAAACTGATTGCAACAACTACAGGGGCATCTCATTACTTTCAACTTCGTACAAAATTCTAACAAATATATTAATAAGCAGACTTACTCCCTATATTGATGACATTGTGGGAGATCATCAATGTGCATTTAGAAGAAACAGGTCTACAACAGATCAGATTTTTAGTATAAGACAGATTTTAGAAAAGAAATGAGAATATAATGGTACTGTACATCAACTATATGTAGACTTCAAAAAAGGATATGATTCAATTAAGAGGGAGAAGTTCTATAGTATCCTGCTGGAGTTCGGAATTCCTAAAAAGTTAGTTAGACTTATACGAATGTGTCTAAATGGCTCAAAGAGTAGGGTGCGTGTAGGCAAACAGTTTTCAGACACTTTTGAAATCCAGAATGGGTTGAAGCAAGGAGATGCACTATCTTCTCTACTATTTAATTTTGTACTAGAGCATGCCATTAAATCTTTAGAGAATGAGGAAGGCTTACAACTCAATGGTATTAATAGGCTGTTAGTTTATGCTGATGATGTAGTACTACTGGCCGATAGCGAGGAGATACTAAAGGACAACACGCACACATTATTGAGTAACAATAAGAAATTGGGACTGGAAGTAAATATCAGTAAAACTAAATATATGGTCACACGTAGAAATTCAGTATATAATGGAAATGGACAGCTAATGACAAATGAGGGAAATTTTGAGGAATTGGCTGAATTCAAATACCTAGGAACAATATTCACAAATAGGAATGAGATGCACAAAGAAATTAAACATAGGCTCAATTCTGCAAATGCATGCTATTATGCATTGCAGAGACTTTTGATGTCCCAACTCCTTTCAAAAAACGTTTAGCTGAAAATATATATAACTATTATTCTACCAGTTATATTATATGGGTGCGAAACATTGACTCTTACTTTAAGGGAGGAAAGGAGATTGCGAGTATTTGAGAATAAAGTTCTTAGGAAAATTTTTGGACCAAAGAGAGATGAACAGACAGGTGAATGGAGAAGACTACATAACAATGAACTACATGGTCTTTATAGGAAGCCAGATATAATGAGAACAGTTAAGTCCCGTAGACTGCGATGGGCAGGACATGTTGCGCGTATGGGGAATGAAAGACGTGCATGGAAACTTCTTGTGGGAAAGCCAGAAGGAAAACGCCAGTTGGTAGACCAAGAATGAGGTGGGAGAACAACATTAACTATGATTTGAGGGAAGTAGATTATACAGGGAATGATTGGAAAGCATTAGCTCAGGATAGGGATGTATGGAGAGCTTATGTCCGTGCGGCCATGAACCTACGGGTTCGATAGTACCAGTGAGTAAGTAAGTAAGTAATATTACATATTACAAACACGCACGTGGGAAGTAAATAAAACCACCGTCCTCTATGGATATTACATACAATGTATATACAAAAAATAGCCAAAATGTAGTGTTAATGTAGGTCCTACGTTATGCGAAACAAATCACAGTATTTTAAATGTACTGAACTATATTTGAAACAATACAAAACGATAAATACGTACTTGCCGCCATTATATCACTGAATGATCTCACGGCCTCCTGCAGTATCAATTAATAAACATTGCCCACACTGTTAACGTTAGTAAATTATATATAAAGAACGCAAATATTTCCAACAAAGATGTTATTATTTTACTATTATTTATTATTTTGAAAATAACCATCGCGGAAAATAAATACAACACACGTTTGTGAAATGTTTTACAGAAACTCGGAAATTAAAAACCTGCCTATCGCTCGGTTTTTAAACATTTCCTCGATTCTGTAAAATATTTATATTTATATTTAGTCTTATTTGCCATAAATTACGATGTTACCTAAAAACAATGTTTCTATTGATGGCATTTCCGTATACGTAGAATTCAGTCATATGGCGTGTAAAAGTAGCACCACGGTTCCCTCAATAGACGGGATCGGCGAAGTAATAGGGTAGAGGGGGAGTTATTTCACGCATTTAAAATTTAAATCAGTATTATAATTATATTTAAAAAAAGATATGTTTAATTGCTCTTTAATTAAAGCTTATTTACTTACCTACACAATATAATATTCGTCTTCCTTAAATACTGGTATAACACTGAATAAAAAAACTTATAAAATGGTATGTACTATACACCTTGTTTAAGCATAGTGGGGCTAATCCATGCATGAAAAGGGGCTACTTCGCGCACTTTTACTTATAATCATACACATTTACCACACGTAAATTGTTTCTTCCCAACTGCACCCATACACAGTTCGTGGAACCAATTCATACATTTATTGACACCTGATGCACTCTCCCATTCTAAAAGACTTCTCAAAGAAGTATCTCGCTCCACAAAAAGAGCATGGCACATCCTCCATCCGTCTCGTTATCTGGAGGCAACGGAGTCTGTGTGTAGAATCTGTAGAAAAGCTGTTTGAAATAAGACCATCTACACAGGAGGAAGGCAAAAATCACACTCAATGAGGCCGCGGAAGGAAGTGCAGGAGGGAGAATCAGATCACGTGACATTACACATTTCGCTCTTGATCTCAAAGATCTCTAATCGGAAAACTGGCGAATCTATCTACTCATTCCAGGGCAGACTATAGTTTTAGCGCCCTTTTAGCTGCTACTTTCACATTGGAGTCGGACATCAAATGTTTCGAGGTGCGCTTAGGCTGGCGTTTAGGTCTGCAGTCAAGTTTATTTATTTATTTATTTTTGTAAGGGATGTAAATTCGTTGGTCCCTTGTCGTAGATTCATGACAAGTGAAAGAACCTCAAGTCTTAAATAAGAGGCATATGAGCAAAATTTACCGGACCATTGGTGCCCAGTTTTGAACTTCACATTAATGATCTGAATTGTTAAAGAGCGTCGGCGAATAAAATATTACGCCTACAAATTTACATTTTCTCCCCCTCCATAGCATGGAGGGCCTAGATGACTGTTGTATTCACATCCACATGTGTTAATCACAGAGAAGACGATAATCCACCAAATGTGACATGTGGTCAGCATGTCGGGGCCCCCAGTCATTAAAGCTGGCATTCTTAACCTGGAACCGCTACTAATTGTAGCTACCCAAATTCGTAAAGATGCTGGGTGGGCACTGGCCCCATACTAACCGAAATTCCATTTTTTTTCGTAGGGACTGGATTCAGCGAGTCCCGTAGCTTATCAACTAGGCATCATGCCTTAAAACGCTCAGCTATGACGGGCACATACTACGTATTCTAATTTTAACTAACGTAATGTGTTAGTAACTCAATTTTTATACAAAAAGTTGTGTTAATTTAGTGCGTAAAATAGCCCCATCATCTGTGCGCGAAGTAGCCCCATATTACAATATGTTCAAAAATGTTTATTTTGCTCAAGTCACTTAAAAATTACTATCTGCTATTTTAAAATTAATATTCTAAAACCATAACTAGAGTCCTGATGTTAGGCACTTAAAAATTTCAAAATAGGCAGGCAAAAAGGCACTAAAATCATTAATATAGGCACTAAAAATTCAAAATAGGCTCTTATAAAAATTGACTACAACGTAAATTTTTACAGCCTTACGTTAAGAATATAAACATATGATAAAAACTTACTGTACCAACTGAAAATGTTTATATTATACTTAGATAGAAAGATCATCGGTTGATTAATGTCTTTGACATCGTCCGATTCCTAATAGCCAATTTTGTCGGTCCATCCAATCTCCTGGTTGTAGATGTTTCTCCTTCATATATAAACACATTCCCTGACTCCAGGAGGTTTTAGGTCTTCCTCTGCTTCGTCTTCCCTCAGGTTTCCATTCCAAAACAGATTTTGGTAGTCGATCCTCTTCCATTCGCTGGATATGGCCGTACCATCTTAATTGCTGAGTTTTAATATAATCTAAAATAGTGTCTTCAATCTTCATTTTCTCCCTTATAACTGAGTTCCTATTTTTTCTCTTCTTGAAATTTTTGCGGCCCTTCGTAATTCATTTTATTTTTATTACTTATATTTTATCCCACAATATTCCATTGAGGCAAGCAATTGCAAATTTTCCTTTATTATTTCTATTTCTTATTTCCTCTTCATAACTTCCATTTTTATTTATTTTAATTCCTAAATATGTGATCTCACTACAAGATTCCATTGATTCTCCAGTCTCCAAAATTAAATTTTGTTCTGGTTCACCAATTGATAAATATTTTTTTTTCATGTTCAAATTTAATCCCCGTTTTTCATATTCTTCTATTAATAGTCATATATTCTAAATCTTCATAATCTTGTGCAATTAACAATTGATCATCTGCAAAATGTAAGTTGTATAACGTTTTGTTGTTTGAAATAGGAATTCCCATGCTTGAACATTTTCTCCTCCAATTCTTTAATATTTCATGTACATATATTTTAAACAGAGTCGGTGATAGACAACAACCTTGACGAAGACCTTATTTATCGTAAAACCATGTGACAATTTACTGCCAATTTTAATTTTAGACATGCAATTGTCATATAAATTTTGTATAGCTTTAATTATATTATACTTTATTTAATAAAAATTACATACCACTGACGTACACTGTAGAGTTGTTTCATTAGAACACTTATTCACTGTCAACACAGTACGTACCTAATATAATGCAGCAGTTAACCATGTACCCATCTAGTTAAAACAGATTGTGGAGGTAATGCTAGTTCTGGTGCAACTTCTTTGAACAACTGAACCCTGGATGGAGATTTGATAAATGTATTTTTACTGTTGGAAATCGAGGCATCTATATCTGGGAACAGACCACGAATTTCCTCACAGATTCTATGCAATGCATGGATAAGACACGTTACGTGAAGCATGTTGGGAACAGGACTTTGAGGATCTTGCCAGCTTCCTTCATGTAGGCCGCAGCATCAGACGTAAACAGAAGAACATCGCCATATTTTTTTCCATCAGGCCACAGTATATTCAATGCTGAGGTAAACATTTATGCAATAGTTTTATCTAGTTTTTCACAAGCCAATAAATATATTTCAGAGGATTGATCATAGACCATAGTGCCAATTACAACATTAGCAATAAATCGACCAAAGGGACCTGTACCCTCGTCAACTGAAATCTATATTTTCTTCCCATTGACCCCTTCTCTAATTCTACTAAGGGTATCATTGTTACAAACATCAACATACGATTTACGTAACGTGCTTTCATTTGGGATTTCTTCTTTTGTGTACTTAGTAAGGAATTCTTTAAAGTCGTATTTTCTGGTTTTTGTAAAGGAATACCAGCTGAGATAAATGCTTTGCAGAGATCCACTGAAAACTGTGACTGACGTTTATTGATAGCATACGAAGATATCAGAGATGATTTTGGAATTTGTTTTGCCTTTTTACAAAGAACAGACTTATGTTTTGCAGTATGTATGTGCTGCGTAACATGACAGTTCTTCGCGCAATTCACAGAAATTTCACATACTTTGCAGTACAATATTACACCGTCATTTGTGAATATTTCCGCACCAAATTCTTTCACGAAATTGGCCAGTTTGTCTTTCACTGTTGTCCGTTCTTTAGGCATAGTAAAACAACTGTTTTAAAGGTAAAAAGAATAAGCCACATACACTTGTCACACCACTTTATCTTTGAAGCACTTGTCTATGAATGAGGATTTCAGACTGAATTCAACATCAAAAATAATATTGCCACTCATTTAAACGTTTCAGCACCAGTTGGGAGAGAGAGAGAAAGAAAGCTTGAGCCACCTACCCTCTTTGTCACTCAGCAATGTTTGTATTGAAAATAAGCAAAGCTATACTTTACAAGAAAACAATGGCACATAGCTTCGCTTAACGGGAGTGCATGAGGTGGAAAAATAAAATAGCCGATACTTGTTATTTCGGCTAACGGGAGTGCATTGAGGGGGAAACCATCTACCTGCTAGGTTATTGTCTTATTGCCACTCTTATCCTAAAATATTACAAGAGACAATTTATAAAAAAAGAACACTTGACAATTTCTATGCAATGATATGTGCCATGATTGTTTGTCCATTTCAATCGATTTCATTGAAATGCTAAGTTAATTTCGAGAAAAATGACAAATAGGCATTTATAGGCATTATAAGCTGAAATAGGCATTTGTAGGCAAAATTAACTTAATGGAAAACTACTCTAGGATCGTTGGTATGAACTTATATGAAATCACTTTTACAATATCTCGTATAATAAATAACTATAGGTATTTTCCCTAACATCCGGTCTCTAACCATAACCTACATGCAGCTCTATTTTAAAGCTAAAATAATTTCAAATGGGAATGTTATAGCTTAATAACTGAAACTGTAATGTTATTCAAACAGGTAAGACGATGGAACGGATACAGTTTACCTTGCAGAACAAAACAATTTCCTTCGGACAAACGGTTTTATTCACAACAAAAAACATATAGAAAATTATCAGATTAAATGGTTCCAACACGTCCAGAGAATGTCAAATTCCCGTTTACCAAAGATGATTTACCACCTCAACCCTAAAGGCAAAAGAGACCTCGGAAGACCCTTCAACCGATGGAAAGATCAGTTTTTGTAGTCGCAGAACGGGCATCATCACCCAATACTGCATTCGGAAGAAGAAGAAGAAGACAAAAATATTTTCACTACTGAGGGGGCGACAAACGGGATTTTTATAAATACCCACTTCAACCTTCAGTAGACAAAGGGGTAGCTGACAGAGTCAATGACACTATCAGTGCGTCAAAAAGTCCCATGCGCAAAAAAGCACCCCGGTACCCTACTATATGCAAGTTTCTTTACAGTACAACTGGAAGTTAGCTCGAAATTGGTATACCAACATATTTGTATATAACTAGCTGATACCCGACATGGCCCAATTAAATTAAATATTATTTATAAATTTTCATTTCAAAATAGCTCCTACATAATCCTACATAATCGATAGCGGCTAAAATGTCGTCATACCTGAAAATCTATGTAAAAGGTAAACATTACGACGATCCAAACATAGTGGTTGCTACAGTCAATTATTAATTTCCAATTTCAAGTAAATCCCAATTTATAATGGTCTGATTTCACTAATTATTTGATAAAGCCTATCTCGGGTTATTTTAATAGCATATGCCGAGTTTCTTTGTGGAACATCGAAAATTGCGACCGCTAGAGCTATTTTTAAATTTTTATTTCAGATGAACTCCTACACCTAATGGTTTTATAGCATAATAGATGGCGGTTAAACATTCACCGTATTTTGAAACATATATGTACAATATTTCAAATCAATCGACCTACTACTTTTCGAGTTTTGCGAGTTTTCTGAAATTATATTTTATCAGAAGTAAAAGTGAAAGCAAAAATCAGTTAATAGGCGTAAAAATTGAGACTACAAAGAACAAAATACGATATATTAAAATTATAACATAAAATATATATGCCTTGAAGATCTGTCTCAACTTCTTAGACTATTAAGACTAGTCTGATCAACTGCAGAAGGAAAGTCTATTGTTCGTTAGTCCTCGGTGAAGTACTGGCTTGCTTGTGATAATTTTATAGAGAGGATTGTGTTTGCTGGGTGCGTTCTCGTTTAGAATCAAGTTGTTATTGATTTATTTTAGAATTTCAATTTCTTCCTGTATGTTTATTTTCATTTGAACATTCTCTCTATGCAATATTGTGAGGGTGTTGTTAATATCCTGCCTGAATTATATGTTTGGCATAACTGGATTTCCCTTCCTCATATACGAAATCTTTAAAATGCTCTTTAAATATAATTATTAAAACTTCTGTTGGTTCTTCCTATATAACATTTGATGCAATATCTACACATTACTTTAGGCCTAATTTAATTATAAAATTATTGACAAGTACTTGATATTTTCTGTACTTTAATGAGTTATTTTACTTTCATTTGCTAAGCTAACAACCCGCTGTAGGGGTAATGTTGTTGTAGTTACGTCAGGTATCGGGTGAGCATGTTCAATCAGAAATAGGCCTACTATACACTTTCAAAACATACTACTTACGTTACTCAAAACAGTAAGACTCGAGATGTCGGCTTGAAGTTAAATGTTTCTGGATTAATGTATACGATTTCAATCCTGAAGTTGTACATGCTCCCCCACCTGGTTTGTTTTCGTTTGTTCTTTCCCCTACAGCGGGATGTTCAGCTCACTATATAACAGTATAGGCCCTATATCAGATAATATCATCTAAATTTCTGACTTATCTGTAAATGAGACAAGTAGATATTAGGCCAGCAGCCAGCTGATGAGTGCAGAGTATATCCCATCCAATCAAAATGCTATTTGGTCTAATAATCTCCTTCACATATAAATAATAAGGCATGAGTTAAAAGGTGAAAAAAGGTCAACCCGGCAAAACCTAAAGATAAAATACTCATTATAATTATCAATTCCATCTGTCTGGGTAGAAAGAGCAATAACCTTCTTTAATTTTTT
This sequence comes from Diploptera punctata, assembly GCA_030220185.1. Classification (NCBI taxonomy): domain Eukaryota; kingdom Metazoa; phylum Arthropoda; class Insecta; order Blattodea; family Blaberidae; genus Diploptera; species Diploptera punctata. The sequence continues at coordinate 338,079 of JASPKZ010006838.1, read as the reverse complement.
CCCAAAGTGAATAAATCAAGCAAGGATAAAACTTTATAAATTCGACTTAAAATCATGGATCTCCTATCAATTTGTATTTTAGTCTCCTATATAATATTATTTAACATGTTTTAAATGTATACAACGTCTTCTGTACTCAATATTAAGTTTTGATTCTCTTCCTCCATTCTATATCCTTCTAATCACCAACCTGCATTTCCCTGTCCTTATCAAATTCATAATTCCCTCTATCCATGTCTTCTTAGGTCTCCCTCTTATTTTCCTTCCATTTAGAATCCACTCCAAACTTCTAACTGACAATCTATGTCCATCCATCCTCTTCACGTGTCCAACATTGTAATAGTTTATTTCCCACAAACTGTATAATTGTTACGTTGTATAATGGAAATGGACAGCTAATGACAAATGAGGGAAATTTTGAGGAAGTGGCAGAATTCAAATACCTAGGAACAATAATCACAAATAGGAATGAGATACACAAAGAAATTAATCATAAGCTTAATTCTGGAAATGCGTGCTATTATGCATTACATAGACTTTTGACGTCCCAACTCCTTTCAAAAAAACGTTAAACTGAAAATATATAAAACTATTATTCTACCAATTATATTATATGGATGCGAAACATGGACTCTTACTTTAAGGGAGGAAAGGAGATTACGAGTATTTGAGAATATAAAGTTCTTAGGAAAATTTTTGGATCAAAGAGAGATGAACAAACAGGTGAATGGAGAAGACTACATAACAGTGAACTACATCAATATAATAACAGTTATGTCTCGTCGATTGCGATGTGCAGGACATATGGCACGAATGGGGAATGAGAGACGTGCATTGAAGTTTCTTGTAGGAAAACCAGAAGGAAAACGCCCAGTTGGTAGACCAATATTGAGGTGGGAGAATAACATTAACTATGATTTGAGGGAAGTAGATTATACAGGGGATGATTTGAAAACATTAGCTCAGGATAGGGATGTATGGAGAGCTTATTCCGTGCGGCCATGAACCTATGGGTTCGATAGTGCCAGTGAGTTAGTTTCATTAAAGTTTTTTTTTCAGATAATACTGTTTCTGATCCTGTGTTATTTAGAGCATCGTGCAGATATTCCTGTAGAATAAAACGTTGTTAAATTAAAAATTCACACATATTGAATAACAAAATAGGCGGAAGGAATAATGGAGTATATTACTAACTTACAGTCCGCTCCACAGCTCGACATACCTAGAAGTGCTTTGGTCTACTGGCCGCCTTGCTGGCATGTGATAATCACAGATCATCCCGTTACGCATTGAAATGTTGAGGGATGAGATTTGTAAATAGTTACCTTTTATTTTCTTCATGGTTGCACCTTTTATTTTAGTCTGTTAAATTAGAAAGTGGACAAAGAGGTTTGTGGCAGATCCTAACAATTGAAGTGGGTCAGCGTTTCACAAGTAAAAGTAAGTTCTTGACCAACAGTAACAGACTTGAGACTGGACAGGAAAATAAATGGTGTATTGGGCTTGAAGCTCTGAGCATGAGGTATATAATTATGTGCGATACCATCTTCCAGGTCTTATCTGTATTGCGTTGTGTGGTTTTATTATTAAAATTAATTGTCATATAATTTGAAGCATTACTTTGTATTGACCTTCGCTAAAAACACAACGTTGCAGATCTGAGAAGATTTCACGTCTTTCGTTCAAATGCGAGCGGCTTGTAAAAAATGCCTACAAAGGTTGACGTTACACTAAGGAAAACAGGAGAGAGTCGTCAATCTAACTAAATCACTGGCACTATCGAACCGGGAGTTCATGGCCTCGCGGACATAAACTCCCCATGATAATAATAGTTTTATTTTACCTGGCAGAGTTAAGGCCTTAAGGCCTTTTCTGCCACTCAACCAGGATTGGGGAAAAAAAAAAAATATATATATATATATATACTTTTACATCTAAATTACAATAAATAAAATTATTGCATGGTATATCTACAATACTGGGCACTAGCGTAGTGGTTAAGGCACTGCGCTACAAGTCGGAAGGTCGAGGATTCGAGTCCCGGTGGGGTCAGGATTTTTAAACTCACCCAAACTTTCTGGCGGCACTATGGCCCTGGGGTCGACTCAGTCTCTAACTGAAATGAGTACCAGACACTTGTTCTGGGGGTAAAAGCGGCCGTCGCGCAGGGCTAACTACCCGGCTGACATCAAGTGCCGATTGTCCAGAAAAAGTGGGAGCCTTAACCTCCCACTATCCCAAGGGCCTCTTGTGAGGCCTGTAGTAGGATCACTTTACCTTTACCTACAATACAATTATAAATTCACTATATTTTGATTTACTCTAGATTTAACGAATGAAATGTATTATCATAAGTAATGCCACGAGTGATTTCCAATTTATCTAGAGAATTTGAAAAACAAGAGTGGCATTTTTTAGGACTATTTAACGAATAAAATTAAGCTGTTTACTCACAAATCATTATTTAACTATAGTTATTTTAAAATATTTATATATTTAATGTAAACGGCGATGTTTGAAAACAAATGAGAAACGATAGGTACGCTTCATCTGCTTCTTTTGTTTATCACTGCAACCAGATCATACTATTTATTGCCAAAGGAACGCAATATTGTAAGAATGCTCTCTAGTGGAGAAAAAATGAAACACATCAAACTGTATATTAATTCATTTCTGATGTCGTATGATTAAGAAAGTGCAAACAGTGGTTTCTTTTTTTGGTGGTATAATAAATTGCTACAAATGTTTTTATATTTACTCCTGCAAGCGCTATGTGTTGACATCTACGTACTATATATATACAATCTGGTAGCCGTATTTCTTATAGGCTCAGTCACTGCAAAATAATGGTCAGACCTGTTCAGAATATTAAAAAGGAGGAGCTTTCTTTAATATGGTAAATATAACACTCATAAATATTTCGTGAAACACGACTCTGATTGGTTGTAAAACAGAAATCATTGAAACGTGATTGGTCATTGACTCTCATTTGGGGCATGAGTTAAATAGTCAATATAATACAAGAGTGAAAAATGAAGGAAGAAATACTGACATGACATAAAATAAATTTAGTTCTGGAGAAAAAATAATTATTTAACAAGTAACTGAACAAGCCTGACTTAAAAGTGTGAAGTGTGCAGCAACTCCTTATATCTTGAGGGAGGGAATTCCAGGAGCGTGCAGGGACTACGGTGAAAGGAGTAGAATAAGATGAAGTGCTGCGGAGAAGGATTGTTAGCAGACAGTTATCTTGAGTTAATGTTTTCCAATCATCCACTGTATAATTCAGCACCCTCAAAATCATGGTTAACGTCATTCTCCCACCTCATTCTTGCCTACCTACTTGGCGCTTTCCTACAAGGAGTTTCCATGCCTCTATCTCATTCCCTGTTCTCTCATGTAAACTAGGCATATAGGAAAGTAATACAACTGGATAACCCTCAGCGCATGCCGTCCCATCTCACTCCACTCCAATCTTACTCAAGTAGGGAATCCATCTGCTTCTTACAGTGAGTTGCCATAGCTGGATTCTGGCTTCGTTTTCTGTGCCTTGCAGTTAAAAAAACAAAGGATATAATTTAAATTGGAATATATCTAATTTGCAATTATCAACAATTGTAGATTTTTTTGGCTCCACGGCGCAAGAGGCCTAGAATGCCCTTGGTCTACCAGCTGGTTGCTGGCCTCATATACACATGTGTTAATCTCAGAGATGGAAGATCATCCAGCCTGTTTAAGAATGACATGTGGTCAGCATGTCGGATTCTCCAGCCATTATAGCTAGTTTTCTGAATCTGAGCCGTTACTTACTATAGCTATGTAAATAGATCATGCTCTGATGGATATTTCACAGTGCAAATTTTGATTGAGAAACATCGTGAATTTAATATAGAAACAAACTTGACTTTAAAAAAGCCTTTGATAAAGTGAACAGAAGTCTGTTATTTGAAATTTTGATGAAAGATCAGATCCCAAAGCAGATCATATATAATATTTATAACATTTATAAGTCAATTCTCATTGCAATAAAAATAAAATAAAAAATAACTCAGTGGAAAGAAATAAACTCAGGATTCAGACAAGGTTGTGGCCTCTCCCCTCTACTTTTTAACACACACACACATACACACACACACACACACACACACACACACACACACACACACACACACACACACATATATATGAATGCCATTGTAAAAGACTTTAGAGAAAAAAACATGGAAGTATCACTATCAATAGAAATTTAAAATTAGATATAATAATGTTTGCAGATGATCTTGTTTTACTAGTAACATCTGAAGATGATTTACAATGGTCAGTATATAATTTAAATTTGTTAGCTCAGAAATATTCAATGGAAATATCTACCAACAAAACTAAAATAATGGCCTTTTGTGGAAAATCCCCAATACCAAGCAATATTTGTTTAAATAACAAAATTTTAGAGAGAGATAATGAGTTTACTTATTTAGGATATAAACTCTCTTTTGTTGAAAATTTGGATTTACCAGAGAAAATATTGTGAAATTCAACAAATCAATGGGAATCATTAATAGAGTTTTAAAACCTTCATTAGTGCAAAAATCAACTCGTACTCGTCTTTATCAAATAATGGCTCGACCAGTCCTATGTTATGGAAGTGAAGCATGGACTATAAGAACGAGAGATGAAAGCAGACTAACAGCTTGTGAGATGAAATTTATGTGCCAAACAGCTGGCCACACCAAATGGTAACGAAAGAAAAATGTAGAAATCCTTCAAGAACTTAATGTGTCACCAATACTGGACTACACCTCCAGATATCAGCTAAACTGGAAGGAACATGTCTCAAGAATGGCTAGATCCAGGATCCCCAAGGCAATAATGAACTACTGTCCAAATGGGAAACGGTCACTTGGTCGACCTATGAAAAGATGGCACGAAAACCGCTTTCTCAGGCCGTAATAGTTCTTCTAGGACTAATACCTGGCAGGATGATGATGATGGTGATCTAAATTCCTCACGAAGCTGGGTGGGCACCGGTCTCATACAGGCCGAAGTTCCATGAGAAAATTTCTTGGCCCATGGAGACCCGAATCAGCGAATCAACTTGCAGTTAAAAGAGGCATATATATATATCATCATCATCATCATCTTCAAGGTATGGACCTGTTGGCCCGTATATATATATCCACCCATAGTAATTCCGCCGGAGGGCAAGGTTCTTTATTTCATTATATTTTTATTTCTTACTCACTGCAATCAGCATTTTAATGCTATGCTTTGCAGCTTTACTAGTAGGGAATTGCCGGTGTGATAGCTTCTCGTTGCTTTCCACACCGGTATTGATAATGATAATGATGATGACCGGATGATTATCGGGGACCATTTAGCCACTTCCTGAATTTGTCTTACAAGTAAGGAAAAACCCCGAAAAAAACTTCACCCAGGAGCCTGTCGAACCCGTGCCCTCTGCGTGACAAGGCAGCACTCTACCTCGAGACCAGAGCGGTGGACTATAATATACTTACTTACTCACTGGCACTATCGAACCCGTAGGTTCATGGCCGCGCGGACATAAGCTCTCCATTCATCCTTATCCTGAGCTAATGCTTTCCAATCATTCCCTGTATAATCTACTTCCCTCAAATCATAGTTAATGTTGTTCTCCCACCTCATTCTTGGTCTACCAACTGGGCGTTTTCCTTCTGGCTTTCCTACAAGAAGCTTCCATGCACGTCTTTCATTCCCCATACGCGCAATATGCCCTGCCCATCGCAGTCTACAAGACTTAACTGTTCTTATTATATCTGGCTTCCTATAAAGGGTGGACTATATATATATATATATATATATACATATATTATATATTTGACACGTCCTTTGTACATCACAATGCTTCTCTGGGAGAAATTTCATGCAATGGTTGACAATTCCATTGTAAGAAATATTTCATTTGTCAACTAGGTGTCTCTTTGAGCGACACTTGAAACTCTGATATAGACACAAGATCACAAAATACTACTTTACTTTGGATACCACAGCACAGGATACGTCTATACTCTGAATCAATGACTAGAGTACTGATCTCACTTCTCATCACTATCATTATAACATGCAAACACAATGAAAATACTACCTGCACAACAACTATATTCAGCATTTTATATAGGCCTACACCTATAAATATTAATCTAGAAAGGTTTTCTTACTTATTTTACTTTTATTTCCATGTTTTATTAGTGTTTGCTAACATTATATCACATCCGCATTGTTTTTGTTTACTCTATATTTTAATAATATTTTAAAATTATAATAAATATTTAATTTTTGTATGATTTTATTATTCGCTGTTTGAGTGGAAGAGAACACCATATGGTCTTACCTCTGCCAATTTAAATAAAGCATTTATCATCATCATCATCATCCAGGGATTAAGCCTGTTGGCTCGTTCCGGTTTCATGAAAACTAGAATTATTAAAATTGTATAAAGAAATATATATATATATACATATACACTAGCTGGCCCGGCGAACGTCGTCTCGCCTATAAACATTTTACGTTAATTTTTCCGATATTTTAATAGTTATCTGCTATTCGGGGCGGAAACAAATCCAACAAATCAAAGATCATAAAGATCGGTCCAGCCGTTCTTGAGTTATAAATAGTGTAACTAATCCGATTTTGTTATTTATATATATATATATATATATATATATATATATATAGAAGTCCCGGTATAAATATGGGTGGTGGTTTTTTGTGGAAGTGGTTTTGTTGATTGAGATGAATTTATGTTGTCTGCATTCTCAGTATCATCCATAAGTGTATCATAAGGATTATATACATTTATTGATGGAATATTTTGAGGAGGCTTGCTGATTTCATTATACTTTCGTTTTCTTTTTCTACGAACTTCTTGCCAGTTTGGATTCTCATCATCATCAAGAAGTCTCTGTATAGTAATATCATCTTGTGATATATTATAGTCATCTTGTTTTTCATTTAATTGAGGCATGGAGATTGTTTCTGTAATATTAGGCATATTATTATAACTAACAGACTTACTTACAATTCTGTTACTCCGTTCCTTAGGACCTTCATATGTTTTTAAATTGACATTCTTCTTAAATGTAAGATTTGTGTCACATATTCCTATACCAATTTACGGAAATTCACTTGATATCTTATCATTCATGGTCTCTTGAACTGATTCGCCATATCGTTCAATGTTAGCTTATCGGTCCAGTTAAATTTAAATTAAGTTGCTGTCTTTCAGCCAGATTACTTAAAACTAATACTTACACACGAAATTAATATTATTGAAAATAAAATAAACACTGAACGTACTTAAATTATGAAATAACCAATATTTGTAATTCAATTGAATTTCGCGATTGCAACAAAAGCACAGGCACCTGGTTAAATAATAAACCAATTACCTTACACGGCCATCAGTTAGAGTCGTATGGAACTCACAGATAATTATAACTTTTGTTAAATAATAAACAAATAATTTGCAATAAAAATAATGCGACTATAAATTTAGTTATAATCAACCGTAGGTCTCAAGTTGGATCAAACAGCACACAGTGTGCAAAATTTTATTAAAATCGGTTTAGTAGTTTAGGATTCCATCGCGGACAAACAACGTGACACGTAATTTATATATATATATATATATATTTTTTTTTACGGCGAATTAGGCCATATAAAACTATGCAAAATACTTAGAGGTGTTTCTTTTGAATCAATTTTTTTTTGCTTCCTACTTATACATCTTAATTATATCTATGTTTAGGATATCTTCTTGAGTAATTCCTGCCAATTTCAAGTATTTTTTGACATCACCAATCCATTTCATAGTATCAACCGGTACTTTACTTCTATTTTAAGATAATTCCATTATTTAATTAAATATATGTAGGTAGGAAATAACACTACGAGGTTTATTTTAATTAAATTTGAGTTGTTTCTTACTCACCTCATATTTTTTTATTTTTATGCAGACTCGAGTTTCATCTCTGACTTCGTGACAGTAGTGATGTATCGACTTTGTCACGAATTCAGTGACGAAACTTGAGTCTGCATAAAAAATCAAGTAACATGAGGCGAATAAAAAAATGAATTTCATTATTTGTTTTGCAAGCCTACTTGAGTTCATTAGTTTAATATGTCCATAAAATATTTACCTTCGTTTTCTAATATCACTATGAATGTCTGTATATATTTTTTATTTCCTTTTTACTTTTTAGTCTATAATGCTTCACTTATGACTTCTATTCTATTCTATTCTATAGTGTTCTGCTGTAGGGCAGGTCCTTCGTTGCATTTTAATGCTATGGTATGCAGCTTTACTAGGGGATTATAGGTGTGGTAGCTTCCCGTTGCTTTCCACACCGGAGATGTCATGACGACGATGGATGATGATTATGATGATGATGATGGCCAGATGATGTTCGGGGACCGTTTGGGCCTCAAAGCTTTCTGACATTTGTCTTACAGGTGAGGAAAACTCCCGAAAAAATCCTCATCTAGAAGCTTGTCCCGACCGGGAAACGAACCCGGGCCCGCTGCATGACAACGCAGCACGCTACCTCGAGACCACAGCGGTGGATCACCTATGAATTGAGGACATACATTTTTTCTTATAATTTTGCATTCTTTTTTTTTCACTATATTTTTGATATAGCCTATATATTTTTTTGTGTTCAAAATTAATGTTTTTGCTCCATAGAGGCACTCTGGTTTAATTACAGTGAAAGTGTTTTAATTTTGTATGTAAAGATATGGATTTTTATGCTAGATATTGTGGGTGAGTCGAAATGCTGATCCATTTTTTTTTTGAATCTACTTTTGTTGGCTTTGGTTTCGATTTCATTTTCCTGAATTATTTCACCAAGGTATTTAAATTGTGAAACTCTTTAAATTATTCCATATTTGGTTTCCGGGTATTGGTGTTTGTTTATTGCATGAAATGTATTCCTTTTTTTAAAAAAAGAAATATCGAGATCAATCTGCAATATCGTTTAATAAATCAATCTGCTTTTGTGTTGTTACAATGTCACGGGTTAAGATGCTAGATCATCAGCATATGCTAGGCATTTATGCTATTATTTATGTAGGAAAATAGTGCTAACTAAATTAGTGTGATTAAGTAACTCTAGCGAGGAGCACCCCTGCCCAACGTGAGCCTGGACATAATAGTATAACATTGCACATTATATTATATTCTGTTCTATTATTTATTTAATGTGTGTCGAAGAAGCAAGAGTAGAACGTGTGGCCAGTAGAGAGCTCTTTCATTAAGTTCGCTTCTGAACAAACAGTTCTTTGAAGTCACTTGAAGCTTTTCACTTCTTAATGACAGCGCATTTGCATCTTTCCGCCGGAATTTAAGACTCCACGAGCAATTTATCAGCCCCTTTGAAGTGAGAATTGTTAATGCAGAGTCACAAGAATTTTGTGAGTGTTATTCTGGTATTTAAATGACATTTAATTGTGATTTAAAATTTAGTCTTTTTAGAAGTTATGATGCTATGGCACATTGTTTTTATTTCAGAGAGAATGGGGGTGTAGTTTTAAATAACCAAATTAATATCAGATGAAAATACTTCAAATAAATTTTAAAATTGAGTTTTCTACAAACATGTAATTAACTTCCCTCCAACCACGGTTAATGTTATTCTCCCACCTCATTCTTGCCCTACAAATTGACCGTTTTCCCCTCTGGTCTTTCTCTAAGAAGTTTTCATGTCCCTCTTTCATTCTCCATTCGTGCCACATTATTTCCGTACATAGCTTTTTAATTACATTATTTTGAGTGAATTCTTATTTTCATTTCAATTCCACATAATAAAAACAGTGCAGAACTGTTAAGATGTAAAGAACGGAATATTAATGGCACCATCATGTAAAGAATTCACCTTTTATAAAATATATTATACCTCATCCGAGCTAAGTTCCAGTTGTAATGTGAACAAACCAGATGTTTGACTGCGTTTTCATTGGTCAAATAATGGTCTTACCTTTAAGCTTGTAATAAAATGTAGTTCGCTCTCTAACACTTAAAATAAAGGAATAAAATTTATATATATAATCTAGCACGTGTCTATGTAAGTTATATGGGATAATCTTAAAATATATAATTAAAATGTTAATACATTGAATAAGTATTATTATATTCTTACGCATGCACAATGCACAATACGTTGGAATTTCAATTGTTTCGAAATGACAAAATTTGTGTAGAATTTCTTAAACATTGGAAAGCAAAGCATTTGAAAACTGGAGTGAAACGAATTATTTCGAACATTTTAAAACAATTTAGTGAAAAATATCCCGCATTAGCCATTGACGATGTGATGAAAATAACTGCAGAATTTACAGATGAGTCAGCACAGAGTATATATTCTGCTTGTAATTATATTCTACCGGTTATTAAAGTTATATACATCATCATAGAAAAGTGTAAACTTCTGATTAACTAGCCCATATGTAATTTTTGTCATAAACAAATAATACATGCAGAAAGTTCCTAATTTGGTACCATCTTACCTTATATTCAGTCTTATTTCCCGAAAATACGAAGTTGCCTGAGAACAACGTTTCTATCGATGACAGTTCCGTTCACAATTCAGTCATATGGCGGGTAAAAGTAGCACCACGATTCTCCCAATAGACGGAGTCGGTGAAGTAATACCTTATGCAAGTTCGTTTACAGTTCAACTGGAACTTAGCTTGGAATTAGTATAGTAGAGACGCAAATTTCCCTGGGAATTAGGTCATCTGCTGATTAATTAACATACAGAGGGATTTTTTTTTTCATTTTGAATCTTCTGTGTTTATTATAGGTGTTGCTTTTTCTAATTAAAGCCCAGGCCTGTTTTTACATTAATCAGGTTTTTAATTTGAAACTGCATCTCTGAACGTGAGAAGGTGATTTGAAACGCTTCAAGAGAAAATTCGTGAAGATAGTGACCTGGTGCATTTATTACCGTGTTGTTGATTATATGGCATGCAGTGTGGGAATTTCTATAAAACACGACTTGCCTCGAGTATCTTCACAACCGTGAAGAAGTCGTGACTCTCAATTGTGCGAATTATACCGTTCTGTGAGAGCAAGTTTTGTCCTGAACCCAAATCTCCTCTACACTCAACACTACAATATGAGAATTATTGCTTCTCAACAGCCATTGTCTTTTTTTACTCCTGTTGCTTGTTCTCATGACAAGCTGTTTTCCTATCGGACTTACTTCCCTTCCGAAGGAAGGTAGACTAAGGATTTTTACAGTTTTTTGACGTGAATACGTCTTTAAATTTGCATCCATAGTGGGAGACAATTCAGAAAAATTATGATAATATAGTCGGGGGATACAGTTTGGTGTTGCAGCTACATATCTATTATCTACAACCAAAATTTAATTACTCCACTCAATTGATAAAGGAACGAACAATTCGTTACGTTATGTGTGACGCATCGTGCGCGGTGGAGGGGGAAGCGCCACCATTTTGAGGTCGTTTCGCTGCGTCACATAATTTCGTTTAATATAAAAATTTTGACTCAGAGAAGTTACAACGTTCGTTTGAGTTTCAATCGTCAGCTCTCGTCAAGATCTATCGGCTGCGCATATAAAACATTAGCGTGAAATAGTTATATCATAGTGGATATATATGGTGTTAAAGTAAAAACAAATTTAAAAAATAATGCAATGCCGGCCTATACTCGTCAAATCAAAATATAGGGATCGTATATGGTTGGAAAGGGCTTCTTAAGAGCAATCCAGTGGTACCCATAAAACACCACATGACAGAGTGCAACGGTGCCGGAAATGTAAAAGAATGAAGGCGTCCGACCGGATCAGCGACGGCGCCGGTATATCTGCACGTATTCACGTACACGTATTAACGTAAAACACACGGCCGAGTCCACGACACAGCAACACCCCGATTTTTTCTAAACAATCGTGGGAGAAACGACTTGGAAAACACCAGTTGCGAACCTGGGCCTTAGAGGCCGGAATCTTTTATACCATGACTATCGGCCGCAAAACTTGCATTCTACAAACTTGGAACAGATTAAATGTTACGAGGAAAATAATAATAATCATAAATAAAACAGAGGTAGTCCTTTGTGATTTTAAATTCTGAAAATACAATAAATAAATAGATAAATAATAATAATGTATGTGCATACCGTACATCCAACCCCACGTAGGGAAATGTTGCTCCAATATTTAGTTACGTTTCTTTTCCTAAAGATGTCAGAACGAGTGGCAAGTGGTTAGCTCATCACTTATAAGAGACACCTAGTTCGAACTAAAGTTTATTTAAGTTTAAATAAGTTCATTTAAACTGGCAGAGTTGGAATCTTAAGGTCGTCTCTTTCACTCAACAACCTGCCAAGAAAGAGGGCGATTCAAAATTAATATAACAAAAATGAAACATTCCTGTGATTAACTAACGCACTGGCACTATCAAACCCGTAGTTTTGTGGCCGCGCAGACAAAAGCTCTGCGAACATCTCTATCCTGTATCTAACAACTCACTGGCGCTATCGAACCTAGGTTCATGTCCGCGGGGACATAAGCTCTCCATATATTCCTATCCTGAGCAAATGTTTCCATTCATCCCCTTCTTAATCTATCTCCTTCAAATCATGGTTAATATTGTTCTCCCACTTCATTATTGGTCTTGGCGTTATCCCTCTGGTTTTTCTGCAAGAAGCTTTTATGCCCCTCTTTCATTCTCCATTCGTGTCACATGTCATGTCCAAAGCAGTCTACGAGATTTAACTGTTCTTATTATATCAGTTTTCATATAAAGATCATGTAGCTCACTGTTATGTAAGTTTTGCCCATTCGCCTGTCTGTTCATCTCTCTTTAGTCCAAAATTTTTGCTGTGAACTTTATTCTCAAAAACTCGTAAGTTTTTCTCCTCCGTTAAAGTAAGAGTCCATATTTCGCATCCATATAATATAACTGAAAGAGTGATAGTTTTATATATTTTCAGTTTAACGTTTTTTTAGTTTTTAGAGAAGTTTGAGACAAAACAAGAGTCCCTGTAGTAGTATACCTTTCCAGAATTGAGCATATATTTAATTTCTTGGTGGATCTAATTCCTTTTTGTAATAATTGTTCCTAGGTATTTGAATTCGACCACTTCTTCAAAATTTACCTCATTTGTCATCATAAGCTGTCAATTTCCATTATATAATGCATTTTTATGTATGAACATATATTTACCTTTATTGATGTGTACTTACAGCCACAATTTCTTAGTGTTACTATATATACATATATATATATAGAGCGTCTCAACCTTAAAAGGCAGTACGGAATTACCTCTCTCACTCGCACTCCTATATCCTGTTATTAGCTCCATCCTTTTCTACTCCCGCGATGTTGCCAATTTAAAAAAATGCAATGTGATAAATTTAATAAAATGATGATATGGTCGTATAGAGAGTTTTCCGCTCTTTCTGAATGTATACATTTTAAAGTCTTAAGTAATTAATATAATGAATAGTTTTGACAAATACATTATTTTGGGGCGAATCTATATTTTTGCAGATAAAAACTTGCCACACGATTGGTAGAAAACTAGTGGTAATGATAGATTAATAATTTTTTTGTGGGTTGCCTGATATTTATGGATTACACTGTCTTTCCCTGGAGAATAATTTTTACATAAGTAGAGTGTAAAGTAAAGTAAAGTGATCCCACAACAGGCCCGGAGGCCCTTGGGGTAGTAGGATGTTAAGGCTCCCACTTTTTCTAGACAATCGGCATTTTATGTCAGCCGGGTAATTTTTACATAAGGAGGGAGCTATTTATTTTTTGTTAAATACTTGTTAAAAATTATCGGATGGTAACACAAAAAAGTTACGTAGCGAGAAACGTTTTTGTTATTGACTGTATGTTGATGACAACGCGAGAAGATGTGTTTATAAATGTCTCAGAAATAGTTTTTAAACCCCCTCCCCAGGAGCTATCACCTTGACGTGGTGGGGGGGGCTTAGTACCCGATGAACCAGACGACCCTACTGGGGAATCTTGCTGGTGGGTAAGAGGCGAGGGGAACTAAGTATAGCTCACAACGAGGGAATGGCGTCTGTATCCATATTGGGCGGCCACATCTTCGTCAAGTCTTCAACGGTCAACAGGGCGACAAGGAATAGCACAGCTAAACTTGTAGGGCTTGAAGAGCGGAAGAAGCAGCCCTCTCTTGGGGGGTGGATACCCAGAGGAGCATGTTTGGAGGCTCAGAGGAAGCAGCCCTTCCACCATCCTTGTCCTGCGAAGCGCTCGTAACGCTTCCAGGAGACATTCATCTTACTGAGAAGCTTCATGGAAATCAGCCGGATTGTCATAAAAGGAACCGACCCAAGCAAGATAAAAGGATACGATTTGGAATAAAGGACATTTTGAAATTAGGGAATTTGAACGTAAGGGGAATAAATACAAAAGAAGAAGAATTAGAAAGAGAATTAAAGAAAAAAGAAATAAATATAGCAACAATAACAGAAACAGAAAAGAAACTAAAAGGAACAAAGGACTTAAAACACTATACTATGTTGTATAGCGGAGTAGAACAGACAACAAGAGCGTAGTGTGGTGTAGCAATTTTAATAGATGAAAAATGGAAGAACAAATTGAATAGCTATGAGTTTATAAATGAAAGAATCCTGATAGCCAGATTTAAAATTGAAAGAGGATATATGATGATAATTGCTGTGTATGCCCCAGAGGAAGGTAAGAAAGAAGAAACAAAAAAAAAAAATGTTATAAAACATTACAAACATTACTTGATAAATATACAAAAGATCATCATTTAATTATAAGTGGAGACTTAAATGCCAGAGTGGGTAATGTCCCTATACCAAATGTAATAGGAAATAATGGAGAAATAACAATAAATGATAATGGACAGGATTTGAGACAGTTTTCAACCTATAATCAATTAAAAATAATGAATACCTATTTCCGAAAAAAGGACATACATAAATATACAAGAAGTGGATATAACTCAAGATCAATAATTGACTATTTAATAGTAAACAACAAGCTTGGAGCCTTGGTAACAGATGTGAGAGTACATAGAGGCAGCGATATATACTCTGATCACTATCTCGTGATAAGTAAAATAAACATAATAGCTAAATGGCGGAAAAATAACATAAAGAACAAAAGAAACCAAGAAGAAGTATATAAAGTATATTTATTACAAGATCAAAGTATTAGACAACATTATGAAAGCAGAATGAATAAATATATATCAGAGATAGCGACGTCAGAAGATATAAATATTGAATGGGAAAATATATCAAATGTAATACATAAAACAGCAAATGAGATATTAGGAAAGAAAAATAGAATAAGAAATAGGAAGGGCTTGAGAACTTGGAATGCGAATATACAAAATGCAGTGAATGAAAAACAAAAAGCATATCATACATACTTACGACTGAAAACAGAAGAATCTTACGAAGAATATAAAATGAAAAGGAGAATTGCTAAAAGCATTATAAGAAAAGCCCATCAGGAGTCATGGGATAAATTTATAAGCTCAGTAGAACATGATATGTATGGAAGACAAGAAATAGGTTATAAATTAGTGAAACATCTAAATCAGACTGAGAAAGATTCTGCCAGATTGAATATAATCCCAGAACAAGAATGGATACAACATTATGAAAAACTTTGGAAAAAGGAGGAAATTGACGGAAAAGAGAACAAAGAGGAAGAAATAAAAGTGGAAAATATTGATGTAATAGACATAAATGAATTAGAAATGGCTCTGAAAACCACTAAGAATAGGAAAGCAACAGGATTAGATAATATAAATATGGAGTTAATCAAAATATAGTGGAATATTGTGTAAACTACGAATACTTCATTTAATTAATATATGTTGGCAGACCTATGAGATTCCAACCACTTGGAAAACAGCAATTGTGAAGAATATATTCAAAAGAGGAGACCGGAGAAATTGCGAGAATTACAGAGGGATTAGCTTAATGAATACTGGCTACAAGATATATACGAAAATAATAAATAATAGATTGAGAAACATAACAGAAGTAATAATAAATGAAAATCAAAGTGGATTCAGAAAGGGAAGGTCATGTATAGACAATGTCTTTACACTGAAACAACTCATAGAAAAGAGAAGAGAACATAACTTAGAAACTCACATAGGATTTATAGATTTGGATAAGGCCTTCGATCGAGTAAACAGACAAAAATTATGGGAAATATTACGAATGAAAGGATACCCGCTGTGCCTTGTTGAAACAATAAAGAAATTATATGAAGACACAAATATAATTATAGATACCGGATTCAAAAGAACAGATACAATCAAAACAAATACTGGATTACGACAAGGGTGTAGTTTATCACCCACTTTGTTTAATATATATATATATATATATATATACGATATTTTAAATAAATGGAAAGTTTTAGTAATTCCAGGAATAAGAATAGATAAGAAAGTGTGCATAAATAATCTTCTATTTGCTGACGATGTAATCATAATACAGAAAAATGAAGACGACTTACAGAAAGCTATGCATGCATTAAATGAAATATGTAAATTATATGATCTAAAGATTTCTGTAAGGAAAACGAAGACCATGGCTTTTAGAGGAAGAGATCCAGTGAGATCCAAAATTATTTTAGAAAATCAAAGTATACAACAGGTGTCTAGTTTCAAATATTTGGGCTGTGATGTTGGCTACAATGTGAAAAGAGATATTGACTCCAAAATAAATACATTTCAGACGGTGTGTGGAACAATACAGAGAACATTCAAAAATAAAATTAGAAAAGAAACCAAGATAAAAATGTATAATGTTATGGCGGTTCCCACAATATTGTATGGATGATGAAATTTGGGCTCCAAAGAAAAAACAGAAGGATAGAATACAGACGGCGGAGATGAGGTTCCTAAGACAAGCAAAAGGATGTACAAGACTTGATAGAATAAGAAATGAGGATATAAGAGAAGAATTGGAAGTACAGCCTTTATTGGATAAGATCCATGAATTACAGACAGAAATGGATTGATCATATGGATGGAATGAGTAAGGAGAGATATCCATTGTTAGCAAGAAATTATCCAGCAAGAGGAAGACTTGATGATGGAAGACCTAGAAGACGTTGGGCTGATGCATTATGAAGTCGGAACGGGCAATTGCCTAATCCCTGGAGTGATGATGGTGATGATGATAGTTTTTAAAACAAACCAGACCTCGGTATCTTTGCGCATTCATACTTTATCGCAGTTTAAAGTTTGTTTACTTAGGTTCCCTTTTCATTTCCGACCACGTTTGACTCTGCATTTCCTCAGGCTCAGAGCTCAGTATGTGAAAATTGTTGAGTGAAGTTCAACTCTGAGTGTCTCTCAATTGTCTTTGGTTCATGTGTTTTTCATAAAATTGTTTAATTTCATATTTATTATTATTGTATTATATTAATTATGAATATAGAAGCTAAGCGACGTAGTATTGGCAAACTGCACAGTAAAGAACGGAATATAGTATTGAACATATTTAATTATTTTATAAAGAAAACGAACGTTGCCCAGGCAGTTAAAGGGTGTTCGGAACGTTTAATATATAGAATAAGAAAGGAATAAACGAAAGGTCCTCTTAGAACGCCAGCAAAGAAGAAACCTAAACGAGCGAGCAAACAAAAAAAAAATGCCAGATTAATGAAGTTCGGTGGAATAGTACAAAGCGGAGTCCGCCGCATCATTCATTCCTTGTTTTTTGAGAACATACCACCAACACTAAATATAATATTAAGCATATTAGTGATGATACGCTACCAAATTTTTCGAGGTATATTTTAAATAGATTTGTTCATGATATAGGGTTTGAATATTTAAGCACGGCCAACAAATGCGCCCTTATTGAAAGGGATGATATAATCACGTAGCGTCATATATATCTCAAAGATTTAAACAAATTTAGGAATGAAGGGAAATTTATTTTTTATACAGATTAGTCTTGGGTAAACATAGATCGCACCGTGACAAAAGAATGGAAAGATACCAAAATTAAAAGTGCTCGTCAAGCAGCAGTTGGTCTTAGCACAGGTCTTAGGCCACCTAGGGGTCGTGGGTCAAGGTTTGCATTGGTTCATGCAGGGAATGAAAATGGGTTCGTTAATGGTGCCGAGTTAACATTTCTGTGCCAAAAGAACACGGCAGACGTCCACGATGAAATGACAGGTGAAGTGTATGAAAAGTGGTTCGCCGAGCAATTGTTGCCCAATGTCCCAGAAGGATCTGTGATAGTATTAGACAATGCCAACTATCATAGTCGGAAAAACGAACGTTTGCCTACAACTTCCTGGAGAAAAGATTAGATTATAGAGTGGCTCAATCAAAAGAAAATCCCTTTTGAAAGTGATATGTTAAACGGAGCTTCTTTTTATTGTGACTCAAAACAGAGACACTTATGATAAATGCATAATTGATCAGAACAACACGACAATATCCCCAATAATCACGTATGGGCTCGAATTAATATGGGAAAAATTAACAATCAGTGACTTAGAACGCATTGAGAAAGTCAAGGCACGGTTCCTAAAGTGTGCCCTCAGAGTGGTAAAATATGCTCCATTAAGGCTGGCATATGAGCTGGCCAAGGAAACTTTTTACATAGAAGATCTGAGACTCAGCCTACCATCTACCGGAGCCAGCAACAAGCTACTAGAACGGAGAAGAATGAAAAGAGAGGAGATAGATATCGACTTCTATGGGACGACTGCAATGATCGATCGCAACTGGACCAAGGAGAATCAGGAGCAGAGACACACCATCACAAGACTAGCCATTCACGGCTTCCACCACAAATTATGCAAGAACAAGACATTCCACACCCCGAGTGACCAATGTGTGTGTGAATTGTGCGGACAGAGATGTAACCAATATCATATCACCGAGTGCCGTGAAAGAACAAAATCGATCTCAGAATATAGCAAAGAATAATACCCAATCGGGTGAACCTTCCATATTTATTATAATTGATCAGATGGCTAAATCAACAGGAAAACATGTTCTTTGCTTGCCACCATACCACTGCGAACTTAATCCTATCGAAATGGTATGGTCACAAGTGAAGAACTATATAAAAATGAAAAACGTCTCATTCAAAAAACAAGAAATGAGAGATTTAATTTCGGATGCATAACAACACGTGACAGTACAAAATTGGGCAAACTACTTGGATCATACAAAGAAAATTGAAAGTGATCTCTGGAAAGCAGACGAGATTCAAGATGAGGAGGAACAATTTTTGATACATTTGTCATCATCATCATCATCATCATCTTCTTCTTCTTCTTCGCCTTCCTCCTTCCATGCATCGCCCACTGGTTCCGATTCGGCTAAACTTGGACCATCCAGAGACACGGAGGAATTTATGGAAGGAATAACACCATTACCGGAGGATTGTGGACAGGCTTGATGGTATGTAACGTATTTTAAGTATAATTTTCCTATTATTATTACGTATTATATTCGTAAACAATTTAAATATTATAAAAGTTTTAATATTATTGTATTCGTTAAAAAATGTTAATATTATACAAATTATTAAATATTTAATTAAATATAACTTCTTATAATATTATATTCTTAAAAAATTAAAATAAATTATATGTTAAAGTGATTACAATTTCTATATGTGTTTATGTAGGATATTTCTTGATATAGACCTATATTATATATTAAATTTATAACTTAATTAGCCTATATCATAATAAATTATAATTTATGATAATTTATATTTTCCCTTGTATTATAATGTGTGCATTTAAATCTCACTCTGAGCTTTTTGGCGTTTAATTCGTAGGCCTAAATACTTGTATTGTCATTCGATCAGTAGGGCATAAGGTGAACTTGTATGAAAATAACAAATATATCGGACATTTCACGTTTTTTCACTCAAGTTTGAGGGGTTTTAAGAGTTTTGACACATCTGTTCCTTGCCTCGCACATCTTTGTCTATGCAGTAGATCTGGCATCAGCGCGCTCCATTTAACGTGTACTGACTTTCAAGGTTGAGACGCTCTATAGTGATATACCTAAAAATAACTGTATGTACATATAAACAGATTTATATGAATTAAAGTAAATTAATTTAATATTATAAGGGAACCAAGAAAAAAAAAACAGGAACCTCTCAATAAAACCAATCTTACAAAATTAAAAAAAAAAATGTTTTCTGAAAGAAGCTCCTAATCACATAATAGGAATCAGAATGATGAGTATTAGAATTAGATGTTGGATGTCATGTAATAAATTGGATATTAATTTATACCTCCTGGGATGACGTTGCCTGCTCCCCTGTCTCCATATGCGAGTTCTGGAGGTATGGTAAGCTTCCTCTTTTCCCCGACGCACATGTCTGTAAGTCCTTGGTCCCATCCTTTGATGACCTGGCCTACGCCCAGCTGGAAGGTGAAGGGCTGATCTCTGTCATAACTGCAACACACAATGCACACTTATATAATAAACATGAAAGTGAGATCAGTTTGTCACTACCGCACTGTGCATTGTCCCTCAAGACTTGCGCGCACCTGGTCGTGTTCCTCCTGTAATTTGTGTGTTGCTTCACTGTCTAGTTCACCTTTACCTCGAGAACAAAGACAAGGAAACCAAAACGTATGTAACAAAATAAGGAAAAATATTATAGTTTATAATATTTTTAATTTGGGCTCAGAAATTACTTGTAAGAATGACAATCACACAGAAATTAAAAAAATGTATAATAGCTGCAGACAGATGTTTCTTTGGACTCAGAAAATATCAAAGATCACACTAGTATCAAATAATACTAAGTTATTGATTTATAAAACTCCTATAAGACCAGTAATTACTTATACATCAGAAACATGGACTCTTTTATAGTCAGATGAGAAACCTCTGGCTATTTTTTAAAATGAATATATTAAGAGCTATTTTTGGAAGGAGAAGATGTGAATTGTATGAATTATATAAGGAACCCGATTTAGTGAAGTATACAAAAATTAATAGAATGACCTCCGCTGTATATTTGATACGTATGGACAATAATAAAACTGTTTATATATATATATATATATATATATATATACAGGGTGTTTCAGAAGTGATGGTCTCGTCTCTGAAATGAGTTGCGAATCCTGTCAGACAGTCCTTAAAAAACTGTAAACGCTGGAAGGCTGCTTCAATCCGTAAGCGTAATTCCTCAAGAGAGTTGGCCTCAGTAGCGTAGACCAGGCTTTTGACATGACCTTACACACAGAAATCCATGGGATATAAATCCGGTGATCTTGGAGGCCATGGTGCAGGCCTCTACCTATCCAATGTTGACCATACCTTCGAGTTAGAAGCCGGCGCACACGTAATTGATAATGTTCTAGAGCACCGTCATGCATAAACCACATGTTGAGGCGTTGATTCAGTGGAACACCATCGTGATGAAGGAGATCTGGAAGTACAGTCCGCAGAAACGGCTCTCCGGTTAGTCTCTGTGGTAGGAAGTGCGGTGTCCGAGCAGCCCTGTCCAGACGTTCAACGAAAAACGCTGCTGATGTCGTTACACGTATGTTGCATTAGAATTGACATCAGCCCAAATGTGACAGTTATGGAAGTTCAGCATGTCATGAGGAAACCCAGCTTCATCCGTGAACAGACTGCTGTTTACAAACAGGGGGTTCAGGGTTCACTGTAGTTGCATCCGTTGGCAGAAATTCTCTCTAGAAGGAAAGCCTCTATTATTGAGAGCTTGGCACTCGCTAGAGATGATACGGATACAGTAATTTCCGATGTAAAATCTCTGTTCGACCTTTAAATTCTTACCTGATTTGAGTTGAAACAGGCGTGAGCCAGGTTGGTTTCTATCTATTAAATGTTATGATACTTCAGTACGAAAGGACCAAGTATTAAAAATAATGTTTAATTATTGTTTAGTATTAACTATTTTCGGACACTGCTGTGACTCAGGACACGCTCCTTGGTAGAGATCCTCCTTGTTGAAGTACTCGGACGTCCGTGTACACTGCGTAACACTCTGTCCTCAACATCACGTGTTTGGATCTGGGTCTACTTTCTCGTACAAGGTGTGCGAAACTCCCAGTTTCTCTAAAGGCGCTGATGTAACCTGACAAATGTACGCCTGTCGGGCTACCTGCGGAGTGGTAAAGCTTCTTCATACAATCGTGTAACCTCAAGTGCACTGCCATTCGCTTTGCCATGTACACAGCGCATGTCAGAGTACTCTTTATTGGTGTAACGTCTGTATATGGTGCCTTTATTTTCATAACTGATTGTTAGGCCTGTAGACACAGTGCACAGGGAAGTTGTGGCGCATGCGTCAACGAACTGGTAGTCGATCTCAAACATTGAGATACCAACGCAATTATCCAGGGGCGTTTAGAGTTGGTTCCCAATTCGAATTATTGCGATATCTCAACAAAGGTTGATTTGCGGACTCATGTTTATTGGAACTGTTTAGCTACATTTGGCTTGTACTTTCCATGTGTAAATTATTGACCATCACTTCTGAAACACCCTGTATATGGCATAACCATCACAAACAAAAAATGTTGGAAGACAAAATTAAGATGGGAGAATGATGTCTTGCAGGATATTAGAGTTAATACAATTAGAAATTGGAAGAATTTAGCAGCAAATAGAGAAGTCTGGAAGATCATATCTGAGGCAGGCTAGGGCCCAAAATGGTCTGTCATGCCATATATGATGATAATATATTTAATTAGACCAGCATCGTGATATAATAAGAACAGTTAAGTCTCGAAGACTTCGATATCCAGGACATGTGGCACGAATGGGGAATGAAAGAGGAACATAGAAGTCACTTGCAGGAAAACTAGAGGGTCAACGCCCAGTTGATAGACCAAGAATGGGGTGTGATAACAACATTAACGATGGAATGCAGGCTTTCACGGTCTATAATCATAATGTTAAATGATTCCGGGCTATGTGGCCGTGGCAGTTGAGGGAGAAACGTCTGGAAGAAATACGGTACCAGTTATAGACCACATAGCCCGGAATCTTTTAACATTAACATTAACCATGATATGAGGGAATTAGATTATACAGGGATGGTTGAAAAACATTACCTCAAGATGGGGATGTATGGAAGCTTATGTCCGCGCGGCCTTGAACCTTAGGGTTCGATAGAGCCAATGAGTTAGTTAATGGGTATAACTTACTCTTAATTGAAGAGCTTATTTCCAAAGTGTCTTAAATCCAAAATTCGTGATTTTCGATATTTTTATGTGACAAGAGTCTTTATTCTGTCAGGTATCGTATTAACACGTTGTTGTGTTCCTAAGTGTCTTATATCCCCTGTTAAAACGGTTTGAAAACCGTGTTTATTTCCAAAGTGTTTTTATTTCCAATATGTCTTATATCTATTTGACCAATCTGCTGATTCGGTACAAAGCACGTGACTCATCATGGGGGCTGCTATGGCACTCCTTGTTACATGTCGATGAACGTCAGTCAGCTGTGATTTTCTGTGGTGTTTTTTTTTTATTTGTCAGTGAAAAACAAATGGCTAGTTGTGAAGAAGACCTAGTAAGTCATTTAGGACGGACAGCGAGGGCTAGAAACAAAGATAAACACCATAGATACGCTAGTGATGGTAGTATACCTAAAGTGGCATGAAATCACAGCGATGGATTTTGTAAAATTTCTAAGCTTTCTACCGCAGACTGTTTCCATTCATTATTTTATAACAAAAGTAAGGTAGAACAAGATTCATTTTTTAAGTAAGTTAGGTATTATCCACCACCATAATGCAATGCCATTCTGGCAAAAAGTATTTTCAAATAGTGCAGCCATTTTTTCCCCCCGTTCACACTGCTTTTCCTTCTAGTTTTACCTTTTTTGTTAACTTTATTTTATTCTCACATACAGTATTTTCAAATAGTGCAGCCATTTTTTTCCCCGTTTACACTGCTTTTCCTTCTAGTTTTACCTTTTTTGTTAACTTTATTTTATTCTCACATACAGACTCATGGACAGGACACACGCCCAGACTCAAGGTGTTAATTTAAAATCCCCTACCCCGCCGGAATCGAACTCGGGTCGCTGGAGTGGAAGGAAGGCACTCTGCCGACTACGCCACGGCGACGGACTATTTCGAAACTTTATAAATAGCATACATGATTGAGCATTAATATTACTTTCTCCTACTAAAACTTTCCTTAAACTCTGTTTACTTCCGAAACGTCTTAACTTCAAGTCATGTGACACTGTAACTACCACTTGTAATGGTGGAGGATTTTTGAGAGTATGTGACAATATTGCCAATGTAGTTACAAATAAACATAACGTGTAATGAAAACTCCATTTAAAAATTAAATACCTTAAAATAAAAATCGCGATTTTTGGAGTTTGGTATTTAATGGATTTAAGACACTTTGGAAATAAGCTCTTCAATTCCGTCCCGCCTTGGGGTTTTCAATATTTTTATTGAAACTTGAAGTAGCTGTTACACTGTGCCTCGTGTGGCTCATCTTCCAAAGGAAAATAAATTGAAAATCAATATTTGATCCTCTTTTGTCATTATTATACGTCATGCCACGGTTTAGCTGGCGCCGTCACTGGAACTGGTGTTACCTCTTTTTTTACCTTTTTCCAGGATCGATCTCGGTACTCGAGGCTTGTTATTTGCTTGTTCTTTTCCTTTATTAATGTTGTTTTTATTTATTCATTTATTTTGACCTTTGGTTAAAGTTTACAAATGTTTGAAGGGAATATTCTATTCTAAATGCGTATCAATATAATTTGGTCTTTCGTACATTGTGATTTTAATTTATTATAATGGCTACCAAATTCACAATTACTGGACAAACGTTGATTTACATTTATGCTTATTATTAAAATATTTGGGGATTGTAGGGCAGATGGCTCGATAATGTAATTAAAAAAATAGCAAAAACGAATTATTGTTGTTGAATGTTACTAGTGATCCGAGGGTTATATATATATATATTTACTTACTCACTGGCACTATCAAACCCGTAGGTTCATGGCCGCGCGGACATAAGCTCTCCATATATCCCTATCCTGAGCTAATGCTTTATAATCATTCCCTGTATAATCTACTTCCCTCAAATCATAGTTAATGTTATTCTCCCACCTCATTCTTGGTCTACCAACTGGGCGTTTTCCTTCTGGCTTTCCTACAAGAAGGCTTCATGGAAGTCTTTCATTCCCCATACGTGCAACATGTCCTGCCCATCGCAGTCTACGAGACTTAACAGTTATTATATCTGGCTTCCTATAAAGACCATGTAGTTCATTGTTATGTAGTCTTCTCCATTCACCTGTATGTTCATCTCTCTTTGGTCCAAAAATTTTCCTAAGTACTTTATTCTCAAATACTTGTAATCTCCTTTCCTCCCTTAAAGTAAGAGTCCATGTTTCGCACCCATATAATATAACCGGTAGAATAATAGTTTTTTGTACTTCCAGTTTAACATTTTTTGAAAGGAGTTGGGACATCAAGAGTCTCTGCAATGCATAATAGCACGCATTTCCAGAATTGAGCCTATGTTTAATTTATTTGTGCATCTCATTCCTCCTTGTGATTATTCTTCCTATGTATTTGAATTCAGCCACTTCCTCAAAATTTCCCTCATTTGTCATTAGATGTCCATTTCCATTATATAACGAATTTCTACGTGTGACCATATATTTAGTTTTATTGATATTTATTTCCAGTCCTAATTTCTTAGTGTTACTCAATAGTGTGTGCGTGTTGTCCTTTAGTATCTCCTCGCTATCGGCCAGTAGTACTACATCATCAGCATGAACAAACAGCTTATTAATACCATTCAGTTGTAAGCCTTCCTCATTCTCTAAAGATTTAATGGCATGCTCTAGTACAAAATTAAATAGTAGAGGAGATAGTGCATCTCCTCGCTTCAACCCATTCTGGATTTCAAAAGTGTCCGAAAATTGTTTGCCTACACGCACCCTACTCTTTGTGCCATTCAGACACATTCGTATAAGTCTAATTAACTTTTTAGGAATTCCGAACTCCAGCAGGATACTATATAACTTCTCCCTCTTAATTGAATCATATGTTTTTTGAAGTCTACATATAGTTGATGTACAGTACCATTATATTCCCATTTCTTTTCTAAAATCTATCTTATACTAAAAATCTGATCTGTTGTAGACCTGTTTCTTCTAAATGCACATTGATGATCTCCTAGAATGTCATCAATATAGGGAGTAAGTGTGCTTACTAATATATTTGTAAGAAATTTGTACGAAGTTGAAAGTAATGAGATGCCCCTGTAGTTGTTGCAATAAGTTTTATCTCCTTTCTTATAAATTGGTACAATAATTGATTCCTTCCATTCATCTGGAAGAGCTTCTTTTTCCCAAATCATACTAAGAAACCAGCGTATCTTGTCCATCAATTTTTCTCCCGCTGATTTTATCAGTTCTACTGGGATCTCATCTGAACCTGATGCTTTATACATCTTCAATTTTTCAATCGCCATTTCAACCTCTAATGCATTTGGTTCTACGACTAGCATTTCTGCTGTCTGTAAATTATCCTCCTCAATGTCCTGTTCTGTAAGAACATTTAATAGCTGATTAAAGTAACTTTTCCATCTATTTAACATACTCCTGCAATCTGTAATCATATCCCCATTTTCATTCCGAATTATGTTTGTTCTAGCCTGAAACCATTTCTTCTCTATCCTGATTCCCTGATATAATTCTCTAATGATCATATTTTTGGCATTCATTTCAAGATCATTAATCTTCTCTCTCAAATATTCCCTCTTTTTACTCTCTAGTAACTTGGTGGTTTCCCGTCTAATACTACCCATTTGCTCTAAATTTACCTCATTTGGCTTGTGTAACCATTTCATTTTTGCTAGCTTTCTTTTCTTTACAATGTCGGCACATTCATCATCAAACCATTTCTTGTTTTGCCTCTTTTTTAAATACTACCCATTTGCTCTAAATTTACCTCATTTGGCTCGTGTAACCATTTCATTTTTGCTAGCTTTCTTTTCTTTACAATGTCGGCACATTCATCATCAAACCATTTCTTGTTTTGCCTCTTTTTTAAACAACCAATGCTTTCTGATGCTGACAATTTAATAGTATCTCTTATAGCCTCCCATTCTTTATTTATATCAGTTTCTTCTTCGTTTGCCACATTGCCATCTGAAGATTCCAGTACTTCAAATCTATTAGCAATTTTGATTTGGTATTCTTGCCGCATTTCATCATTTTTGAAGTTTTTAAATTAACATTTTTCAGAATCATCTTTAGCGTTTGTTCCTCTCATAAGCGACAGCCGTAGTCTGACTTTCACTCTGACCAGATGATGATCCGAATTACAGTCTGTCCCTCTAACTGATCTAACATCGATGATGCTACTCTGCCAACGTTTATCCACTAATACATGATCTGTCTGGTTCCGAGATTCTCCATCTGGGGACGTCCAGTTGTATTTATGAATATCCTTATGCTGAAATGTTGTGCTCTTAACAATGAGATTCTTCGATGTGGCAAATATGACTAATCTAACCCCGTTGTCGTTACTATCTTCATGAATACTGAATTTGCCTATTGTTGGTTTGAATATATCATCCCGCCCCACTTTTGCATTAAAATCTCCTAAGACAATTTTCATATGATATCGTGAAAGGCTATCAAATAAGCATTCTAATTCTTCATAGAACTCATCCTTGATCTTATCATCTTTATCTTCTGTGGGGGCATGTGCATTTACAATTATAAAATCATGTCGTTTACCCTTTAGAATTATGTATGATATCCTATCACTAACAAACTTAATATCTCGGATAGAGGGTAGGATCCTCCTTCTGACTAAAAATCCCGTTCCAAATGCAGGTCTTTCTGCACCCCCGTAGTATAATGCAAAGCTTCCTGATTCCTGACTACCCTCTCCTGGCCATCTAACTTCCTGTAAAGAGACTATATCTAAGGGCGATTTATCTAATTCCCGCGTTAATATCTCTAGTGCCCCGCTATTGTATAAAGTCCTAACATTCCATGTTCCTAGGAACATGTCCCTATGTTTGAGCCTTTGGAATGGGTTCCCTGAAGTAGTCCCCGCCCGGAGAACCGAATGGGTGACTATTTGACCTCCGGAAAATTTTACCCTAGTTGAACCCATGTCCGCATTTCTTGACGGTTGTATTTTTACGGTGAAAGATCGTCACTCTTTCGACCAAGGTACTTTTTTCGTCTGGCTTATCACCTTCGACCAGTCCTGCATGGGTAACCGCCGGCATAACTCTCAGGATCATTTAAGCACGCAAGCCACTCCACCACGACAAGGTAAAGATACCATGGAGGGGTTATATATACATACATATATATAATATATATATATATATATACGCACACACACGCTCTAGAGCATTCGGTATGTAATGACAACACTGCTATAACAACACAAACAATTATTTAGCTTACTTTTGACATTACGAATTTAATTTATAGCTAAGTCAACTATACATTACAAATCCTTGAATGACGGTGCAATCCATCTGCAGCACCATCTCTGGATATCTCTTTTATCTGATCGATCTAGAGTTTTTTGGATATTAACTCTTGATTGAAATCGAATGTCTCGTAGAGGTTCTTTGTGAATAAGTTATAGTCACAAGGGCTCCTGTCTAGTGAATTTGGTGGATGTTTGAATACTTCTCAATTCCATCTTCTAAACAAATTCTACTCGACATCTTTTTAGGGCGGTATTACTTACTGAATGTGAGAAACAGTAAATGTATTCACAAAATATTTATATTTCGAGACTTTCATTAGTCATCACTAATATCTCTGATTTACAAGAGTGTTGTCATCACTCATCGAATGCCCTAATATTTATCGCAGTGAAGACTGTGCCTATTGTTCTCTGTGATAATTGTTATTAATGACATTGTGGATATGAGTACCAATTAAATGATTTAAAAAAAAAAAAGGAAAACCCATTATTAGAACAAGTGTATTTCTGCTGAACGGAAAACTCAAGAAATAATGTGTAATCATCATTAACTCAGGAATTATTTGAGCAATCAGTACAAATAGTGAAGATAAATACGGTAATTTAATCTTGAATAACTCCATTTCTGTAAATTTATTCTTTTAACTTATAGGAAAAATCCAAGAGAACGTTGTACTTGTTCTTTTTTGGAATTTGTGTGAAAGCCTGACTTGTAATAAAAATGTATTGTTAATCTTTTTTATAAAACTACATTTGCTACAAGTCCACTGCTGTGGTCTCGAGATAGCCTTGCCATGCAGAGTGCCTGAGTTTGATCCTCGGTCAGGAGGATATATATATATATATATAAAAACTTCCTATAAAGGTCATGTAGCTCAATGTTGTGTAGTCTTCTCCATTCGCCGGTTTATTCATCTCTCTTTGGTCCAAAGAGTTTCCTAAGAAATTCATCTTCAAATACTCTTAATATGTTCTCCTCCCTTAAAGTATGAGTCCATGTTTCGCATGCATATAATGAAACTTGAAGAATAACAGTTTTATATATTTTAAGTAAGACATATTTTAAGAGAAGTTGGGACAAGAGTCCCCTGTAATACATAATAGCATGCTTTTCCAGAATTGAGTCTATTCTTTATGCAACTTATTTATTTTGTAATTATTATTCCTGATATATATATAAAGTCATGATAATTTTTGGTGTGTGCTAGATACGATCGGCAAAGATATGTATTTTTTTTACAAAATTATTTTCAAGAAAACAACCCCAATAGCTTCATTTCTTTGGAATTCGCTAAAATATAAATGGACGGCGAAGCAATAATTAGAACTATTCTAAAAATTATATATTTACAATGATCTTTAATCTCAAGTTTACATATAATCTGTTAATGTAATGAAATTGAAAGAGCCATGGTTGATTTATAACTCTGGAGATGTGGGCGTAATATAACAGTTAATAACATTTCCTTGCCTGTAAATACCTCTCAACCTGCCCAGCCTCATGGGCTAGTGGTCAGCGTTTCTGACTACAGTTCATGAGATCCCGGGTTCGATTCCCGGTCAACGCATTGGAATTATTCCTTAAAGGAAAATATGGCCCATGGTCTGGAATTTAGGTTAAAAACTCTCCTGGCGCTTCATTATCATCGGAGTAAAGTAACACCGCCTTCTAGGCGCCCCAACTTCAGAAGTGGGTTACCGATTTCCGATTGAGGGTCTTTCCACTTTTCAGTGGTTGCCCTTTTACCAGCCGGCTGCTGGCCCTTCACATCCACATGTGCCAATCACAGAGGTAGATGATCAACAACCAGTGTAGGGGTGACATGTGGTTAGCATGTCGAGTCCCCCAGCCGTTAGAGCTGGTTCCTCAACCTGGAGCCGCTACTTATTGTAGCTACCCAATTGCCTCACGATGCTGGGTGGGCACCGGTCCCATACTGGCCGAAATACCATGAGAAAATGTCTTCCCCCATGGATACTCCAACCAGCGCAAGTCCCGTAGCTCTGCGCCAAGGCTTCCTACCTTAACCGCTCGGCTACGGCGCGGGATTGGAAATGACAACCTGAAAAAAAATGTTCTCAACCTTAAACAAGACATTATTAAAATATTACTACTCAACAATACAGGATTTGTTACACATCGAAATACCACGTCATGCTTAAAACATCAAGTTATTTTAAAAAGTAGGTTTAGTTTCAAAATCACAAAATAAAGACCAATGATTAAAATCGGTGCTTCAGGCAGAGTTGAACTCTTGCAGAGGTGTAACATTTCATGAAAATTGTATAAACAACGCTGATTTTTATAAATTATTTTAGGGAATAATGAAACCTAAAAACCAACGTTTTTTGGGGGTTTTCCTTCACCTGTAAGACAGGAAACTTTAAGGCTCAAACAGTATCCAATTATCATCTGATCACCATCATCATATATCATTAGACTAAGTTTAGGATTAACTCCATCTCATCACCCTTCATATAACATCAGAGCAGACTAATCCCACCTTCCAGGCGCCCCAACCTCAGATGTGGATTACAAGAACGACAATGCCAGGTGAGAATACCCGAAATGCCGTAATGACAACCTGAGGCATTGAATAAACAAAATGTTAGCTGGTGGCATTGAAAAAAAAATATATATATATATATATATATGACATGATAAGAAAAATAAATGCCTGGACGGGATTTGAATCCGGTCGTCTGGGTTGGTACCCCAGCGTGCTATCCATTACACCACCGGGCAAATCCAATACAAACATTTATCTTTCTTATATATATTCTCCATTATTATTCGATGTCGCGAGAACTCTGTTTCACTGACATCTGATAGCTAGCTGTAACAAGTAAGCAAATTAAAGATATTATTTTTATTTTATAGCAGTGACGCTTTATCGATGTTATTATTAAATGTTTGACATTGAGCACCTAAAAAGATGTTCAGTAGAATTTGTTTAGAAGGTGGAATCGGGAAGTACTCGAACATCCACCAAATTCACCAGACATGAGCACTTGTAACTATAACTTTTTCTCAAAGATCAAATAATCTCTACGAGACATTCGATTTCAATCAAGAGTTGATATCCAGAAAGTTATAGATCGATCAGATGAAAGAAACGTGCTGTAGATGGAGTGTTCTGTCTGACAATGTATAGTTGATTTGACAAGAGACTATAAAAGAAGTTCCCAATGCCATAAGTAACCTAATTTTTTTGTGATGTTAAAGTAGCGTTGTCATTACTTATCGAATGCTCTAGTATATTCATCTCAAATAATTATTCACATACTGCAACAATAAATTGCGTGTTTCCGTTTTCTTTATTTGAATTTATGTTATTGGCATAGAATCTCCCTGCATTTTTTTAAGCAACTTGCTATTTTCTTGTGGTATTTTTTTTATTTTGATGAAAACAAACTTACAAAAAGAAACGTCTAATATTTCTGCGAAGAAACTAGACAGTACAAATATGAAAGAAACAACGTCTGCGGTTAACAAGATAGTCTACTTTCTAGTTTACAAAAAATGAGAACATTTAGGGAATTTAAAATTATTGGGTTGGGAATACGGTGTTGTTGTATTAAGTCTATCTTTGTGCTAAAAAGAAGGTCGCACCAAGAGCTATCATGTGAAAACTAAAATATTCAACAGTTCACTGCAGCACCGTGTTGAGAGGAAGATGTTTGCGTCCTACTTGCACAAGCCGGCCACTTACTTTCCCCGAATACGAATATAACTAATTTCTAGAAGCAGCACCTCGTTATGGTGATAATGTGACTTGTGCCTTTTCAAGCAAAATTACTTTGTCTTCTGAATTTACTACACCATCTCTCTTTCCTTTCCTAATGCATTTAATTACTTTCTTCAGTTTAGTGTTAATCTATTAGGTCTATATAATGTTTTGTTTACATAATATTCATTGTGTATGCCAGAATGAGTATTATATTTTGAAATTTTCTCCTAAATTTGTTTTTAATTACATTCTTCAGTCTAGTATTAATCGATTCTATATTCTTCTTCTTCAGTTTAATTTCTCACCTTATAGGCAATTTTACGTGACACGACCTGCTGAGAGAGGGATTTTGACTATGGATCACACACATACTTTTTTGACCACACAAAGACATGGAGGGCCTCCCTTAATGAGTGATCAGCTCAATTCAGGGCCTCTTCCGAGACATCACAACATTAAGACGAAATTCGCAATTCACACACACAGTCATACTAAACATGGCGAATATGATGATTATGATGACCAAATGATATTCGGGGACCGTTTGGGCGTTTCCTGATATTTGTCTTACAGGAGAGGAAAACCCCGAAAGAAACCTCAGCTAGGAAACTTGTCTCGACCGGGATCGAATTCGGACCCGCTGCGTGGGAAAAAAAAAAAAAAAAAAAAAAAAAAAACACCACGCTACCTCGAGACCATAGCAGTGGACTCTATTCTATATTATTTTGTTTATTTTATTTCCCCTTGTATTACTTTTTTTTTTCTTTTTCTTTTTTACGTGCGAGAACTTGTCATGTCTTGAAACTAGCTCCTAAATTTATATATTTTGTTTTCCCTCTTCCTTTAAATAAAACTTTCTAATGTATGTATTCTAATATGTATTTTTTGTGTAGCTGAACTGCACCCGAACATGAGCACTTTTCAACACTGTGTACAACATTTATTTGTGGATACAGTTTTTATTTCCCTTATTTATCAGAGGCGTGAAAAGTTTTTTTTTTTTGGGTGTTTTCCTCACCTATAAAACAAATGTCAGGAAACTTTAAGGACCAAACGGTTCCCGAACATAATTTGGCCATGATAATCATCATCATCATCACTCCAGGGATTAGGCAACTGTCCGTTCCGACTTCATAATGCATCAGCCCAACGTCTTCTAGGTCTTCCAAAATCACGTCTTCCTCTTGCTTGATAATTTCTTGCTAACAATGGATATCTCTCCTTACTCATTCCATCCATGTGATCAATCCATTTCTGTCTGTAATTCGTGACTTTATCCAATAAAGGCTGTACTTTCAATTCTTCTCTTATATCCTCATTTCTTATTCTAACAAGTCTTGTACATCCTTTTACTTGTCTTAGGAACCTCATCTCCGCCGTCTGTATTCTATCCATCTGTTTTTTCAGTGGAGCCCAAGTTTCACATCCATACAATATTGTGGGAATCGTCATAACATTATACATTTTTATCTTGGTTTCTTTTCTAATTTTATTATGATAATCATAATTATCATAATCGCCACGTTTAGTATGAATGTGTGTGTGTTAAATGATGTTTCTTGTGTCCATGGCCGTGCGAACATAATCTCTCCATAAATTCTAATCCTGAACTGATGTTTTCAAATCATCCCATGTGTAATCTAATTCCCTCAAATCATGGTATGATGTTGTCCCACCTCATTCTTGATCTACCAATTGGCGTTTTACCTTCGGAAAATTTTACTCCAGTGGAGCCCATGTCCGCGTTTCTTGAGTTTATTTTTACGGTGAAAGACCAAGGTACTCTTCTCGTCTCGCTTATCGCCTTCGACCTGTTAGGTATGGGTAACCCTTTCGGCAGCAATGCTACCATAAGCATAACTCTCGCCACACGCGGGCCACTACACCACGACAAGGTAAACATACCACGGAGGGACGTTTGATATACTTAAGGAAACAAAACGTATTATTATTAAAATATAACTTTTACTCTATAATACTATCTCTGACTCTCGAGTTAGCGTATAAGTCAACCAATATGGGATTCTAGAGCAAAATCGTGTTTTTTTTTTCTTCGGATCCTTGGCATCATAGTCCATTAATATTTATTCTTAATCCTTGACCTGGGAATTGTTTCATAAAAGTTCTATTTGTAGCAGTTGCTTATTAGCAGTGTAAAATTTACTAGTTACCAGTCTGGTAAGTCTTATTTCATATGTTACACTGTTTTTAGCAGTTAGCGGTGTGACTTCATGCAAAGAGTATATGACATAATTATTCTCTCTGCTGGATTTCAAGGCCTTCTCTATGGATTGCATTTGCACTAGACTACAATATATAGTAGCTCTGTTGCATCGTTGTTCTGTAATATTATTCTTTAATAAAATTATCAAAGTGTCAAAATAATTTAGAAAAAAAGAAAAAAACAAAAATCCAACAAGGAAGAAAAAATTTATAAAATTATTTTCAAGTTAAGTTTGTTGTATTATTTTTAAATAGTAAACACTACTAATTACTTTTATCAGTAGAATTTTAACCCCACAAATCAGACTGCTTATCTTCGTCTTCTTCTACTTCATGAAATTAAACCTTTTGACCTGTTTTCACATCAAGTGGGATTTAATGAATCTTCCCATCTATAAATGAGCGTCCAACACTTCTATGTCCTATTGGTTTGTACTTTATTAACAGCTGGGGGATCTATCTGTAGGCATTATTTTAAGATGTTCATATTAGTAGTTTCTCATATTGTCAATTCTATTTGTTAAATTAAAATTATTTAAATCTTTCCTAATATCTTCATTTCTTTTTCTGTCCAAAATTGTCACACCTGCTACTGAACGTAAGAACTTCATTTCTGCAGTATCTATTTTTCTTCTGTATGAACGGTTAAGAGTTCAACTTTCACTTGCACTGCCATAATTTTATAAAATTTTAATTGTGCGCTCCTCAAAGTATAATTTTTCAGTGTCCGTTTTATAGTGCCACACATTCCATAATATTTATTAAATTTAATATTAATATCTTCCTTCTGGCAGTGTGATACATTGCATCCTAAATAAGTGAAATTGTTCACCTGTTGTATTGTACTGTTACAACTGCTTATTAGGAGTGTACATTTCTAGTGCTCATATTACATTAAACAGTATTTAATTGCGCTGCTAAATAATGCTCCTAAATATGAGACCTACACTGTTATTTTTTTTAACGGGTTTCAAGTTTTAGCAGTCTAAATTAGTGTACACTACTTATAAGGAGACTGGTAGTTTTATGAAACAAGTCCCTGTCAGTAATCCGAAAACACTATGTCATCATCATCATCATTTCATTTCGCTCCTAGTGGAGCATAGGTTCGTAATGAAATTTCTCCATTTAGCTCTATCATCTGCCAACCTCTTCACCTCCAACCAAGTTTTTCCCATTCCACGTATTTCTCCTTTAACAGTCCTCTACCAAGTCTTCATCTCCTCCTAGAACCCGAGGATTCCTGTCCAGTGCGCATCTTTCTATTGCAGTTTGAGGTTTACACAGAGTAGGCAATGTCAAACCAACGCCGTTTTTTTTTCCTTAATTTGTTTTTCGATAGTTGCTTACTAAGTTTTGCGCCAAAGTTCTTGGTTTGAGATTATATCATCAGACCATCTCACATTTAATATCAGACGTAAACACTTAGCTATTCACAAACCTAGAGCAAGTTAATTATTTCTTTGTAATCCGTAAAATAAAACGGATTTTACATTTGTGTTAAATAGTTGAATCTTAGGAAAACACTATATAGACAATAATAATATTGATGATGATTAGAGACCGGATTATATGCATATGTAGATCTTTTTCACCTGTTACTGCATATTTTAACTAAGAACTAGTGATAACGCATATTTTTGCGCTATATTTACAACATTTTAAAAATGTGTGTTGTTTTACAATGAACATTTAGAGAGGCCATCAAAAGTGTAGTAAACGATTTGGATAGTGCAGAGCCTTTGGCAGTTTGTCAGTGCAAGGAAGCATTTAACGATTCCAGTAGTTAAAAAAAACCATTGCTGTGATTAGCACTCATTTTTCCCATATACTTGTAACTATTAAACATCTTGGAGCTCGAGGTTTGGCGTTGATAGAATCTATTTAGTTAATGGATAAAATCCGACAACTAAACTCCGTACTGCCGGAGGTATTCCCGAACAAACTTAAGGAAGAGTTTGAAAACATTTTCAACGATAATCCAGGTTTTGAACCCTTGTGTCAAATTAATAGTTTTATAAATAGGACGGGCTAGCTTTTGCCAGAAATAATAAGTGCCAAAATAGCACCCAAATTCAAATACTGCCCGGTTACTTCAGTTGGTGGTAGAACGGTCCTTTTGTTTATAAATATATTTTCTGCGATATACCCACAGGGTAAAACGCAGGTTGCAAAACTTATTAAAAAAATATTTTGAGCGATCGAAGACACAACCTTACTACCGAACATTTGGAACAGTACCTGATCGTTTCTGTTTGCAAAAGTAGCAAAATGTAGAATATTTTAATTTGTGGACAGCACTTTTGTGTGATACTGATTGATAATTTATCATTTATCAGTGGTAAATGCTAATATTAATAAAATTATAATAAAAAAACTACTTGTGTTAATTTGGAAATAAAATACTAATAAAGTAATAATAATTATGTTTTTTATTATTTGGTATTGCATATTTTAAGCATTTTCATGCATATTTGCATGCATATTTTAGATCTTGTTATGTTGCATATAATCCGGTCTCTAATGATAATATTGCATTTTTGCTTTCTTTCATTTCTTAACGAAGATTTAGTATTTGTGAATAATAAATCGCGACGTCATGTAAATACAGTGTCTTCTAAGTTCGAACAGAATGCGAGACTTTGATAAATTACGCAATAAAGACTTGTTAATACGCACCTCACGTCATTAGCCATTTAATGAACAACGTGACACTAAGCGTCATGCGAATCTTCAGCGCTGGAGCGTGTTTAACGTCCAATTAATTATTAAATAATAAAGAAATTCCGTTGTTTTGAATCTGCATTTTTAAACATTTCCTTTATCAAACCCATTGGCATTATCGAACCTGTAGTTTATGGCCGCGCGGATATAAGCTCTCCATACATCCTTCTGAGCTAATGTTTTTGAATCATCCCCTGTATAATCTGATTCACTAAAATAATGATTGTTCTTCTCCCACCTGATTCTAGGTCTATAAATTGGGCGTTTCCCTTTGGTTTTCCACAAGAAACTTTCATGATCCTCTTACATTCCTCATTCCTGCCACATGTCCTTCTCATCGCAGTCTACGAGACTATTCTTATTATATCTGGCTTCCTATAAACACCATGTAACTGACTGTTAAGTAGTCTACTCAATTCACCTGTCTGCTCATCTCCCTTGATCCAAAAAAAATCCTAAGAAATTTATTCTCAAATAATCGCAATCTTTTCTCCTCCTTTAAAGGAAGATTTCGTGTTTCGCATCCATATAATATAACTGGGAGAATAACAGTTATGTTTCCTTTATATACGATCCGACACAGCGGAACATTGACCTGCTTCGTTTGTGGATGATTTGCGAACTAATGCCGTGTCATCCAGCGTACACTCGCTTCACGTCAGTCTGTGGTGTAGCGACGATGGTCATGAACGTGGGTGTGGAGCAGCTATTACCGTAAGTAAGCTGGGTAAGTGCTTCATTTGTTCCTGACTATACAGTTTAGTATTCACGTCCATGAGACGCAGCACCTGCTATGATTGGAGGTAAACGTTTTTTTTATTTTTTTATTACATTATAATTTCAACCCGTGTTTTACCATGGGCATATCACGGGATATTTACAGTTATTTACATTCATTTACATTTTGTTTTGCTGTAGTTTGATTGTTCAAGAGTTTATTCTTGAAGTGAGCGGAAGATGTTGATGATGAAGTTCGTCACTGTGACGGTGTTGATGTGGTGCTGTAGTATCTGAGGTAGAGTTTGGGTTGTTAGAACAGGAGGCCGGTCTCTGGAGTACATTGAACATTCTGTCAGAAGATGTATTGCTGTCTGTGGTGGACTTTCGGGGCAGTTACATAGGGGAGATGGTGACTTTTTGATCCTGTGAAGATATGTACGGAAGCGTCCGTGGTTGGTTAGGAATTGTGTAAGGATGAAGTTTGGCCATAGGAATATAGAGAGCCGGTGGTGAATAGAGGGAATGAACTGTTTGGTGTGAGAATGATACCTCGGAGTTGGTATATGTTGCATTCCATATGTTGATGTAATAGTTTAGCAGAAGTTGCTTGGCTCGAGAAATAGGGATGGAGTTATAGGTTACAGTATTTTTATAGCTGGCAGCTATTTTTGCTAGATAATCGGCTCGTTCGTTACCTCTGATTCCTGTATGTCCTCTGACCCAGTTTAGTGAGACTTGAGTTGTCTTCTTCAGAGTGATAATTTTCTTTCTGGTGTTGACTGCTATTGGTTGTGTAGTTCTTTTGTTAGAGATGGCCAGAAGTGCTGCTTGCGAGTCCACGTGTATTGCATAGGAAGTGTTTACATTACTTTGTTGTTGGATCCAGTCCACTGCCATTTGGATGCCTATAAGTTCTGCTTGAAATATAGAGCATTCGTTGTCCAGTCTACGTGACTCGGTGTAAATTTCTTTTGAATTTTCTTCTACGACTAATCCAGCTCCGACGTGGTTTTCCGTTTTTGATCCATCTGTGAAGATCTGTATGTTGGCTGGGATAACTGTACCTCTGTAATCTATTGTTATGATGTTGTCTTTCGGATGGATTCCTCCATATCTGGTTAATACTTCAGTCTTCTTAAGTTTGGGCAGGACTGCATTAGTGGGCAAGCCTCTACTAGCGGCTTTTATGTCTTTGCTCAGATGTAGGGCTAGCTCT
The DNA here is from genome assembly GCA_030220185.1 of Diploptera punctata. Lineage (NCBI taxonomy): Eukaryota > Metazoa > Arthropoda > Insecta > Blattodea > Blaberidae > Diploptera > Diploptera punctata. The sequence continues at coordinate 298,945 of JASPKZ010006838.1, read as the reverse complement.
ATTGGCATTGTCCCTGCTATTGCTTGCAGAGCTACGTTGGAGACTGTTTTGTATGCTTTGGTCGCGAAAATTAGGAAAGATCTTTGGATCTGCGTTAATTTGATATTAGCCTCTTCTGGATAACGATTGGCTCCAGGCCTCCGCCGCATAACTGATGACTGGGAGGATGGCATGATTATAAATCGTGAGAAGGTGGTGGTAAGAGATTCCCCAAGATGATTTGGAACATCGAATTAGGTTATTTCGAAGCTTCAGTAATTTGTTTTCTAGGAATTGAGTGTGGGGAAAACCAATCCATCTTGCAGTCAAGCATAACTCCCAAGTATTTCATTCTTGAGACAACATTTATACCCCACTTTATGACTGTCGGATGAGTACTGTATTCTGTTCTTTTCCGGATGTACATTGGCATAAGTGCTGTTTTATCCTGTGCTATTTCTAATTTTTGTGTTTTACACCAGTCCTCTATGTTTTGGAGTGCAGTTTGAAGAGTGTCGAGGATGTGCGAATGTGAGAGTCCTTTCAGCATGATCATTATGTCGTCGGCATATATTATAATATCTAGGTCTTTTATGTTCGAAAGTTGTTCAATTAAACCACTGATGATGATGTTCCAGAGGGTGGGACCAGCAACCGATCCTTGTGGGCATCCTTTGGTGACTTGTTTGGAGATGGTCACGTTGCCTAGTTTATAGGAGGCGGTGCGATTTCGAAGGAAATCTTGGATGATACAGAAGATATTCGGAGGGCAATCTAAGTTCCAGAGCCGTTCAAGGAGTCCCGGGTGCCAGGCATTATCAAATGCTCCAGCGATATCTAGAGTGAGGAGACAACATTTTAGTCCTTGCTGTCTGATGTGATGAACATAATTCGTAACAGCTTTTATAGCATCTGTGGATGATTTTCCTGCTGTAAATCCGTATTGTTGCTTTGGTATCCGCCCGGAGGATTCCAAGTGGAAGTTGAGTCTTTCCATTATTAGTTTTTCCAGACATTTTCCAGGAATCGATAACAGGCTGATACCCCGATATCCAGTTATGAGGTGATGTTTACTCTTGTCAGCTTTGGGAATTGCTATTACAGCAGCGTTCTTCCAGGTCGACGGGAAGCAACCTAGTCTCAGACATTTATTAAATAGTGTTATCCAGAAGGTTGGTAAATACGCATGTATTCTTTTGACGATAGTGCCTTCGATGCCGTCGGGTCCTGGGCATTTATGGTTGTTTAGGCGTGTTATTATTTCTTCTACTTCATGGTAGGTGAAGTCAGGTTCTGGCTGGGTGTCTGGCGCGACTCTTGCTGTTACCTGAGTTCTGATGATTTTCTGTTCTTCGCTGTCGAGAGCTGGAGGGTCATCTGGGAAAAATTTATCGAGGAGGGCAGTAGCAGTGTCCTCTGCGTTCAGTGTGGAGACTCCGTCTTGCAGGGTTAATGTTGAATATGCGTGCTTTTTTTCAAAATCCCGTTTGCAAGCCTTGTAGATTTTCCAGGGCGTTCCGTTGTGTCGTATAATAGCATCCAGACAACCGATTTTCATATTAACTCTAGTAAGATATTGTTTGTTTACAAAGTAAACGTTGGTTTTTAGGTTTCATTATTCCCTAAAATAATTTATAAAAATCAGCGTTGTTTATACAATTTTCATGAAATGTTACACCTCTGCAAGAGTTCAACTCTGCCTGAAGCACCGATTTTAATCATTGATCTTTATTTTGTGATTTTGAAACTAAACCTACTTTTTAAAATAACTTGATGTTTTAAGCATGACGTGGTATTTCGATGTGTAACAAATCCTGTATTGTTGAGTAGTAATATTTTAATAAAGTCTTGTTTAAGGTTGAGAACATTTTTTTTTCAATGCCCCAGATTGTCATTTCCACATTTATGATGTTCTCTCCTGGCATTGGCTTAATTGTAACCCACTTCTGAAGTTGGGGCGCCTAGAAGGCGGTGTTACGTTACTCCGATGATAATGAAGCGCCAGGAGAGTTTTTAACCTAAATTCCAGACCATGGGCCATATTTTCCTTTAAGGATTAATTCCAATGCGTTGACCGGGAATCGAACCCGGGATCTCATGAACTGTAGTCAGAAACGCTGACCACTAGCCCATGAGGCTGGGCAGGTTGAGAGGTATTTACAGGCAAGGAAATGTTATTAACTGTTATATTACGCCCACATCTCCAGAGTTATAAATCAACCATGGCTCTTTCAATTTCATTACATTAACAGATTATATGTAAACTTGAGATTAAAGATCATTGTAAATATATAATTTTTAGAATAGTTCTAATTATTGCTTCGCCGTCCATTTATATTTTAGCGAATTCCAAAGAAATGAAGCTATTGGGGTTGTTTTCTTGAAAATAATTTTGTAAAAAAAATACATATCTTTGCCGATCGTATCTAGCACACACCAAAAATTATCATGACTTTATATATATCAGGAATAATAATTACAAAATAAATAAGGTGCATAAAGAATAGACTCAATTCTGGAAAAGCATGCTATTATGTATTACAGGGGACTCTTGTCCCAACTTCTCTTAAAATATGTCTTACTTAAAATATATAAAACTGTTATTCTCCTAGTTTCATTATATGCATGCGAAACATGGACTCATACTTTAAGGGAGGAGAAAATATTAAGAGTATTTGAAGATGAATTTCTTAAGAAACTCTTTGGACCAAAGAGAGATGAATAAACCGGCGAATGGAGAAGACTACACAACATTGAGCTACATGACCTTTATAGGAAGTTTATATATATATATATATATATATATATATATATATATATGTGTGTGTGTGTGTGTAATAAGAACAGATACGTCTCGTAGACTGTTAAGGGCAGGACATGTGACACGAATGGGGAATAAAAGAGGAACATGCCTAATTGGTAGACCAAATTGGGATCGGAGAACAACTTTAATCATGATCTGAGGGAATTAGATTATATAGGGGATGATTGGAAAACATTAGCTCAGGTAGGGAAGTGTGGAGAGCTTATGTCCGCGCAGCCGTGAGCCTACGGGTTCGATAGTGCTAGTGAGTTAGTTAAAACTATAGAAAGTGTTATAATAAATTAAAATATATAATTAGTAGCTGAGACATCAGTCAACATTAAAATTCATTAAAATTGTGAAGGCTTTCAGAACTACTTGTTCCATCTTCAGTAGTTGAAAAACCTTCACAATATTAATGAATTTTAACATTGAGGACGATTGTGATCTCAGGCTTTTTAATTTTTTAACTTATTGCAAAACAACCTCAACGATGGTTCAGTATGAATTTTAAAAGTATTTAGAAAGTTTTATTTCGTATAATTTCTTCGTTAGTTACATGTAGTTTAATATAGTGTTTGTGTAACGATGAGCAAATGTGAAAGTGATGTTGGAGACAAGAAAGGAAAGCCATTTATTGATCACAATTAAAACTCACACGTGTTGTCATAACTTTCTTCTGATACAATTACACATTCGTATGACATGTGGATGGAATTAATGTCCACATTATGTGATCACAAGTTCTTTTCATCAGGAAGAAGGCATCCTGTAATAAGAGCATCTGCTGTATCGAATGATTAGATCATGTTACAGCAAAAAGCAATAAAAATATGTTTTAATTCAATGCCCCAGGTTGTCATTTCGACATTTTCTGGTGTTCTCTCCTGGCATTGGCGTAATTTTAATCCACTTCTGAGGTTGGGGAGCCTGAAAAGCGGCCCCGATGATATGATGGTAGTTGTGCGCTAAGGCGAATATGGATTATGATGTGGACTCCGTCTACTGGGGGAACCATGGTACTACTTTTACTCGCCTTATGATTGAATTGTGTACGGAACTGTCATCGATAAAAACATTGTTCTCAGGCAACATTTTACGGGAAATAAGAATGATGAATACAAGGTAAGATGGTACCAATAATAAGTAACTTCCATTTCTTATTTATTTACGGCAAATATTATACATGAGCCTACCTAATCAGACGTTTACGCTTTTTCCACGATGTCGATAAATATCCTTTATTTGCAATTTCGTTACAAGCAGAATATACATGTTCTACGACGACTCACCTGTAAATTCTGCTGTTATTTTCACCTCATCCTCAATGACTAATGTATTATATTTTTCACTAAACTATTAGAAAATATTCAAAATAATTTGTTTAAAATTGTTTATTTTCCAATGTTTTAAGGTATTCAACAGAAAACGGTCATTTTGAAACAGTGGAAATTCCAAGATATTCTGCATTGAGCATGCGTAAGAATAAAACAGTGCTTATATATCCCAATGAATCAAAACTGTAATTATATATTTTAAGATTCTCCCATATAACTTATATACACATGTACTAGATAATACACATTTTTATTTTTTATTTTGCTTTGTTTAGATATAATTAGAGAAGGAACAATATTTTCTTACACGCATAAAGGTAAAAAATGATTCCACCAATGAAAATGCACTCATACATCTGAATTGTTTACATTGCATATGGAACTTAGCTCGAAAGAGGTTTATAGGCCTATATGTTTGACTCGAAATTATAATATCCAATAAATATAACCATTTGAACAAAATTATAATGTTACAGCTAATACCCAGTATGTCTACTGCGTCTAAATAAATCGAATGTTTTTATGTTTAGTTGAATAAGTAAAAAGGAAAATAATTATAAATGTATGGTAGTAATTACTTTTAGACACCCGTGCTGGTTACCCGGCGTTGCCCGGGAATCCATTAATCCCGATCTTCTTGTAAACAGTTATTTAATAGACAAAAACGGCTATTGTGAGGTATCCGTAAAAATAAAATAAACTATGGCAGACGTTTTTGTAGATTTTTTGAGATATTCGATTTTGTGTACCAAGATTAATTTGGTGTATTTGTTATGGTTTAGGCAGCGTAAGCCATTTCTAACTAAACTAACTCCATGACGCGACAGGCCTAGAAGGCTCTTGGCCTTCCAGCCGGTTGCTGGCCTCACGTCTATTTGTGTTAATCACAGAGGTAGAGGATAAGTCAGCTAATATAGAGGTGACGTATGGTCAGCATGTCGGGTCCCCCAACCGTTATAGTAGGTTTTCTCAACCAGGGCGTTAGCCATTTAATCGTCCAAAAAGCTACTTTTTCTTTACGATGCACTTTCTTTTAACTCCAGCCCTACAGTATGTAGGGTAATATGTTATATACACTAACTGATCCAGAAAAAAATCTCTAAATGATGGTAAAACCCGATTATAATCGGTCAAGACCATAAAGGGCAGACAGAGAGATTCACACTGACTTTATATATATAAGTAAAGTAAAATGATCCCACAACAGGCCCGGAGGCCCTTGGGGTAGTAGGAGGTTAAGGCTCCCACTTTTTCTAGACAATCGGCACTTTATGTCAGCCGGGTTGTCAGCCCTGCGTGACGGCCGTCTTTACCCCCAGAACAAGCGTCTGGTACTCATTTCCGTTAGCGGCTGAGTCGACCCCAGGGCCATAGTGCCGCCAGAGGATTTGGGTCAGTTTAAAAATCCTGACCCCAACGACTTGAACCCTCGACCCTCCGGCTTGTAGCTCAGTGCCTTAACCACTACGCTACGGCGTGCCCCTATATATATATATATATATATATATATATATATATTAGCTAATACCCGGTGTGTGCTGCTATGCCTACATAAATAAAAATTGATGTGATTTTATGTTTAGTTGAATAAGTAAAAGGAAAAATAATTATACATTTATGTCGTAATTATTTTTAGATACCCGTGCTTTACCTGTCAATGCCCGGGAATCTACTTATCCCAATATTAATGAGACTAATCAGTTTCCAAACCCCCCTAATTAAAATTGGTATTACTATAAAGACCTGAGAGCTATGCCGGCGGTAGCATTGCTGCCGATAGGGTTACCCATGCCGGACTGGTCGAAGGTGATAAGCCAGACCAAAAGTACCTTGGTCGAAAGAGTGACGATCTTTCACCGTAAAAATATAACCGTCAAGAAATGCGGACATGGGTTCAACTGGGGTAAAATGTTTCATTCGGTTCTCCGGGCGGGGACTACGTCAGGGAACCCATGCCAAAGGCTCAAACACAGGGACATGTTCCTAGGAGCATGGAATGTTAGGACGTTATACAATAGCGGGGCACTAGAGATATTAACGTGGGAATTAGATAAATCACCCTTGGATATAGTCGCTTTACAGTAAGTTAGGTGGCCAGGAGAAGGTAGTCAGGAATCAGGAAGCTTTGCATTATACTACGTGGGTGCAGAAAGACCTGAATTTGGAACGGGTTTTATAGTCAGAAGGAGGATCCTATCCGCTATCCGAGATATTAAGTTTGTTAGTGATAGGATATCATATATAATTCTAAAGGGTAAACAACATGATTTTATAATTGTAAATGTACATGCCCCCACAGAAGATAAAGATGACAAGATCAAGGATGAGTTCTATGAAGAATTAGAATGCGTATTTGATAGCCTTTCACGATATCATATGAAAATTGTCTTAGGAGATGTCCCAACTCCTTTCAAAAAACGTTAAACTGAAAATATATAAAACTATTATTCTACCAGTTATATTATATGGATGCGAAACATGGACTCTTACTTTAAGGGAGGAAAGGAGATTACAAGTATTTGAGAATAAAGTTCTTAGGAAAAATTTTGGACCAAAGAGAGATGTACAAACAGGTGAATGGAGAAGCCAGATATAATAAGAACAGTTAAGTCTCGTAGACTGCGATGGACAGGACATGTTGCACGTATGGGGAATGAAAGACTTGCATGGAAGCTTCTTGTAGGAAAGCCAGAGGGAAAACGCCCAGTTGGTAGACCAAGAATGAGGTAGGAGAATAACATTAACTATGATTTGAGGAAAGTAGATTATACAGGGAATGATTGAAAAGCATTAGCTCAGGATAGGGATGTCTGGAGAGCTTATGTCCGCGCGGCCATGGACCTACGGGTTCGATAGTGCCAGTGAGTAAGTGAGTAAGTAAGTAAGTAATTACTATAAAGAAAATTATAATAAAAGCATGAGCCGTTACAATAACTTTGATCATCTCCAATAATGGCATAAATGAGCTGAATGACAAAATTCGTCAAGTTATCCGTAAAAGAATACCCACCGTGCGCTGCTACACTTGCCCGGGAATCTACGAGTACTTATCCCGATTTTTTTGTCATCAATGAAATACAAAAATGGTTATTGTGAGTTATCCGTGAAAGATAAACATATTGTGTCGCTGACTTTTTTGTAGTTTTTTTTTAGTTATTCAATTCCGTATACATTAATGTGCTGTATTTGTTATGGTTTAGGCAGCGTAAGCCATTTAAGCGTCGAAAATGCGACTTTTTCACTTTTTTCACTACAGAGGGAGTTTTATGGGTGAAGGGTCGGATATTACAACTCTCTTATAGCCTATACCCCCCCCCCGGAAAACTCCTGAACATTTTGTAAAAAGTCCCATCACAAGCGCATAAGGGACAAACAGACAGACAGACATATTCCTTTTTATATAATACTAGCTAATACCCGGCGTGCGCTGCTACGCCTAAATAAAATAAAATTAATGTGCCTTTATGTTTATTTGAATAAGTAAAAGGAAATATAATTATAAATTTATATTTTTAGATACCCCGTGCTGATTACCCGGCGTTGTCCGGGAATCTACTCATCCCGATCTTCTTGGCATAAATGAGCAGAAAGACAAAAATTAATGTACTTCTTATGATTAGTTTAATAAGTAAAATGAAAAATAATAATAAATGTATATCGTAATTATTTTAAGATTCCCCGTGCTGATTACCCGGTGTTTCTCGGGAATCTATTTATCTCGATCTTCTTGGCATAAATGAGCTAAAAGACAAAATTCATTATTGTGAGTTATCCGTAAAATAGTCTAATATCTGCCATGTGCTGCCATGTATCTACGTACTTCTCTCGATCTTCTTGGCATCAATCATCATCATCATAGTACATTCACGAATTTAGGCCATTTGCTGACCTGTTTCGGCCTCAAGAGAAACACCATCCAGAAGTCTTGAATGGACGTCCTGGTCTTCTTCTTCCTGCAGGTTGATATCTTAACATTTGTTTGGGTATTCTGTGATCTTCCATTCGAGGCATCAATTAAAGACAAAAATGGTTATTGTGAGTTATCCGTATGAGATAAACATATGCTGTCGCGGACTTTTTTAGACATTCAATTCTGTGTACATTAATTTTGTGTATTTGTTATGGTTTAGGCAGCGTAAGCCATTTAAGCGTTCAAAGAGCTACTTTTTTCACGTTTTCCACTACAAAGGGCGATTTTTAAGGGTGCAGGAGTTGAGTATCACAACTCTCTTATAGCCTATGTTCATCCCGGGAATCTCCTGAACATTTTACAAAAAGCTCCATCACAATCGGATCAACGGTATGACCGCACATAAAGTACGTACAAACAAACAAAGATACAAAGAAACAAACATTCATTTATATATAATATATATATTTATACAAACAAACATACAAACAAACAAACATACAAACAAACAAACATTCATTTATATATATATTAAGAAAATAAGCTTCACACAATTTCCACAAGAAATTTCTAATCCATTAATATCCTGCAAGTTGTTTCTGAACACAACATAACTTTTGTGAGAGTAACCTGGATTGAGCGTGTAAGACGGACAGGAAGCTGGTGCTGGGGCAGAATTAACGTCTTCATTTACAAAATTTGCTCTCTTAAACTGAACAAGTTTCCGAAACACTCCTGGAAGTGTGTTTCTGCAGAAGAGCTCAGGGACTGTTTCACGCTTCCTAGTCAGTCGAATTCCCCCGAGGATTGAGGGAGAAAAAAAAACTCTAAGAAACTAGCTTTCAGACTTCTCATTTCGATCCTACTCATTGGACTTCCCCCACCTTCTAAACAACCCAAGCATACTGATTCTATACAATCATCTTTGTTTTTGTAACAGTAATATAAATTCTCGCGAGAATATCTATGTAACGTCAATTATATTGAGTTTAATATACTAGGGTATTCGATAAGTAACGGCAACACAGTTGTAAATCAGCGATCCTAGTGATAACCATTGTAATTTTGTAGTATATTGTTGAACAGGCTAGAATATTCTGTGTATACATTTACTGTTTCTTTCATGTAGTAAGTAATATTGCCCTAAAAAAATGTTCAGTAAAATTTGTTTAGAAGGTGGAATAGAGAAGTACTCGAATAGCCACTAAATTTGCCAGAAATGAGCTCTTGTGACTATAAATTATTCTCAAATATCAAAGAACCTCTACGGGGAATTCGATTTCAATCAAAAGTAGATATCCAGAAAGTTCTAGATTGGTCAGTTGAAAGATATACCCAGACATGGTGCTGCAGATGGAGTACGTCATATTCCAAGGTTGTGCAACGTATAGTTGAGTTGGCAAGGTATTATAAATGAAGTTCGTAATACCAAAAATAATGTAAATACTTTTTTGTGATGATATGTGTTACTTATCGAATGCCCTAGTGTATGTGTGTGTATATATGTATATACATATATGTGTGTATATGTGTGAGAGAGAGAGAAAAAGAGACTAAGAGAGAGGGGGAGGCCGGTATGAAAAAAAGTACATTACTTACTTACTTACTTACTCACTGGCACTATCGAACCCGTAGGTTCATGGCCGCGCGGACATAAGCTCTCCATACATCCCTATCCTGAGCTAATGCTTTCCAATCATTCCCTGTATAATCTACTTCCCTCAAATCATAGTTAATGTTGTTCTCCCACCTCATTCTTGGTCTACCAACTGGGCGTTTTCCCTCTGGTTTTCCTACAAGAAGTTTCCATGCACGTCTTTCATTCCCCATACGTTAGTAAGAATAATTAACTTTTCAGGAGAAGATTAATTTTAATTACCTTCAGTAGAATTGAAAAGTTAAACAACAATAAAACTAAATATATATTTACACATAGAAATATATTATATAACGGAACTGGACTGTTAATGACAAATGAGGGAAAAGTTAGGAAGTGGCTAAATTCAAATACCTTGGAACAGTAATTACAAACAGGAATCAGGTACACAAAGAAATTAAACATAGGCTCAAGTCTGGACATGCGTGCTATTATACATTACAAAGACTCTTGTCCCAATTTCTCTCAAAAATATTAAACTGAAAATGTGTAAAACTGTTATTCTCCCAGTTATATTAAATGGATGCGAACCTTATACAGCATGAAATGTAGTCATATATATTGGATCAATAATTTCTTTCATTGGGGCATGGACTATTACTTTAAGGGAGGAAAAAAAAAATTACGAGAATTTGAGATTAAAGTTCTTGGAAAAAAACTATTTCTACCAAAGAGAGATGAACAACAGGTGATTAGAGAGGACTACTTAACATGATCTTTATGGGAAACCAGAAATAATAAGGACAATTAAGTCTCGTAGACTGCGATTGGAAGGACATGTGGCATGAATGGGGAATGAAAGAGATGCATGGAAAATCCTTGTAAGAAATCCAGAGGGAAAACGCTCAATTGGTAGATCAAGAATGAGTTGGGAGTACAACATTAACCGTGATTTGAGGGAAGTAGATTATACATGGGATGATTGGAAAATATTTGCTCAAGATAGAAAAGTATGGAGAGCTTAAGTCCACGTGGCCATGAACCTAGGTTCGATAGTGCCAGTGAGTTGGTACACAATACAGTACAGTCACAAGTGTGTTATAATCTGATGTAAGTTCGATTGATAAATCTCCGTCATTTTACACATATTTTATTTATTTATATACAGATTTTCAATATTTACACATCTTTCTGTGTCTAAAGTTTTATTTTCCTTCTCCACTCGTCCCTATTCATCCACTCCATGTCCGCCAGTCCTATTGTTCTGATTCCGGTTATTACTTGCATCTATGAGTTACGAGGTCTTCCTTTCTTTGTGCTTCCGGGTGGACATGATTCCAATGTTTTCTGGATAACCTTTTTTCTTGCATTCGTCGTACATGTCCATATCAATTTAACTGATTATATATTAAATAATTTACTACTGATTATTTCATATTCATTTTTTTCTCGTATTACAGTTCGGAGACTACAAGGAAATGTATACATTTTCTAATGGATTGAAATTCCGTGTCTTTTTACAATACATTGAAGCTGCCCACATATGAAAGTTTCTTGTGACTGCGCAACCTTCGATCATGAATTGAGAACTTTCTCTACAAGTGAGCGAGCTAGTTCAGACTTTCACATCCGCCAGCTCACACGTCACAACTCGACTTTCAACACAGCGGGTCATTCCATCGCAAACAAAACACTCTAAATAATGTACATCAGTTGACTGATGTCTCATGTCATAGACGAGTGGTTAAGGCAAAATCCCTTGGCGCAGAGCTACAGGACTTGCACTGGTTCGAGTGTCCATTGGGGGGGGGGAGAAACTTTTCTATGGAATTTTGTTCAGTGCTCACCCAGCATCGTCATGAATTTCTCCAGGTTGAGAAAACCAGCTGCGTCTGAGTGGGCCCTTACACTGCACTGGCTGGATGAGGCCGGCTGGCAGACCTGTTGCACCACAGTCACTACAGACCGTAGGATCCCTTGGGGTAATAACAAGGAGTTAAGACTCGCACCTTCCTGGACATTCAGCACGAAATTTCAGGCAGGTTGTTAGCTCTGCTTCTAACTCCCAGAACATACTTTCTGATACTCGTTTCGGTTAGAGGCTGAATTAAGCCCAGGGGCAGGTTTAGTTCAGTTTTAAGATTCGAATTTAGGTTCGAACCCAAACCTCACGGTATGTAGCGTTTTGCCTTAATCAACTACACTACAACGTATGCATTGATAATAATGCTTCTTTATTAGTAATTTCTCTACAATAGAGTAGTTTTCCTAGAACCCATTGTCAATTTTACTTCTCTATACATCCCTATCCTCTGCATCACTCTCTGTTAATCCTCTCGACACCATACTCCTATGCACGCCTTGAACACACTGTTCTTTTGGCCTCCCCTTTCTTCTGTTCCCCTCCGCAATGGTGTTTACTTTAGCAGGAAACTTCTGTACGTTTCAGCCATCCAATACTCACTACAACGTTGCTTTTGTCGTATATGCTCAATCCTGCCTGCATTCTTCGCATTGGGTTCTTATCACAGTTCATTTTTTCAATAAGATGAGAATTGGCCCATCGTTATAACCTCCAATCTGGAGGACCAGGTGTTTTTTGTTCAAGGTTTTCTTTCTCTTGCCTTTGACGAATGAACGTCTCCCAACAAAGCAATAGTTGCCATTTCCTGGCAAGAAGCCCTCAGAGATTACTACCATCCGGGCCAGGCGAACCCTGGTTTTTTTAAGGAGGTGTTACTCCTCCATCGCTCCAAATTTCTCCTTGCAGTGCATAGATCATAAAAATGAGTCTAGGTTGATTGTGTTATAATAACAATAATAATATTGAAATAATAATATAACAGCATTATTATTATTTCACAGGTTTTAAACGTATACATAATCTTCTTGTGCCCAATATTAAGTTTTGATTATCTTCCTCCATTCATCTCTATCCTTCCAGTCATCATCCTGCAGTCCCTTTCCGTCATCAAATTCATAATTCCCTCTATCCATGTCTTCTTAGGTCTCCCACTTTTCTTCTTCCCATTTGGAATCCATTCCTAACTCCTAAGTGGCAATCTACCTTCATTCATCCTCTTCACGTGTCCAAACCTTTGTACTTGTTTCGATGATGACTTTCCCACAAATTGTATAATTATTATGTTACAGTTCATTATTTCTCGGACTATTTAACTCATGCCCCAAATGGGAGTCAATGACCAATCACGTTTCAATGATTTCTGTTTTACAACCAATCAGAGTCGTGTTTCACGAAATATTTATCAGTGTTAGGATTATCATATATTAAACAAAGCTCCTCCTTTTTAATATTCTGAACAGCTCTGACCGTTATTTTGCAGTGACTGAGCCTATAAAAAATACGGCTACCAGATTGTATATAATAGTGCTTACATGTCAACATTTGTAGCAATTGATTATACCACCAAAAAAAGAAACCACTGTTTGCACTTTCTTAAATGTATTTTTTCCCAGGTAATAATCGAGAAAAATATAATTGTCATATTTACATCATACGACATCAAAAATGAATTAATATACAGATTGATGTGTTTCATTTTTTCTCCACTAGAGAGCATTCTTACAATATTGCGTTCCTTTGGCAATAAATAGTATGATCTGGTTGCAGTGATAAACAAAAGAAGCAGTAGAAGCGTACCTATCGTTTCTCATTTGTTTTCAAACATCGCCGTTTACATTAAATATATAAATATTTTAAAATAACTATAGTTAAATAATGATTTGTGAGTAAACAGCTTAATTTTATTCGTTAAATAGTCCTAACAAATGCCACTCTTGATTTCCAAATTCTCTAGATAAATTCACTCCTCACTTCGTGAGTCGTGAATTTATCGATAATTTGGAAATCACTCGTGGCATTACTTATGATAATACTGCTTCTGGTCCTGTCTAATTTAGAGCATCGTGCTGATCTTTTTAAAAAAAAAACCTTTTCTGTAAATTCTAATTTTTACTTGAACTTGGCATAATAATAATAATAATAATAATAAATAATAATAATATTTTTTCTGTCGAAATAAAGACTACAATTTGCTATCATGCTGTGCATCATAATTAGTTGAATTCTTCAAATTGCTCGTTTATTATTTAATAGACGTTACTAAATATACGGTATCATCGAAAATCACCTTATTACGACTTGGAATCGTTAGAATCTCATTAAGTTCATATTTCTTAACACATGGCCAACAGTTATCTTAACTGTTCTTAAGTAATAACAACCAGACAGAAGACAGTAAACGACTCCATATTTTAATTAAATAAATGGAACCACTTAACATTAACACTTGTATTAGTGTGTCGAGAATAAACTTGGAATTTTAATAAACCATAATAAATTCTCAGTTCAACAGTGTTCAAATAAATAGGTTTACATACAAAGAATAGCTTTTAAATTGATAAACTTTTTTTATATTCCATCATCTCGGAAAATACATAGGCTTATAATAATAAGTAAGCTATCGCACAATGTGCATATTTCTAAGTTTTACATAAGTCTGTAAGTGCATTTACTTTTTTTTTTGCACCACATTAAATTATATTGGTCACATTTTGACTTACATAGTTTGCACTTGCACTTTTCTTTCAGCTCGTGGTATTTCTGGCAAATCCGGTGATAGAAACCATGCACTACAAATCTCGTCATGGTGTGTCAGAAATTCATATCTGGCTTGTGTCCTCTCCCTGGCATCCGTGGAGAAGAAATTAGGCCATATAATCTTGTTTCTTCTTCTTAAGTTCTTGCAGTAATTTCTTGTGCGTATGTTTGTTGGATAAAATAGCATTTCATGAAAACATTTCTTAAAATATCTCATGGATAAAGATTGAAATAATTACTCATAAAAATTACGTTATGGGTTTATGAAAGCTATTTATATTAATCCAATTAAATCCCATTGGTTTAGTGCTTATATGCACTTATCCTTGATTCTATTTATATTTACATTATTTTTCCATCTTTGCAAAAAAAAAAAAAAAAGACTATTCATCCATATAATTTAACCGCTGCAGTAATGCTATAAATTCCAGGGATTATTTAGTCTATGATACATGTTTCTAAGAACATTATTCTCAAATATTCATAATCATAACCTTTTCTCCTCCCTTAAAGTAAGAGTCAATGTTTCACATCCATATAATAATACTGGGGGAATAACAGTTTTATATACCGTGTGTACATAAAAGAATATAGTGGTTTCAAGTAATCATATTATCACTCACAATCAGATGAATCGTAGAAAGTTGTGTGTAGACTGAAAAGAAACAGGAAAGAAGATAGTTTTAGTTGTGTGAGTGAGCGGATAGCTTTCTTTTGTTTTATTTCTATGGCAACAATAATAAAAAAGGTGGCAACTCCTCAACAGAAAGCGTTTTGTGTTTTGTAGTTTGAGAGTTGTAAATCAGTTGTGATAGTTCAAGTGCGTTTCGTAGGCAGTTTAATCGTGATTTCCCCAATTCCATCGATGGCATAATCAGTTAGCAACGATCGGTTGTCTGTGTAAAGGCAAAAGTGTGGGACGACCAAGAGTGTCTGAGGAGAAGGTTGCTGCTGCAACATTTCAGCGCAAAGTCAAATCAAAGTGGATTTAGAGCCTGTAACAATTGTAAACGGTAGAGACGCATATGTAAGCGTTTTCGTTAGACCTTCCACGATGCCATTACTGGATTGGTGGCCTCCTAGATTATCGGATCTCACTCCATGAGATTTTTCCTTTGGGGTTTTGTAAAGAACAGAGTCTAAGTGCCTCCACTGCCTGCTAACCGGCCCCGAGTTGAGAGAAGCTGTTGCTGCCATCAATCTAGACATGCTTATTAATGTATGGGAAGAATTAGCCTTACAGGTTGGATGTGTGTCATGTAACAAACGGGGTTCACATTGAACAACTATGAACTTATAATGTAAACTGGAGATGTTGATCTTTCATTTAACATGAGTTTTGTTTTTGTCATAGTTAAAGTATAATTCAACATCTTAAAATCGCTATTTTCTTTTATGTACACTCTGTATTTTCTGTTTAACGTTTTTTAGAGAAGTTGAAAATGTAATGTTGAAATTAAATTGTTCAGGTTTGTTGTTCAGCACAATGATTTAGTGCGCCTGCGCGTAAAGCTAGAGATTTGACTTCAAATCATAGTTTAGGAAGAATTTTTCCTTTAGTTGCATACAAACAGCAACCGAGAGTACACAATCATCATCATCATAGTCCATTCACGAATTTAGGTCATTTGTTGCCCTGCTTCGGCTTCAATAGAAACCCCATCCAAAGATCCTTTGAGTGGACGTCCTGGTCTTCTTATTCCTGCAAGTTGATAGCTTAACGTCTGCTTGGGTATCCTCTGATCATCAATTCTATGAACATGTTACATCCAACTTGACTCGTAATCAGAAATTTTGTTTTTTTTAAAGGTTCCATGTGTAATTCTTCTAAGATGTCTTCATTATTTTATGATCTAGTAGTGTGTATCCTCCGAAGATATCTCATTTCAGCAGATCTAAATCTCTGTATACCCTTCTGTTTCAATGTCCATACTTCGCTACCACACAAAACAGTTGGAATAGCTAATGTTTTATACACTTTTATTCTTGAATGTTTTTGGACTAAATGTGGCATGAAGATAGAATTTATTAACCCTAAAATCTTGAAATGTTTATACATTTGCATGCGAACTGCAAGCCTGCGTACGCTAATTTTAATATAACGTCTATAATAGCTATACCCTACCCACACATTCAAAACTGTGTACAACTCTGCGGAATCTACTATTGAACGCGGAATTATATCGCATGTTATTAATTTGTTACACTCTGCAAGTCCCTAATGAGTTTTGTACTTTAATTACACAATTAAACTTCAAACATTGATGTTTACAATTATTGGTCACAGAACATTATATGTGATGAATCTTCTTTCGGTCACCATGACAGCTTCCTGATAATCCATTTCGTGTTTCATCCATAAATATTACATAACAGTGTAATTTGAATCAGGGGATTCTAGTGCAAATAGCAGCCTACAGTAATTCCAACATAGATATTTAAAAAAAAAACATGAATTATATTGTAGCAGTATATGAATACGATATATATATATATATATATATATATATATATATATATATATATATATATATATAATACTCGGCCGTGGTCTTGTGCAGCGGTTCCTAACCTGTTTCGACTCGCGAACCCCTTCCACAACGATCGGAGTTTGGTTAACCACTGACTTTCAAATATACATACAGTAGACATGCATAACATATATTTCCAAGCAAACGGTTTAATAACCTTAAATTAACTTAACCCTTAACGGTTAAAACCTAAAGTTACTCTAGTTACGGCTGAAAAGTTACACAACGTGTAGGCCTAGTTTTAGCGAAATGAAATGCATTCCTAACGTTGTTACATAAATGTAAATCAGGTATGTGCGATAAAAATTAATTTATTGTGGAAATAATGTGATAAATTTCCGATGTTACACATATGTAATAAGGGACATTATATGGTTAATTTCCCTCCATGGTATCTTTAACTTGTAGTGATGGAGTGGCTTGCGTGCATAAATGATCCCGAGAACTATGCCGGCGGTAGCTTTGCTGCCGATAGGGTTACCCATGCCGGACTGGTCGAAGGTGATAAGCCAGACGAAAAAACTACCTTGGTCGAAAGAGTGACGATATTTCACCGTAAAAATACAACCGTCAAGAAATGCGGACATGGGTTCAACTAGGGTAAAATTTTCCGGAGGTCAAATAGTACCCCATTCGGTTCTTCGGGCGGGGACTACTTCAGGGAACCCATGCCAAAGGCTCAAACATAGGGACATGTTCCTAGGAACATGGAATGTTAGGACTTTATACAATAGCGGGGCGCTAGAAGTATTAACCCGTGAAATAGATAAATCACCCTTGGATATAGTCGCTTTACAGGAAGTTAGATGACTAGGAGAAGGTAGTCAGGAAACAGGAAGCTTTGCATTATACTACGGGGGTGCAGAAAGACCTGAATTTGGAACGCGTTTTTAGTCCGAAGGAGGATCATACCCGCTATCCGAGATATTAAGTTTGTCAGTGATAGGATATCATACATAATTCTAAAGGGTAAACGGCATTATTTTATAATCGTAAATGTACATGCCCCCACAGAAGATAAAGATTACAAGATGAAGGATGAGTACTATGAAGAATTAGAATGCGTATTTGATAGCCTTTCACGATATCATATGAAAATTGTCTTAGGAGATTTTAATGCAAAAGGGGGCAGGAGAATATATTCTTCTTCTCTTCTTCTTCCTACCAAGTATTAGGCCAAGGCCAGCTAAGATCCTATAGAAAATTTTCCCTCCAGCGTTTTATAGGACGGCCCAGTGATCTTCGTCCTCTTGGTATATAACTATAAACAGCTCTGGGGATCCGATTTGAACTCATTCTTTCTAGATGGTGTTTCCAATTTAGTTGGTAGTGTTTAATATATTCCAAAATTGGCCTAGTCTTCAATTCTTTTAAGATATCGGTGTTCCTTCTCCGATCCCATCTGGTGTAACCTGCTGTTCTGCGCATGAATCTCATTTCACAAGCCGTTATTCTGCTTTCATGTTGTCTTTTTAGTGTCTATTCTTCACTACCATAGGTCAACACTGGTCTAGCCAAAGTGTTATATAAACGTAATCTGGTGTTCTTTTGTACAAGGGATGGTTTCATAACTTGATTAATAATTCCCAAACTTTTGTTATAACTAGTATTTTTTTCAGGGATATCCTTTTCATCCCAGGCATAGAGATAATATCCAAGATATTTAAATTGATTAGATCTCTCTAAAATTTTATTCTGGAGACAGATTTTACTTTGTACGGGGTCCTTCCCATGAAATGCCATAATTTTAGTTTTGTTAATTGATATTTTCATATTAAATTTGGCACCTATTTTTTTGTAAATTATAAATTGATCGTTGCAAATCATTTTCGGAAAGTGCCAGAAGAGCTAAATCGTCTGCAAAAAGAATAGCATCGAGTTTGAGGTTCCTATTGATGGGTATATATCCTCGTTGTGTTTTCCTCCATTCGTTTATTAATTTATTCATATATATATATATATATATATATATATATATATATATATATATATAATGAAAAGCACCGGTGAAAGTCCACATCCCTGTCTTACTCCAGTGTTGATCTTTTCCCAAGAAGATAATTTGCCATCTTGTTTAACAGAGATTTCATTATCTTTATAGATGTTGAAGATATTAGTAATATATTGTTGTGGAACGTTATCATCAGCTAAAATTTGTAGTAATATATTTCTGTCTACTTTGTCAAAAGCCTTTATGAAGTCAACGAAGGCGATATGAGTTTCTATATTGAATTCCTTGTGCTTTTCTAATAGTAGTTTTAGAGTGAAGAATCCATCTGTACAAGATCTACCCTTTCTGAATCCATTCTGCTCTTCTCCAATTATATTTTCATAAATTTTTCTCAATTTATTCTTAACTATATTAGCATAAATTTTATATCCAGAGTTCAACAAGCTAATTCCACGATAGTTATCTTTGATTTGGCGACTTCCTTTTTTGAAGATTGATATTACAATGGATTTGTTCCAGCTTTGTGGTGGTTCTTGTCCTTCCCATATCATATTAAGGATAATAAGAAATCTGTCTAAATTTTTTTTAGTTTAAAATTTAAATAATTCTTGATTAATGTGGTCTTCTCCGGGAGCTTTGTTACTTTTTAATAATTTTACAACATTAGTTAATTCATCTATAGAAATTTGTTCCAAAGCAGTGTTATTAGAGATTGGTGTTTGTTATAAATCATTCTTTTGTGTCCATAAATTATGAAAGCAGTTAAGCCAAGATTCTTTAGATAGGCAAATTCAGTCTTCATGACGATAGTAACGACAATGGGGTTAGAGTACTCACCTTTGCCACACCAAAGATTCTCATTGTTAAGAGCACAGCACTTTCAGCATAAGGATATTCATAAATACACCTGGACGTCTCCAGATGGCAAAACTCGAAACCAGATAGATCAGGTATTAGTGGACAAACGCTGGCACATTAGCATCATCGATGTTAGAACAGTTAGAGGGACAGATTGCAATTCGGATCATCACCTGGTCAGGGTGAAAATCAGACGTCTGTCGCTAATGAGAGGAACAAACGCTAAATATGATTCTGAAAATTTTGATTTAAATAACTTAAAATGCAGCAAGAATACCAAATTAAAATTGCTAAGAGATTTGAAGTACTGAAATCTTCAGATGGCAATGTGGCAAACGAAGAAGAAACTGATATAAATAAAGGATGGGAGACTGTAAGAGACACTATTAAATTGTCAGCATCAGAAAGCATTGGTCATTTAAAAAAGAGGCAAAACAGGAAATGGTTTGATGAGGAATGTGCTGACATTGTAAAGAAAAAAAGCTAGAAAAATGAAATGGTTACATGAGCCAAATGAGGTAAATCTGGAGCAATTGGGTAGTGTCAGACGGGAGACCACAAGGTTACTAAAGAGTAAAAACAGGGAATATCTGAGAGAGAAGATTAATGATCTTGAAATGAATGTCAAAAATAGGAACATCAGAGAATTATATCAGGGAATCTGGATAGAGAAGAAAGGGTTACAGGCTAGAACAAATATAATTAGGAATGAAAATGGGGATATGATTGCAGATTCCAGGAATATATTAAATAGATGGAAAAGTTACTTTAATCAATTATTAAATGTACATACAGAACAGGATATTGAAGAGGATAATTTTCAGAGAGTAGAAATGTTAATCGTAGAACCAAGTGCATTAGAGGTTGAAATGGCGATAGAAAAATTGAAGCTGTATAAAGCATCAGGTTCAGATGAGATCCCAGCAGAACTGATAAAATCAGGTGGAGAAAAATTGATGGACAAGATACGCCAGTTGCTTAATACGATTTGGGATAAAGAAGCTCTTCCAAATGAATGGAAATAATCAATTATCATATCAATTTATAAGAAAGGAGATAAAACTGTTTGCAACAACTATAGGGCATCTCATTACTTTCAACTTCGTACAAAATTCTTACAAATATATAAGTAAGCAGACTTACTCCTTATATTGATGAGATTCTAGGATATCATCAATGTGGATTTAGAAGAAACAAGTCTACAACGGATCAGATTTTTAGCTTAAGACAAATTTTAGAAAAGAAATGGGAATATAATGGTACTGTACACCAAATATACGTAGACTTCCAAAAGGCATACGATTCAATTAAGAGGATGAAGTTATATAGTATCCTGCTAGAGTTTGGAATTCCTAAAAAGTTAGTTAGACTTGTACGAATGTGTCTAAATGGCACAAAGAGTAGGGTGCGTGTAGGCAAACAGTTTTCGGATACTTTTGAAATCCACAATGGGTTGAAGCAAGGAGATGCACTATCTCATCTACTATTTAATTTTGTACTAGAGCATGCCATTAAATCTTTACAGGGTTAAAAAGGCGTACAACTCTATGGTATTAATAAGCTGTTAGTTTATGCTGATGATGTAGTACTACTGGTCATAGTGAACAGATACTAAAGGCCAACACGCACAAACTACTGAGTAACACTAAAAAATTGGGACTGGAAGTAAATATCAATAAAACTAAATATATGGTCACACATAAAAATACATTATATAATGGAAATGGACAGCTAATGACAAATGAGGGAAATTTTCAGGAAATGGCTAAATTCAAATACCTAGGAACAATAATCACAAAGAGGAATGAGATGCACAAGGAAATTAAACAATTCTGGAAATGTATGTTATTTTGCATTTCAGAAACTTTTGACTTCCCAACTCCTTTCAAAAAACGTTAAACTGAAAATATATAAAACTATTATTCTATCAGTTATATTGTATGGATGCGAAACATGGACTCTTACTTTAAGGCTGGAAAGGAGATTACGAGTATTTGAGAATAAAGTTAGGAAATGAAACATTAGGCATTTATATACATCTTTACAGTGGCGTAGATAAACATAAAAGAGCAAAAAGAGGTGTTTCAATGTTGATTAACAAGAAATGGAAAGGCACTAGAAGAAATTGGGAAGCCATTGATGAGAGAATTTTAACATTAGATTTGATTATATGGGGCTATAAGTTAACAGTTTTTGGAATATACGCACCAATTAACGATAATGGAATGACAAATATAGAAAATGATTTATTTTTTGACAAAGTTAATGAAGAAATAGGAAACATTAGCGCTGGGAAACAATTGATATTATTGGGAGACATGAATGGAAGAACAGGAAGTAAATTTGGAGATCCAGTGTAGGAAAGTTTGGAGAAAACATTTTTAATGAAAATGGAGAAAGGTTAATAATTGAAGTATGTAGACAATCATCTTTAAAAATATGGAATGGCTTTTTCAATCATAAAGATATCCATAAATACACATGGGAACGTCCAACACTAAATCAAAAATCCATTATCGATTACGTAATTACAAAACAAAATTCAAAAATGAAAATACAAGATCTTATAGAGGACCAAGTTGTGGGACAGATCATATATTAGTAATTGGAAAATTTGTATTTCCTTGCATTCTTAATAAAGAAAACAACCACGCAGAAAAAGAAGAAAATGTTAGAACAGAAACGGAAAGAAAATATAATGTAGAAAGCCTACAAAACGAACGTGTAAATCATTTATATCAACATAGATTGAATAAAAAAATAACACAGAGTGAATTCAGAGATACAGAAGAAATGTATCAGTGCCTAAAAAGGTGGATTCATGAAGCCGCCTATGAAGCATTGGGTGAAAAAGACGACTATAGAGGAAGGACAGCAGTTTTGGAACGATGAAATAGAGAAAGAAATACAGAATAAGAAACAGTTATTTTTAAAATGGCTTAGTTCGAAGAACCAGAACGACAAAATACAATATCAAAAAGCACAAGCAAAAGTCAGAAGAATGGTTACTAAACACAGAAACGAGATTTGTGATAAGAAATGTACAGAAATACAAACATATTTAGGAAGCAAGAAGAGTTCTGAATCATGGAAATTTATAAAAAATATACGTTCGTCGAATAGAAATAAGAATCTTCTCAACCTAATAGGCATACATGAATGGGAAGAATATTACAAAAAAACTTTTAGTAGAGGACCGAAAAGAATTTTCGCGAGAAAATGACGATTTATCAGAGATGGAAACAGGAAACATAATCGAAATTGATATAAATACTGTAAAAAAGGAAATTATGAGAATGAAAAATGGTAGGAATGCCGGTCCAGGAAATATTGCTATAGAATTGATCAAAAGTGGCAGTCAGAAGTTATTGGAAATGATAACTGTACTGTTTAATAAAATAATAAATGGCGAAGAAGTGCCAGAAGAGTGGTAAGTCGCTATTATAACATCGATACATAAGAAGGGAGACAAGAGAAAGTGTGAAAATTATAGAGACATATCAGTAACGAGTACATTAAGTAGAATATATGGACGTGTACTAGGTAAAATGGTTGATATAGAATACCAGGATAAAGAAATGGAAGAACAATCTGGTTTTAGAAGTGGTAGGTCATGCACAGATAATATATTTTGCATAACACAAATGATAGAAAAAAAAGAGCTACTAACAGAGATTTATATTTGCTTTTTGTCGATTTAACCAAAGCATATGATAGTATTCTCCAAAAAATGTTATGGGAAACTTTAGACGATTCTAACATTATCAAAAAATTAGTAGAAGCTATAAAAGCATTATACAAAGGATCTATTTCGAAAATAAAAGTTGGAAATCATATAACAAAGGGATATACTATTACAAAATGTTTAAGGCAAGGTTGCAGTTTATCCCCAACTCTATTTAAAATTTATCTCCAAAGAGTACTAAGAGACTGGAGGAAAAAATGTCAAAAAATGGGCATACCCATCCAAAATACACATGTACGAGTATATTCACTAAATTTTGCAGATGACCAGATATTAATAGCACAAGACCACGATGACATAGAATATATGGCTAAAAAACTAAAAAAAGAATATGAAAAATGGGGACTTTATATAAACATTGAGAAAACTGTGTATAGGAGAAGAAATGGAAAATATAAATTTCAACAATGGAGAAGAACTAAAACCTAGTATTGAATGCACTTATTTAGGAACAAAATTAGACCATTCAGGCGATAACACAGTGGAAATTAAAAATAGAATCGCACAAATAAAACAAGCAATAAATGCCTTAAACTCTGTTTGGTGGAGCAAAAATATTACAAAAAATAGAAAATTACAAATATATCAAACCATAATTCACAGCATTTTAACATACGGTGCGGAAGTCTGGCAAATTCCTACCAGAGAAATGAAAATAATTTTAAGTACAGAAATGGATGTTTTAAGAAGATCAGCTGGAAAATCTAGAATGGATAGAATACATAATAAAGAAATAAGGGGAAATTATGGGTGTACACGAGGAGCCGGACATCATAGACATTATAGAAAAGAAAAGATTACAGTGGTATGGTCATGTCAAAAGAATGCCAGAGCACAGATTGCCAAAAATTGTTATGGAATGGCTCCCAATGGAAAGGAGGAAGAGAGGAAGACCGAAGAAAAATTGGATAGAAGCAGCTATGAATATCAGATGAATGGAGGAAGATCAACGGATGGTCAGAGAGGAATGGCGTTTAGTTTCCGGAAGACGGCGGCAGCTGGCATGATACCGGATGATGATGATGAGGAAAATTTTTGGACCAAAGAGAGATGAACAGATAGGTGAATGGAGAAGACTGCATAACAGTGAATTTACATGGTCTTTATAGGAAGCCAGATATAATGAGAACAGTTAAGTCTCGTAGACTGCGATGGGCAGGACATGTGGCACGAATGGGGAATGAAATACGTGCATGTAATATTCTTTTAGGAAAGCCAGAGGGAAAACGCCCAGTTGGTAGACCAAGTATGAGGTGGGAGAATAACATTAACTATGATTTGAGGGAAGTAGATTACACAGGGGATGATTGGAAAACATTGGCTCAGGATAGGGCCATGAACCTACGGGTTCGATAGTGCCAGTGAGTTAGTTATATGGTTAATTTAATTTTAACATAATAATAACAATAATAATAATAATAATTATTATTATTATGACAATGCCGCAGAAATGAAGAAAACAGTAATAGGCCTAACCTCGAAACCCGCCATTACGGAAAAGTTTTGGCGAACACCTTGAAATATTTTCAAACCACAGGTTGGGAAACTATGGTCTAGTGGTTATGTTCCATGCCTCTGGTCCTAGGGATCGCGGGTTCAAAATCGGTCAGGGTTGATGGATTTTATTTTTGGATGGAAAAATCTCAAGGAACAAGTCATGTGGGAGGAACTTTAAGATCTGTGCACTTGTTTGGAGAATATTATACCGGGATTTGAACCCGAGACCTCTAAGTATATATATTCGGCCCCGGTGGTCTAGTGGTTATGTCCTTTGCCTCTGGTCCTGGGGGTCGCAGGTTCAAATCATTTTGGGGTCTATTTTTCTCTTAAAGTATAAAATAGGTCTAACTAACTAACCGGCTCTATTTAATCGTAGGTTAATGGCCGCGAGGACATAAGCTCTTCATACATCCCTATCCTGAGCTTATGTTCTCCAATCATCCTCTGTATAATCTACTTTCTCAAATCTTGGTTAATGTTATTATCTCACCTCATTCTTGGTCTACCAACTGGGCGTCTTCCCTCTGCTTTCCTACAGTAAGTTTCCATGCTCCACTTTCATTCTCCATTCGTGCCACTTGTACCGCCCATCACAGTCTAGGAGAATTAACTTTTCTTATTATATCTGGTTTCCTATAAATACGATGTAGCTCAATGTTATGTATTCTTCTCCATTCGCCTGACTGTTCATCTCTCTTTGCCCCAAAGATTTTCCTAAGAACTTAAATCTCAAATGTTCGTAATTTTTTTTATCCTTAAAGTAAAAATCCATATTTCACATCCATTTAGTATAACTAGGAGAGTAACATTTTTACATATTTTCAATTTAATGTTTTTTAACAAGAGTCCCTTTAATACATAATACATTTCCAGAATTGAGCCTATGTTTAATTTCTTTGCGCACCTCATTCCTGTTTGTAGCTAATTATTTTTCCTAGTTATTTGAATTCAGCCACATCTTCAAAATTTTCCTTATTCATCATCAATTTCCCTTATATAATGTAGTTCTGTATGTGAACGTATTTAGTTTCATTGATGTTTACTTCCAGTCCCAATTTCTTAAAATTACTCAATAGAGTGTGCATGTTGGCCCTTAGTATCTCTTTGCTATCGCCTAATTATACTACATCAGCATAAACTAGCAGCTTATTAATACTATTGAGTTGTAGGTCTGCTTCATCCTCTAAATATTTGATTACATGCTCTAGTACGAAATTGAATAGTAGAGGAGATAGTGCATCTCTTTGCTTTAACCCATTGTGAATTTAAAGTAACCGAAAACTGCTCGCCAGGCCTGACAAAACTAGAATAAAGTAATCTGCTCGCTTGTTGTTTTAATGATTGCAGTAGAGTGGAAATTAACTCTACATACTCTGTAAAAATAGGTTTAATGACGCAAAAGCAAAAACGTGAAAATCTCTAGAAATGGTGTGACAACAGCATTAACATGGAGAGGGACGTGTTGACGTCATAATTCAATGGAGATACATGAGTGTGTGTGTTAACAACATTGTGTGCGGAGGTTGTAATGTTGTACTCGGGGTGGGTCTTCGCTTCTATTCATTCGACTTAACCTCTTCGCTCTGAAAATGAACTCTGGCTTTATTGCATTTTCAACATAATCACAGCCACTGCCTTTGGATCCGAGATTATAAATGTACGCACAACGAGGCGATAGGCCATCACCCGACTGCTGGCTTGACGTCACATTATTCAGCCAGTATAGTGGTGACATGTGATTAACAAGTCGGGTCTTCCTGCCATTATATCTGGTTTTTTTAACTTGAAGCCGCTACTCATTATAGCTACCAAAATTCCTCACGATGGGTGGGAACCGGTCCCATGAGATAAAACGTCGAAGTAATGCATCAACCGTCTAAGTGCCACTTTTTAAAATTGATGTCATCTGTTGCACTGGCTCATGAAGTAAGTGTATGCATACTTTTAGCGCCAAATCTTTGAATATAATGTTATTATAGAAAAATGTAAACACCATCAGTCCTATCAGACATTCTATGTTTTGCAACGAACGGCTATGAAACCAGATCTTCATATATGATCAAAATTTTGCATCATGCAGCTAAGCGCCAAACGTTCCCGCTCTTAGAATGTTGATGCATAACTGTCAAAGAAGAAAATAATTTGCAATATTCAGTATGTTAATTTGGCGCTGCAATAATAAAGATTGACTTAAGCTTTAAATGTATTTAGCTCGAAACTTATATAATGGTCTATAGCCGGTTGATACATAATGCCGTCCAATTATTCCCCAATCCGAATCTGCGCAAGTACCATAGCCTTGTATCAAAGCAAGATGCTTCAGTCAGCTCGGTTATGACGCGGGACTTACCAGTATGTTTTATGAGAAAGTTCATCCTCCCTTAAAAATAAGAAAAAAGTTGTGAATTATAACACGCGGGACTTACCAGTATGTTTTATAAGAAACTTCATCTTCCCTTAAAAATAAGAAAAAAATTTGTGAATTATAACTAACTACCTAACTCACTTGGCATTATCGAACACGTAGGTTCATGACCGAGCAGACATAAGCTCTCCATACATCCCTATCCTGAGCTAATATTTTCCAATCACCCCCTGTATAATCTACTTCCCTCAAATCATGGTTAATATAATTCTCCCACCTCATTTTTGGTCTACCAACTGGGCATTTTCCTTCTGGTTTTCCTACAAGAAGCTTAAATGCCGCTCTCTCATTCAACATATTCTCTCTCAAATAATTCCTCTTTTTATGCTTTCTTAACCTAGTGGTTTCCCGTCTAATGCTACTCAATTGTTCTAAATTTACTTCATTTGACTCGTGTAACAAGTTTATTTTTGTTAGTTTTCTTTTCTTTACAATGTTGGCACATTCCGTATCAGGCCCATGCATATCATTTATTAAATGTATTTATTTAGTTTGCAATGTCTTCACTTTTCTATATTATACGTTGTATTCCAGATAATTAAATGTACTTACCTGATTTATTTTTTATTCTCTAACGAGAAGCAGCCAAATTAATACAATCTACATGTTACTTATAAAATTGGTAGATTTATTTTCCAAAGGAGGGGATATGTGAGTTTTAAGTTTACTTTTAGGGTTCGCGAGAATAAAAAAGTTAAGAACCCTGATTTAATATTTTCTTTTCCTTAACCTGAATAATATCTAAATTCTTGTTTTAAATAGGCCCCTCTCTCTCTCTCTCTCTCTCTCTCTCTCTCTCTCCCTATATATATATATATATATATATATATTATAATTCCATGATGCACGTAATTTTGTGTATTCTCATGGAATATATTTTTCTGCAAGTAGTCAAACCTGCGAAAAGAATGTGTCAAAATACACGTAGGCCTATAGGAAATAAAAAAAATAAATCATTCTCAGAAAATTTAACAACCTGAACTTGCAGCTGGGGAACGTTAAAATATGCATGCTTATTTCCTCTCCCAGCTGCTGTCAAACCTATCTAAATCAAAGCTTCGATTCGGGCTCCCTCTTTCCGTTACTGCGATTTCTTCCACACGGCGTGAACACACCGACTCGAGATTGCAAATAGAAACTACTATTATAAAGTGATAATTTTCACTCATTATCACGCAATTATTCAACTAATACATTTCAATCTTTATATATAATAAATAATAGTTAAAAAACTAAAGCAACGGGCTTTATTAGAAAACCGAACTAAAGAATGAAAAATAATTTTAATTTCCAACATGCTTGGGATAAAATTAAAGTGGTCAACAAAAAAATAATCTCCAACACATCTAGAATAAAATTAAGAGTTATCTACAAAAAAAATTACCAACAAAAGCGTGGGGTGCTCTATATCAATTAATATATTTGATATAAAATTGGTAAAAGTAAAGTCTATAAGAAGAAAACGTAAAAACTATAAAAAGCACCGCACGCTTTTGGCGGTAAAATTATGTTTTGTAGATAACTCTAGTTTTATTCTAGATGTGTTGGAGATGATTTTTTGTTGACCACTTTAATTTTATCCCAAGCGTGTTGGAAATTAAAATTATTTTTCATTTTTTAGATCGGATTTCTAATAAAGCGTGTTGTTTTAGTTTTTTAAACTATTATTTATTTATTTTTTAGTTTTAATATTTTACAGAATAAAATAAAAATGTAAATATCTTTAAATTCGATACTATTGTATTCGTAGTATGAGCTAAAACTAATACTCTACTAAAAAAAAACCCTCCGGGCCGGATTCGAACCAGCGACCTATGGATTACTGAAATTATATACCACTCACAGTCCACCGCTCTATCAACTGAGCTCTTACAACGATTGAATAAGAAGTTGATATGTCCGCAACCTATTATACCGGTTTTTATTATTTTGATTTTCTGCTGATTCTGGCCACGATTTTAGAAACATTTATGAAATTATTGTATTGTCATTGGTCCTTTACAAGTATACAAAGTTTCAAGTCGATCCAATGATTTTATGTTGGTGAAAATCGTGTTGAAAGATTCCGTTATATAATTACACACACTTTTTTTTTTCTGATGATTCTTGCCAGGTTTTTGGAAAACAATTATGAAATTATTGTATTGCCATTTATCCTTTGCAAGTATACAACGTTTCAAGTCGATCCAATGATTTTAAGTGGGTGGAGATCGTGTCGAAAGATTCCGTTACACGATTACACAGACACTTTTTTGATTTTCTGATGATTCTGGCCATGATTTTAGAAAACAATTATGAAATTATTGTATTGTAATTGGTCCTTTACAAGTATACAAAGTTTCAAGTTGATCCAATGATTTCAAGTGGATAAAAATAGTGTTGAAAGATTCCGTTACATAATTACACACACTTTTTTGATTTTCTGATGATTCTGGCCAGGATTTTAGAAAACAATTATTAAATTATTGAATTGTCATTGGTCGTTTACAAGTATACAAAGTTCCAAGTCGATCCAATGATTTTAAGTGGGTGAAAATTGCATTGAAAGATTCCGTTACATAGATAGATACAGGTCAAGCTAATATAAAGCGTGTAATAAATAATAGTTTTAAAAAACTAAAACAGCACACTTTATTAGAAAACCGAACTCAAAAATGAAAAATAATTTTAATTTCAACACGCTTGGGATAAATTTAAAGTGGTCAACAAAAAAATCATCTCCAACACATATAGAATAAAACTAGAATTATCAACAATAAATAATAGTTTTAAAAAACTAAAACAATACGCTTTGTTAGAAAACCGAACTAAAAAAATGAAAAATAATTGTAATTTCCAACACGCTTGGGATAAATAATTTTACCATCAAAAGCGTGGGGTGCTCTTTATCAATTAATATATTTCATAATAAACAGATATTGGTAAAAGTAAAGTCTCTAAGAAGAAAATGTAAAAATCATAAAAGCACCCCACGCTTTTGATGGTAAAATTATGTATCCCAAGCGTGTTGGAAATTACAATTATTTTTCATTTTTTTAGTTCGGTCTTCTAACAAAGCGTGTTGTTTTAGTTTTTTAAAACTATTATTTATTTTTTATTTTTTAGTTTTAATATTTTACAGAATAAAAATGTAAATATCTTTAAATTCGATGCTATTGTAGTATGAGCTAAAAGTAATACTCTTCAAAAAAAAGAATCCATCCAGCCGGATTTGAACCAGCGACCTGTGAATTACTAAATTTATATACCATTACAGTTTACCGCTCTACCAACTGAGCTCTTACAACGATTGATTAAAAATTTGACATGTCCGCAACCTAATATACCAGTTTTCATTTTTTTTTTATTTTCTGATGATTCTGGCCAGGATTTTAGAAACAAATATGAAAATATTGTGTTGTCACGGGTCCTTTATACGTATACAAAGTTTCAAGTCGATCCAATGTTTCTAAGTGGGTGAAAATCGCGTTCAAAGATTCCATTACATAGATACAAATATTTTTTTTTTTATTTTCTGATGAGTCTGGCCATGATTTTAGAAACAAAATATGAAATTATTGTATTGTCACGGGTCTTTTACAAGTATACAAAGTTTCAAGTCGATCCAATGATTTTAAGTGGGTGAAAATCGAGTTGAAAGATTCCGTTACATAGATAGATAGATAGATACAGGTGAAGCTAATATATAGCGTGTAAAAAGAAAATAATTTTACCATCAAAATGACTTGAACCCGCGACCCCCAGGACCAGAGGCAAAGGACATAACCACTAGACCACTAGACTATATTTTAGGGGTAACTCACTATAACCATCTTTGACTTTCAGCTCACTGTTGCCACGAACGCGATAAGTAGGCCCTATATTATCGGTCAACAACCGGGTAATCAGCACGGGATATCTAAAAATAATTACGATATAAATATATAATTATATATCTTTTTAATTATTCAACTGAACATAAAAACACATTTAATTTATTTAGGCGTAGAAGCGCACGCCGGGTATTAACAAGTAACTTATAAATTGGCGAAACATAATTTCTTATGTTAGCTTATTTGAATTGGTCGAAATGCAGCGAAAACAAATCGTGCATAGGTTTAAGTTATTACAAATTGTATAATTTGACTCAAATTAATTTATTCAACTTTTTACTAGAAATGTTAAACACATTAAGCCAATATATCTTATAGCATACACGACAAATTTAAGAGTGAAACATTTATTATTATGTTTTCACCTTTTAGATTCTATTGAGGTAGTTCTTACGGAAATGTTTTTATGTATTTTTAATCTCCATCGATGCTATGCATTAGACATCAAAACTCGATTATTGAAATTATATATATATAGCGTCAATGCTATAAAGTAAAAATATTCTCTTTAATTTGCTTACTTGAGATAGGAGCTACCAGATGGCAGTGGAAACCGAGTTCCCACTACATCTAGTAATAATGAGAATATATACAGGGTGTTAATGAATAACACCGACAAACTTTCAGGTATTGTAGAGGTGTCTTAGATAAACAATTTGAGATATGCAACTTATAGTCTAGAAGTTCAAATTTGCAAGTTATAATAGTAAATATGTTAGGAGCCAGTACGCCACTGTCAATATTTCGAAGATTTTGTTGAGAAGACGTTACATAGTGTAACCTTCTTTTGCAGGCTGACCTGTTGAGACCATTTAGCTCAGTGGTAACGTGTATGAAATATCGTTCGTTAGGAATATGATATTCAAGGTTCGAACCTCAGATGTGCTGACCTTTTATTTTTTGTATTCTTTCTTTTGTTCTTTCTTGTGCAAGATGTTTGGAAATTTAGTGCAAAATACTGTAGAATTTATTTTAGTATGATGCAGGAAAGTAATAAATGACAATATTCTGTACTAGTGTAAAAGAAGGAATATTGTATAGCACACTAGGTAACTACAGTACGTATTTGGTAAGTGAAAATCGCATGGTTCAGACGATCGAAATAACAAAGCTATTTATGCATTAGCGTAATCATTGCTTCAGGTTAAAATAATACTGTATGAATGTATCATCAAGTCTTATGACGCGGAACTTAGTACAAACATGAAGGAAAGGCATAAGAAAATTAATAAATAATATAATAATTAAATTAACGTCTACTATTGTTTGACGTGCCAGTGGACAAATAGTAACGGAAATCAAATTCGTATTCATATTTTGTTTTAAAGTAAATATGTTAACATTCAGGAATAATAATAATAATAATAATAATAATAATAATAATAATAATAACAACAACAATAATAATAAATGAAAACAAAGTTTTATTTTATATTACAGTACACTTTGTAAAGGAGGCATGGTTTAGGCATACAGAAAAATGAAATCTCTTTATTCATGTTTCCTTCAAAAACAGTTCAAAATGTTGCCCTTGATATACTCCATTGCATCTGCGCAGAAATGATGCTCGCACTCCTTTAAAGATTCCTGGAGTATTTCTGATTTCGTCACAGGCAGTCAAAATTCTCGCCAGTAACTCCTCATCAGAGTCGACTGGAGTGTGATAAACGAGGCTCTTAAGGTGTCCCCATAGGAAGAAATCTAGAGGAGTGAGATTAGGTGAACGTGGAGGCCACGCTACAGGACCGCCTCGACCAATCCAACGTCCAGGGAAAACATTATCCAGATGGTTCCTTACTTTCCTGTGGAAGTGAGAAGGGGCTCCTACAAGTTTCAAAGCAGTAGTGAAACAGACTGGTATCAGTCGTTAGTATCACGGACACGCGCATAAGCAGTTGGTTTAAATGTACAGTATTTAAAAAAAATGCCCGAGCTTTACATGTAAACAAATCACGCAACCAGTTTAATTAAAAACAAATAGTAATGCTTAAACAGAATATCAGAAAGTAAATCAAGTAACAACAAAAGCAATATCCTTCTGTTAATAAAAATAAAAAGGAAATAAAAATACAAAAACCAAAACTTGAACCCGGCATAACAACATTCTTTGGTAAGCATGATACCCACTAAGCTATTATTGCGAATGACGTTTGTACTACCAGACATTAAATACATACGATTGCATGACAGAGCACGAAATTCAGGCTGTCAGTGGCGCACTGGCTCTTGTTGAAAGATGAAATGTCCGCAACTTCATGACTTAAAATTTTGAAAATGCTACTATATTTTCAATTAAAACTAGGGTTATCCTACTATTGGAGCAGAATTTAAGTATTTCCAAGACAAACCATATTCATAGTTTGCTTCATTGTTTATTAATGAGTACAAACGTGCAATTTAAAAAAAGTCATATAACTTCAAAATTTGGCTTCACACACCCCAAGTTCCTTATCTCAAATTGTTCGTCTAACTTTCCTCTACAATACCTGAAGGTTTGTCGGTGTTGTACATTAACACTCTGTATAAGAAAAATTAATGTTTGTACTAAGAGTTGCTCGGTAGCATAACCGGTAGCGCACTGGGATATGAATCCAGAGTCCCGTCCCGTCCAAACATTTATTTTTCTTATCATATCATATATATATATATATATATATATATATATATATACTCTATCATGAGAGGTAGCGGAAATTCGGTATATATATATATATAATATTAAAAGCGGATGGCAGCAGAAGAAAGGGGATGGATTCAAGGAGTTCATAGGAGTATGGTGTCGAGGGAATTAACAGAGATTGATTACAGAGAATAGGGAATGTATGGAGGAGTAAAATTTACAATGGGTTGTAGGAAAACGCTGTGTTGTAGAGAAATACCTATAAAGAAGAAACGAAGATTTTTATATATACACATCTGAAGGAAAATCTTTAGAATTTGTGGCGCTATCCATTGTTGTAAATAGCATTCTTCTAGGAATGCCAATTTTCAAAACAAAATGTATTTATCACAAAATGATATATCATATAGCAATTCTACCATAATGCATTACATACAACATGATTCTATAAAAAAGATCATTTTGAGTAAAATTGTTCCATACAACGTTATTACGGGGAACTCTTCAATTGTGTGAGAAGCTAGGAAGGTTTTCAAATAACTCAACTTAAAACAGTTATTTTTACCAATTACACACACCATATACCTGCCTGACGTTTATTACCAACATTGGGACTTATCCAAAACTTTTCAAAATATTTATGATCTATAGCTCTCGACATTATGAAAGGAATTTCACCTCATTCTTCTTATGTGCCGTAAAGTAATTAGTAAGGGGCGGATTCCTATGACATGTCATATTTTTACCAAAGCCTATATTCTAAGCTTCAAGTAAGTAAAAACATTCATATATGCCTTATTATTAAGATTAAGTGGTTTTTATTGGTTCTTAAAAGTCATATTTCTCACTTTTTCGGATCTTTGGTCACACTTCTGCTTATTTCTATGATAAAGTCATATTTTGGGTTTTTTTAATAGCTTAGATTGGAAATACCCAACATTGTAGCTGTATAAAAATTGTCAGTTTTCAGTTCACTTGTTTGGAAGGTTTCTGTTAACAGGTAGCAAACGTTTGCACTGGACAAAGAAGAAGATTTCCTTTTTCTTATGATACAATTGAAAATGTATATGAATGAACAATATTTATTAATGTAGTATGGGTAAAAAATTCATTCAATTATTAAGGTCATATTTTTGTCTTTTTTAGGTCATATTTAAACCTTTTTTAGGTCATAAATGCATGCATATTTTCCATTTTTTAGGTCAAAGAAATCCGCCCCTTAGTAATTAGTCTAACAATGATTTACAGTCAACACCTTCTTCTGCTCGTTTTTTTTAAATACAAAATTATCAGAATATCACTTACAGCGAGGAAAGGTCAAGATATATTTTCAAGGGGTAATTCTCCAGGAGGGACTTTAAGCACTGGGTCCTATGGGTGAATATTTTCGGGCTCGTAAGACGACCTTAACTTAAGGTGACCAGATTTTAACATTGGTAAAGTGGGACACCATTGACCGGGGAGGGGAATTCTTGATTAAAAATTTTGTCTATATGGAGCAACAAAAAATGTTATAGAATGCAAAAATACGAGTATTGTAATATATTTATTTTAATTTCAACATAAGGCTTAACTCAAAATTAGAGACCACGAGTAAAATGTAATGCTCCTTCTCATTGAAGAAATAAGCACTACTAAATCCGAGCTAAGTTCCAGTCGTAATGTAAACAAACCAGTTGTACGACTGCATTTTTATTAGTCGAATAACGGCTTTGCCTTTTAAGTGTGTAATAAACGTAGTTCGCTGTTTAACACTCGAAATAAAGAAAGTAAAAATAATAAAAATATATATTATCTAGCACATGTCTGTATAAGTTACATGGGAGAATCTTAAAACATATAATTACAAATTTAACACATTAAATAAGGATTGTTTAATTCTTACGCACGAGAAACGCATAATATGTTGGAACTTAAGTAGTCGCATCTGTAGAATTTCAAACATTGGAAATGAGAGATTTTAAAGCTGAGAGAAACAAATTATTTTGAATGTTTTCAAAGAGTTTAGTGCATTAGCGATTGACGTTGAAGTGTAAATAATAGCGGACTTGCGCTGGTTCGGGTCTCCATGGGGGAAGAAATTTTCTCATGGAATTTTCCATTATGGGATCGGTACCCATCCACTGTCGTGAGAAATTTGGGCAGGTACAATAAGCAGTGCCTCCAGGTTGAGAAAACCAACTATAACGGCTGGATGATCGTCTACCTCCGTGATGAACACATCTACATGTGATGCCAGCAGCCGTCTAGTAGTCCAAGAGCCTTCTAGGTCTGTCGCGCCATGGAGTTTTTATTTTACTCGTAGATGTCAACAAGTGATACAGGGTCGGCATATCGCCTCAGTGTGACACATAGTGGGAAACTAAGGTGTTACTTGGATGGGTAAACGTTCGCTAAATTTTGAACAGAGGCCTCTTTATTCCGGCATGTGGTTCTTTTACGAGCCTGAAAATCTTCAGACTCCGGAAGGACTTGCTCCTTGGGGTTTTCCATCCTAAAAATCCATCGATCCCGACCGGGTTTGAACCTGCGTCCCTCTGAACCAGAGACAAGGAACATAATCACTAGACCACCACGACCGACATATAATTATCTCACATATGTTTCGTTCTGAAATTCTTTAAAGTTTGCATTTGGTGATGAAACACAGGTTGTACAGCGCAATTTGTGTCAGGTAACAAGAAGTTGTAAGACGGTAATTACAGTGTCGAGATTTGAAAGCTTCATCTCCGGGATTCTAGCTTAACGCTGGTTCTTCAATGTTCCTCTAGGAAAATTGTTTACTCAGAGCAGTCGTGTGCGCCGGGTTGGAAAAATTACATCCTATTTAGTATTGCTGCATATTGCAAGAACTCTGTTTAACTTGCTAGGATATAATTGTTTATGCAATGCCCCAGGTTGTCATTTCGACATTTATGGTGTTCTTTCCTGGCATTGGCGTAACTGTTACCCACTTCTGAGGTTGGGACGCCTGGAATGTTGGGTTACGCTGCCCCGATGATATGATGGGTGAAGATGATGATGATGATGATGATGGTGGTGTGCCAAGAGAGTCCTTAATCTTAAACTTAATCCCGGTCTTAAGAACTTTCCTAGGTGATGTTTTTTCGGAATTTTTCCTCACCTGTAATACAAACACCAGGAAAATTTAAGGTTCAAACGGTCCCAAACAACATATGGCCATCATAATCGTCATTATGTTTGCCATGTTTAGTATGAATGTGTGTGTGTATGGGTGTGAATAGTATTTTTCGTCTTAATGTTGTGTTGTCTCGAAAGAGATCCTGATCACTCATTCTGGGAGGCCCTCCATGTGCTTGTGTGTGATCCCTCTCGGGTGGCGTGTGGCACGTTAAAGTACCTATAATGTGAGAGGTTAAACTGCATTAATGGAATGGAATGGGAATTGAGATTAGACAAAATGTAAAATTCACTTGAATTACTTAGTTTTAATGAGATTCACTTTTTAAATTAATATCAGTAAGTTATATAACGGCAGCGTAGGAAAAAAAAATGTTCCAAATAATTATTTAATTTACACATTTTGAGAAGAAATTTACAAATAAAAAAAATTGGATTCGAATCTTTGGCTTAATTGATCCAATATGGCGACGAGAACCCCTACACTACCACAAAACATGAGTTTTATTGAGGTTCTTTTAAAACTAGAAATAACTACTCATTCGTCTTCAATTAGAAACATTAATATAATTTAGTCGACTATTTAACTCATGCCCCAAATGGGATTCAATGACCAATCACATTTCAATGATTTTTTATTTACAACCAATCACAGTCGTGTTTCGCCTAGAATTTACCAACTAAAGTTTATCATAATAAAGATCCTTTTTAACATTCTGACTAGGTCATAACATTATTTTGCAGTGACTGACTCTCTAAGAAATACGGCTACCAGATTGTATATATGGTGCATGGATATCAACACATAGCGCATGCGGGAGTTGATATAAAACATTTGTAGCACTTGATTATACTACAAAAAAAAAAAGAAAAAAAAAAAGAAACCACTGTTTGCACTTTCTTAAATGTATTTTTTTCCCAGGTAATAACATTCCAGAAAAATATAATTGTCATATTTACATCATAGGACATGAGAAATAAATTACTATACAGTTTGATGTGTTTAATTTTTTCTCCACTAGAGTGCATTCTTACGATATTGCGTTCCTTTGGAATAAATAATATGATCTGGTTACAGTGATGAACAAAAGAAGCAAATGAAGCGTAAAATATAATCATAAACTGAACTTTTAATCATTTTAGGATTTATTGATAATCCTGTAAATAGGGGGTATCATTGAATAAATCCTGCTATAATTGCAAATACCGCTCCTATTGGCAATCGTTTCTCATTTGTTTTCAAACATCGCCGTTTACATTAAATATATAAATATTTTAAAATAACTATATTTAAATAATGATTTGTGAGTAAACAGCTTAATTTTATTCGTTAAATAGTCCTAACAAATGCCTCTCTTGATTTCCAAATTCTCATAAGTAATGCCACGAGTGATTTCCGAATGATCGATAAATTCACGACTCACGATGTGAGGAGTGAATTTATCTAGACTATTTAACTCATGCCACAAATGCTAGTCAATGACCAATCACGTTTCAATGAATGTTGCTTTACAACCAATGACAGTCGTGTTTCACCTCGCTCTTTATCGATTTCTCTTTATCAGCTCCTGCTTTTGTGATAAAGAAAGCTCCTCCTTTTTTAATGTTCTGAACAGGTCAATGCATTATTTTTCTCCAAAAAATACATTGAATATAGCAAATAATGAAAAGATTCCTTGATTTTACTGAGTTGTTTACTAAAAAAATAAATGAATAACCCGTAATGTGATTTATGATATTTATAGTTTGATGTGTTTCATTATTTCTCCACTTGGGTGCACTCTTACAATATTGCGATCTTATTTGGCAATAAATAATATGATCAAGCAGCAGTGGATGAACATAACCTCACATTTCTGATTTGTTTTCAAACATCGCCGTTTACATTAAATTTATAAATATTTTAAAATAACTATAGTTAAACAATGATTTGTGAGTAAACAGCTTAATTTTATTCGTCGAATAGTCCTAACAAATGTCACTCTTGATTTCCAAATTCTCTAGATAAATTCACTCCTCACTTGGTAAGTCGTGAATTTATCGATAATTTGGAAATCACTCGTGGCATTACTTATGAGAATTTGGAAATCAAGAGTGGCGTTTGTTAGGACTATTTAACGAATAAAATTAAGCTGTTTACTGACAAATCATTATTTAATTATATCATCATCATCATCATCCGGTATCATGGCAGCTGCTGCCGTCTTAGGGACATAGAGCAGACCCGAGGGTAAGGGTATTATGCCCGAGGTAACCCGGGGGAGGTGGTGGGGCTCTAAATAAAAAAAAAATATAAAAATAATCTTTGTTTTTTTACTCTCATATTAGTAACCGGGAAGTGTGGAAGAAAGAAAGTGTATATTTTGGTTGAAGATACCTGTGTAAATAATAGAAATGATCCTGAAATAATAATATATTGGTAGCTGGTACATTTGTCAAATTGTCAATTCATGGTCAGTGGAGCCAGTGTCGGATATTTCCTGCTGATTCTGGTACTTTGGCGGTGGAGAAATACGATTTTAACTTAGATGAAAGAGATTTAGTTAGTGGATTTTTATACCCCTTGCAGCCATAAATAAATATTTTTAAACGTAATAAAGAATGACTTTAGTGGTTTTTGATTTGTGAATTGTTGATTCTTATAAATTTGTATTGGCAATAGAGTCGTGGTAAAAAGAAAATAACTTTTTTTTTTAATATTTTGTTAATGTCCCACCTTTTTTTAAATGTTCCAGGTTTTTCCCTTAATTTTTGTACATGTCCCCTTTTACATTGCAAGTATTATGGACACCCTATCTTAAACATAACAAAATACATGCAATCATTATCAAGTGTAAGTTTAACGTGTCTGCATGAGTTGCAGGCTGTATATATACATTTTTTTTGCACCGTCGCGTCGTTTATAGCTAGATTCTTGAAGGAGACGATGCTTCACTTTTAAGTGAGTCACTCGGGATTGTGTTTCATTATTCTTGTCATATGCAAACGTCGTATTGCATTGCTGCTATTCCTTTACTTCTTCACAACAGAAATCCTGGCTAACATTACGTTAAACCAAGACACATCAGCAATTAAATATTGCACTGATTACAAAACTCGTCACAGAAAATAAAACATTATATATAGTTAAAGATAAATGAAGGAATATTTTAGGAAGGGCTGAATTTAAATCCTAGGAACAATATTACAAACAGGAATGAGACATACAAATAAATTAAACATATGCTCAATTCTGGAAATACATGTTATTATGTATTATAGGGACTCTTGACGTCCCCAACTTCTTTCAAAAAAACAAACTGAAAATATATAAAATTGTTATTCTCCCAGTTATATTATATGGATGTGAAACGTGGACTTAAGGGCGGAAAGAAGATTACTTGTATTTGAGATAAGGAGTTTTTAGGAATGTTTTTAGACCAAAGAGAGATGAACAGAGAGGCGAATGAGAAGACTTCATAAAAGTGAACTACTTGATATTTTTTAATGGGGAACCAGATATAATGAGAACAGTTAAATCTTGTAGACTGCGTTTGGCAGGACATGTGGCATAAATGGGGAATGCAAGAGGGCATGGAAGCTTCTTGTAGGAAAATCAGAGGGAAAACGCCCAGTTGGTAGACAAAGAATGAGGTGGCAGAATAACATTAACCATGATTTGAGGAAAATAAATTATACAAGGGATGATTGGAAAAATATTAACTTAGGATAGGGATGTATGAAGAGCTATCAGTTAGATAGAGTCATTGAGTTAGTTAGATTTCTAACACTTTTTTTTTACGATTCACTCTAACAAACAAGTAATTTTGTTGTCTGGTAGATGTATTTATTTTACATGAATGTTATCTTGCTTTTATAAATGATTTTATAATAACTTTGGCAGAGGCGTGCAATTTTTAATGCTTCATATTTCATTTTTATTTCGTTTGCAATGCAAAAATATAACGTATACTGTATTATTAAGTTCTCCGTGGATGAAAATAGGCCTACTTGTTATCACGTTACCTACACCAATCCACTTTCTAGCAAAGTCGTTGTTACGAGTTTAAAGGCTCTCCGAAGGGCTTCCTTAATAATCTGGTATCATAATAATATCTTTGGATAGGTAGCGGGCCCAGGAGTACAAATATATATAGGAATTCATGAAGTGAAGTCAAGACTTCTAGTAGAATTCAGGACACTTATTCTTTAACATAAAAGAAAGCCAATGACACTGGTTACAAACCACTTTAATATAACTATGAATAAAATCTAGCAACACGAAATGCAAATGTATATGAGAACAGGTTAACCACTAATTTAACATTTATCAGTACATATGAAAAACGCAACAGATAGAACTTGACAATAATAATAGGGAATTTGGAAGCACCATTTAATATTAAATTGGCTCGAGAAAGAAAGATGAAGTCAGATTTTACCCGTAGCCGAAGGACTGTCATCCTTTAACGTATTCATCTTTAAGGCTTAAGTTTGTTTTTAATTAAATAAATGTTTATTTGAACATCCCTAATAGAGATGAAAACTCTACTTACATAATCTGCCCTTTAGGGCGCTGACGTGTCGGCGGGACGAAGCCCGGGACCTCACTGTCCCATCGGTGCCGTCGAGCTGATCCTGCTCTATGAATCATGGAGTTTATATATGATTTTTCTAAGTTTTTTTTTTCCAAAATATTTCCCCGAGATTAGAGTTTATCTCGTCTGTTTTTCCGCAACAACCGGAGATGTCCTTAGAACCCTCCATTAACACTGGTATGTTTGTTTTTTGAAACTTCCTTGTCTCATAAAATAAGCTAACTTATTCCCTTGTTCAAGCCTCCATTAACAATGGTATATTTCATACAGTTGATCGTTATCTTTACATAACTTGCCTTTCAAGGGTTTGTTTTTAAAACCTCCCTGTCTCACGAAATAAGCCAAACCATTTCCCTGTTCCTTATAATTTAATGTCCCTTTCGCCTACTTTTATCATTAAATTTAGTTTTATTATATTAATTAAATCTGTTTTTTTAATCATGTCGCCTATCAGGGAATACTCAATTTAATTTTCCGCTAATTATCGTGATGTTTTTAGTCTCGTTATAACAGTCGTATTATTTTCCAACCAACTCACTGGCATTATCGAACCCGTAGTTTCATGCCCTCCACATATCCCTATCCCTAGTGTTTTGTCCTGTATAATGTATTTCCTTTCAATCATGATTGATGTTATTCTTCCACCTCATTCTTGGCCTACCATCTGTGTGCTTTCCATCTGATTTTCCTATAAGAAGCTACCATACCCCTTTTCCATTCACCATTCGTGCCACATGTATTGACCATCGCAGTCTACGAGACTTCGATGTTCTTATTACATCTGGTTTCCCATAAACATCACGTATTACACTGTTATTTAGTCTTCTCCATTCGCCGTCTGTTCATCTCTCTTCGGTACAAACATTTTGCTAAGCATTTTGTTCTCAAATACTCGTAATATTTTCTCCTCCCTTAAAGTAAGAGTTTTATTTTCCAACGCTCACTCGAAATATTTCCTACACTTCCTTAAGTGAAGTTTCGGCTTCTGATATTCTTAACTAGAACTAGAACTTAACTAGAAACTACGATGTAAACATTCATTTTAGCTTAGATTTTCGGGACATCGTTCTCAAAATTTTCATTAGTGCAAAAATGTAATTACATTTAGGCTACTTCATTTTAAATTACGTAAACGTTAAATCAACTATTTGTCAAATTTATTTTAATGTATTACTGATGATTGATGAAAAAATACGTTTCTTAAAAAAGTCTTAGTTCGAATGGATTTTTACATTTTTATTATTTATTTATTTATTTTACTGGCGAAATGAAGTTTAGTAAATTAAATTTATTTAAATATAGGCTATATTATTATTCCTCGTATGAAGAGATATAGACCTATATCACGTATATTTGTGTAAATTATTTTTTATGTAAAGTAAGCAAATATATACGTATGATGCCAGAGTAAGGACGCTTAATTTCATAAAAAGTGGTTTACAGTGAGTTCTGTTACTATTTCCAATAATTATTCTAATAACTCTTTTCTATAATTTTTTTTGGAATAATTTTGGTTGTTCTAAAGTAAAATTCCATAGTTCAGATAACTTTAAATATGACTATAATATACCGTTAATAAATATTTCCTAAGAGTTGACTAACGGCTCTCAACGTAAATAAAAATTTACTTACAAGGGAACTGTCAACCATTACATGCCGAAACCTACCTTGAAATTTCTCTCAGAGAAACGTTGTGATATACCAAGGCCTTGTCCAACAAATATCTGCCGCGTTTAACTGCAAGGCACATAAATTGAAGCCAGAATTCAGTAATGGCAACCCGCTGTGCGAAGCAGATGGACTATCAGTGTGAGTAAAGCGGAATGTAGAGTGGCGGGGCACGGTGTGTGGGCAGGTTGTCAGAGTTATTTAATTCACCAATTCAGGAGTAGTATTACTTCCCTGTCGCCTCTCATTACTGGGGTCCCGTGATCAAGTCTCGGTCACTTCATGTGGGCTTCGTGGTGGAAGAAACGGCGCTTGGGCACGTTTTTCTCGGGGGCTTTCCTGTTTCCCCCTGCCACAAATTTCATTCCACCATTTTTCCATACTCATCTCATCCGTTTCGTTTCATTTCATTCATCCGCCCCTGTGACGGTACGTCAGGAGTGTCGGCCGGCACTCTTGTCGTTCACAGGCCTCTATATATATTGGGTCTTCATCCCATCTCATTCCTCGGCTCGGTTCTGATTTGGACACGAGTTGGGGATCTCTTTTTATATTTTAATTATAAAACTTTTTATGCCTTTTCTTTTACACCGTCGTCCTCAACTACAACAATTCATGTCACAATCTTCCTTACATCATTCAATTTCTAAGCTTTTCGAAATCTTGGCTTCATCTTCAGGAATCTTCTTGATATCGAATTTATTTATATATTTTATATAGGGAAGTCCACGCTGAGGTCTCGAGGTGGCGTGCTGCTTGTCACGCAGCGGGCCCGGGTTCAATTCCCGGTCGGGACAGGCTCCTGGGTGATGTTTTTTTCGGGATTTTTCCTCACCTGTAAGACAAATGTCAGGAAGCTTAGGGCCCAACGGTCCCCGAAAATCATTCGGCCATCACATCATCATCCTTCACCGGTGTGGAAAGCATAGCATGAAATACCTGCCCTCGGGCAGAATTACTATGGATGATATTGGGGAAGACTTCGAAAAGCTTATTCTTCTTCTTCTTCTTCTTCTTCTTCTTCCTTTCCAGGATTAGGT
Source organism: Diploptera punctata (assembly GCA_030220185.1). NCBI lineage: Eukaryota > Metazoa > Arthropoda > Insecta > Blattodea > Blaberidae > Diploptera > Diploptera punctata. Next base: position 254,770 of record JASPKZ010006838.1, on the reverse strand, counting down.
CAAAGCGACCTGTTCCGGTCTCAACTCCATCGTTTCCTTGGCCGTCCCAAAAATATTTTTCCATGTGGTTTGTAGTTTTTGATCTTTTTTGGGTATCTTGTATTGTCCATTCTGTCTAAATGTTCTTTCCATTGGTATTTGTGGTCTTCTAGTTTATCGGCTATTGAAAGTATCTCCAGTTCATTTCTTATTGATTCATTGTGTAATCTATCCACGCGTGTACATCCTTTTACGGATCTTAAAAATTTCATTTCAGCGGCTTGAATGTGTGAGATATCTTTTTTTTTTGTAAGTACCCAAGATTCAGATTCATATAAAATAACAGAACAGCCATAATTTTATAAAACCTGAGCTGGGTTTCTCTTCGAGTCTTTCGGAGGGTTTTTCTTATGATGCCACACATCATTTGATATTGGTTTAATTTATTATGTACTAGCTAATACCCGGCGTGTGCTGCTACTCCTAAATAAATGTTAATGTGTTTTTACCATCAGCCATGCGCTGTTACACTCTACTTTTTTGTAGAGTTTTTTTAGATGTTCAATTCTGGGTACACCAATTTGTGCATTTGTTATGGTTTAGGCAGCGTAAGCCATTTATGCGTCAAAATAGGGACTTTATTTCACGTTTTTCACTACAAAGAGTGATTTTTAGGATGAAGTGGCTGAGTATTACAACTCTCTTATAGCCTATGTTCATTTCCGGAATATCCTGAACATTTTTCAAAAAGCTCCATCTCAATCGGGAACGGTATGGCAGAGCACGCTTGTCCGGGAATTTACTTATCCCGATCTTCTTGGTATAAAAAAAAATCAAAGCGCGACAGGTCTAGAAGGCTTTTGGCTGACCAGCCGGCTATTGGCCTCACATACACATGTGTTAATCACAGAGTTAGACGATCATCTAGCCAGTGTAGGGTGACATATGGTCAGCTCGTCGGATCCTCCAGCCGTTATAGCTGGTATTCTCAACCTGGAGTCGCTACTTATTGTAGCTACCCAAATGCCTCACGATACTGGGTGGGCAACGCACAGTGGGCCAGATACAAAATCTAGCTGGAAAAAAGTATTTACTAACTCTCGCCAATTCATCTTTCTTCAATCTAAAATTATTGCCAGATGACTGTTCTTCACTTATCTGCAAAGGAGGGTAGAATTCTAAAATTTATGTAGACAATTAAAACATCAGAAGTTGCGGATAGTTAAGAACACATCTGCTCCGAATCCCAGTTGTGTACCGAGCTGTAGAAATACATACGTTTTGCATTAAAGTTCAGTGAGTTATTCTTCTTATTCCATATTGATACTTTACCTCAAGGTTTGTACTTTTCATTGATATATTTAACATTTTTCTATACAACCAGATATTGTGTTAAATACACGTGGAATCATACCTTCGAAACACAAAAACTTTACGCAATCTTTTACTTTAAATTGAGCTACGGAAAAAACCGTTCTGAACAGTAGTACAAATTTCAGTTAGAATATAGAGTAATTTATGGACTTCAATTCCCGTACAATAACATGTGTTCAAATTATTGCGTTTTTTGTAATTAGCTTTTTTATTAGAGGAGGCGGCCCGCAGCTGAGGCCTATCTTCGCGCACAGAGAATTATTTGATTTAATATATAAAGAAACGTGATCGATAGAGGCAATAAATGATCCTCTATTAATAAATTAGAGTTAGGGAATTTTCGGAGAATGTTTTTAAAAAAATTAAAAACGTTTTTTAAAATCGATTTTCTGAAACATAGGAAGTTGTGCGAGAGAGAAAAAAAGTTAGATTTCTACTGAAATATTCTGATTGGCTAAAAGTAAACGTAAACTGTCCCGTTATTAAGAATTTAGAACACTAATAGTCGTTGGAAAATCCTGATCCATCTGCTGAAATGTCTGTCTTGGGAAAGGTAGCATAACAAATTTGCTTCCCTAGAAGCATTATAGGGTGATAAAACATCAACCTCTCTTTTTGACAAATAGTCTCATGTTAATATATCGACATATTGATATTTTATCGTCAAAAAAGGCAATGCTTCGTCCGACATAGAATATGGGGGAGTTGAGCAGGGTGATTTGTAATGATTATTATTATTATCAGTATTATTATCAATGATAATTTATCATTATTATTATTATTATTATTATTATTATTATTATTATTTTGAAGCTATTTTTTGTGTTTTTTGAGTAATGTATTTAAAACATCAGTGATATTTCTGTAACAAGAGCAAGTTCATCGCGAGAGAATTCTTGCTCAAGTGAACATCTATTTTATTCCAGCTCTTCGAAAGTTATGGAACAGAATTTTCCAACGACTGTCATTAATATTTAATTTTAGGAAGTTATATTTTGACTGTCATTGTTCTAAATTAACTCTTCATAACGGAAAGTAAACATCCACTCCTAACTAATCAGAATATTTCATTAGATTTTTTCCTCGCGCACAACTTCGTACGTTTGAGAAAATAGCTTTACAAAAAAATATTGATTTTTAATATCATTTAAAACATTCTGCTAACATCCCCTCTAATTTGTTTACTAAATGATAACTTATTGCCTCTATCCTAACATTTTTTCCATATTAAATCAGTCAATTATTCTCTGCGTGCAACGGTAGGCCTCAGTTGCTGGCTACCTCCTGTACTGAGAAAGCTAATTAACAAAACGCAATAATTTGCACGCATGTTATTGTGTGGGAATTAAAATCCATAAATCACTATATATTATAACTAAAATTTGTACTACTTTTCAGAACTGTTTTCTTTATAGCTCAATTTAAAATAAGATGATTGTGTGCTTTTTTAGTGCATGGATGGTATGATTACACATGTATTTAACATAATATCTGGTTATATAGAAAAATTTTTAATATATCAATAAAATTACAAACCTTGAGGTGAAGTATTTATATAAGTAAGAAGAATAGCTCATTGAACTTGAACACACAACGCCAATAACACAACTGGGATATAGACCAGATGAGTTCTTAAATATCGGCAACTTCCAATGTTTATGTTGTCTTCATAAACATTAGAATTGTACCCTCCTTTGCAGAAAAGCTAAGAACCGTCATATAACAATTATATTAGAGTGAAAAAAAAAGATAAATTGATGAGGGTGAGTGAAAATAGTTTTTTTCCAGCTAGATTTCATTTCTGGCCCACCGTGCACCGGTCTCATACTGGCCGAAATTCCATGAGAAAAATTTCCTCCCCCATGGAGACTGGAACCAGCATAAATCCCACAGTTCTGCGCCAGGACTTTTTGCCTTAAACACTCGGATACGGCGCGGGACTCCTGGTATCAATAATTAAGATGAAAGAAAGGTTCACCCGAATGGGTATTATTCTCTTGGTATCAATGAAAGAAAAAAGTGGTTATTGTGAGTTATCCGTAAGAGATAAAATATGCTCTCGCGGAATTTTTTGTAGAGCTTTTTGAGACATTCAATTCTGTGTACATTAATTTTGTGTATTTCTTATGGTTTAGGCAGCGTAAGCCATTTAAGCGTCCAAAGAGCTACTTTTTTCACGTTTTCCACTATAAAGGGCTATTTTTAAGGGTGTAGGAGCTGAGTATCACAACTCTCTTATAGCATATGTTCATCCCGGGAATCTCCTGAACATTTTGCAAAAAACCCCATCACAATCGGATCAACGGTATGGCCGCGCATAAAGTACAAACAAACAAACAAACATTCATTTTTATATATGAGATGTCCCATTCGTAGCTATATGTTATATCTGAACCAAAATAGTTTAAGTATGCTATATGTTCTATTGTTTCATTATTGATTACTATTTTTGCTCTAATTGGCACTTTGCCCTGAAAAGCCATAATTTTAGATTTTGAAGTTGAGACTTTGATATTATAATAGAGTCCTAATTGATTCAACATGTAAATGGCTCTTTGTAAATCATCCTCTGACTTCTGTATAATTACCAGATCATCTGCATACATTAAAATATTCATATACGTTTCCTTATTAATGCGTATTCCTATTGGACTTGATTTTTATAACCTCGTCAAAATATATATTAAACAATGTAGGTGATAATATACACCCTTGTCGAACTCCTTGATTTATTAAAATTTCTTCTCTGGAATAATGCACAGAGAAAATAGTCCAGCGAAGATAAACGTACTCGAAGAGATGGAAATCATGAAAGCAGCTCACAACGACAGCCTGATAAACGAAAACGAACCCAATACATGCAACCCCCTCTACCAGATCTTCAGTGAAACACCAGTTTTGAATCCTGCCGATGATGGGACAAGTCCCGAAAAGCGCTACAGTTAAATGATTAATTAAGTTGAGGAGACGGACCTTTCAGGTGAATATTCCATAATTTTATATTAATCAATATAAAGACTTTTAATTCCTTCTATAAGTTAAGCCGGGTACCCTCTTGCCTTCATTATTTCCCACAGTTTTCTTCTTATCACCTCATCGAAGGCTTTTTCAAGATCAACGAAAGCTAAACATGTGGGTAAATTGAATTCTCGTCTTTTTTCTATTATCTGTCTCATAGTGAATATATTGTCAGAGCAGGACATTCCTTGTCTAAAACCGTTCTGTTCTTCTAAAAGCAACTTCGAAAAGCTTAGAAATTTAATGATGTAACGAAGATTGTGACGTGAATTATTGTAGTTGAGGACGACGGTGTAAAAATAAGGTATAAAAAGTTTTATAATAAAAATAATAGTAATCTTAACGTTGTGAACATAAAAAAATGAAAATTAAAAGTAGGCCTATAGACTTTTTTATATATTTATTTCTTACTTCCCTGTTGTTTAAAAGAGTTTTGGCGCTGGATTTTAATGTCTTGCAGTTAAAAACGGTAGATAACTTTTTGGACACGACCTTGGTATATCACAATGCTTTGCTAGGAAAAATTTCAAGGTAGATTTCGGCAAGCAATGGTTGACAGTTTACTTGTTAGTTTGCTGGCAATCTGGTCAATATGATATTTCCATCCTAAATCAGAGTCAAGGTAAATGCCTAGAAACTTAACGTTTGAATTAGAAATTATATTTGTTTAATTTTAGACTATTATTTCTAATTATTGACATTTCTTCTGTCACGACAGTTACAGGAGAAATTGTCAATCTTGCTGATCATCAAACGTTACAAAAATGTTTGTCAACGGACATCGTCTTCCTTTGTCCAGAGGTCATTGGACTTGCACATGTATGATGTATATATGTTAGTTCACTAATTGAAAAATATTGCACATTCCTGTTTCAATATTTGTACAGACACACAATAAACAATTTGTGCAGGCACAGCAAGTTCATTTGCACAAATTACTAGTGTCTGTAATTAAAAGTTGATTAATTAGCTAGAGTTCGAAATTCCTAAAAGTTAGTTAGACTTACTCGAATGAGACTAAATGGCACAAAGAGTTGGGTGCAGGTAGGGAAACAGTTTTCGGATACTTTTGAAATTCATAATGGTTTATACAAGGGTGTGCACTATCTCCTCTACTATTCAATTTTGTACTAGAACATGCTATTAAGTATTTAGATAATAAAGAAGGCCTACAACTCAATAGTATTAATAAGTTGTTAGTTTATGCTGTAGCATAATTAGATATATTATAATGTAGTATTATTAGATGATAGCGAGGAGATACGAAGGACCAACACACACACACTCTATTGAGTAACACTGTGTAAGTTGGGCAGGAAATCAGCATCAATAAAATATAATATATGTCCACGCTTATAAATACATTATAGAATGGAAATGGACAGTTAATGACAAATGGGGGAAATTTTGTAGAAGTGACTGTATTCACATACTTAGAAACAATAATTATAAATAGGAATGAGGAGCACAAAGAAATTAAAAATAGGCTCAATTTTGGAAATGCATGCTATTATGCATTACAGGGACTCTTTCAAAACACTGCAAAAAATATATAACTGTTATTCTTTCTGTTATATTATATGGAGGCTAAACATGGATTCTTAGTTTATGGGAGGAGAAAATATTAACGAGTATTTGTGAATAGTTATTTTCAAAATTATTAAACCAAAGAGAGATGAAAGGACAGGTGAATGGAGAAGACTATAAACAGTGTGCTATATGATCGTTATAGGAAACGAGATAAAATAAAAACAGTTAAGTCTCGTAGACTGCGATAGGCAGGACATGTGGCATAAATGGAGAATGATAAAGGAGGATGGAAGCTTCTTGTAAGAACCAGAGGGAAAACGCCCAGTTGGTAGACCAAGAATGAGGTGGGAGAATAGCATTAACCATGATGTGAAGGAAGTAGATTGTACAGGGGATGATGGGAAAACATTAGCTCAGGGTAGGGATATATGGATGGCCATGAACCTACGGCTTTTCTATAGATCCAGTGAGATAGTTGTGTATGTATGTATATATATGTATACACACACACACACACACACACACACACTCTTATGTGCGTGTTTATTTAATGCTCTAGCGGCCGTACATTTGTTTAATCGAAACCAAATGTAGCATATTGGAAGTGATTAAAAAAAAAGTAAGGTTGAGTTCGTTAACCAGCAAAATCGGACTGTTTCACATGAAATGAAAAATTAAAAATCTCTCTAGCGGTAGCAATTTTCGATATTTGACGACACTCAGTGTAGGTTATTAGAATAAACAGAGGAATGTGTTCTCCGAAAATCGACGAAATGCGGCCATTAGAAGTGAGGGTCTACCTGAAACTCTCTATTAAAAAAATGGCTTTAGCAACACCATGTTCGGTTCATCGTAATGTATAACATACAATTTAATGAACCATAAAATTGACAAATTATCTTTTAAGATACGTAAGTTTAATTTATTCATAATTTTAATAAGTAAATGGAATAAATAATAATTTAAAAAAACTAAAACAACACGCTATATTAGAAAACCGAACTAAAAAAATGAAAAATAATTTTAATTTCCAACACGCTTGGGATAAATAATTTTACCATCAAAAGCATGGGGTGTTGTTTATAAATTAATATACTTGATAATAAACAGATATTGGTAAAAGTAAAGTCTCTAAGAAGAAAATGTAAAAATCTTAAAAAGCACCCCACGCTTTTGATGGTAAAATTATTTATCTCAAGCGTGTTGGAAATTAAAATAATTTTTCATTTTTTTAGTTCGGTTTTCTAATAAAGCGTGCTGTTTTAGTTTTTTAAAACTATTATTTATTTTTTAGTTTTAACATTTTACAGAATAAGATAAAAATGTAAATATCTTTAAATTCGATACTATTGTAGTATGAGCTAAAAGTAATACTCTTCTAAAAAAAAAAACCTCCCAGCCGGATTTGAACAAGCGACCTACGGATTACTGAAATTATATACTACTAGAGTTCACTGCTCTACCAACTGAGCTCTTACAACGATCGATTAAAAAGTCGACAAGTCCGCAAGCTATTATATCAGTTTTAATTTTTTTGATTTTCTGATGATTCTGGCCAGGAATTTAGGAACAAAATATGAAATTATTGTATTGTCACGGGTCCTTTACAAGTACACAAAGTTTCAAGTCGATCCAACGTTTCTAAGTGGGTGAAAATCATGTTCAAAAATTCCGTTATATAGATACAAAGACACATTTTTTTATTTTCTGATGATTCTGGCCAGGATTTTAGAAAATAAATATGAAATTATTGTATTGTCATGGGTATTTTACAAGTATACAAAGTTTCAAGTCGATCCAATGATTTTAACTGGGTGAAAATCGCGTTAAAAATTCAGTTACATAGATAGATACAGGTCAAGCTAATATAAAGCGTGTAATAAATAATAGTTTTTTAAAAATTAAAAGAACACGCTTTAAAACCGAATTAAAAAATTAAAAATAATTTTAATTTCCAACACGCTTGGGATAAACAATTTTACCATGAAAAGCGTGGGGTGCTTTTTATGATTTTTACATTTTCTTCTTAGAGAATTTACTTTTACCAATATCTGTTTATTTTGGTCGAAAGAGTGACATCTTTCACCGTAAAAATACAACCGTCAAGAAATGCGGACATGGGTTCAACTGGGGTAAAATTTTCCGGAGGTCAAATAGTCCCCCATTCGGTTCTCCGGGCGGGGACTACTTCAGGGAACCCATGCCAAAGGCTCAAAGAGGGAAAACGCCCAGTTGGTAGACCAAGAATGAGAGGAAAATAACATTAACTATGATTTGAGGGAGGTGGATTATACGGGGAATGGTTGGAAAGTATTAGCTCAGGATAGGGATGTATGGAAAGCGTATGTCCGCGCGGCCATGGACCTACGGGTTCCATAGTGCCAGTGAGTAAGTAAGTAATATCTGTTTATTATCAAATATATTAATTGATATAGACGACCCCACGCTTTTGATGGTAAAATTATTTATCCCAAGCGTGTTGGAAATTAAAATTATTTTTCATTTCTTAATTCGGTTTTAGAGCGTGTTCTTTTTGTTTTTTAAAACTACTATTTATTTTTTTTTTTAGTTTTAATATTTTACAGAATAAGAAAAAATGTACATATCTTTAAATTCGATACTATTGTAGTATGAGCTAAAAGTATTACTCTTCTAAAAAAAAAAAATATCTCCAGCCGGACCCGAACCTGCGACCTACGTATTACTGAAATTATATACCACTAATTCACCGCTCTACCAACTGAGCTCTTACAACGATTGACTAAGAAGTCGACAAGTCCGCAATCTATTATACCAGTTTTCATATTTTTTATTTTCTGATGATTCTGGCCAGGATTTTAGAAACAAAATATGAAATTATTGTAGTGTCACGGGTTCTTTACAAGTATACAAAGTTTCAAGTCGATCCATGTTTCTACGTGGGTGAAAATCGTGTTCAAAGATTCCGTTATATAAATACAAAGACCTTTTTTTGATTTTCTGATGATTCTGGCCAGAATTTTAGAAAATAAATATGAAATTATTATATTGTCACGGGTCTTTTACAAGTATACAAAGTTTCAAGTCTATCCAATGTTTCTAACTCGGTGAAAATCGTGTTCAAAGATTCAGTTACATAAATACAAAGACGCTTTTTTGATTTTCTGATGATTCTGGCCAGGATTTTAGAAAAGAAATATGAAATTATTGTATTGTCACGGGTCCTTTACAAGTATACAACATTTCAAGTCGATCCAATTATTTTAAGTGGGTGAAAATCGCGTTGAAAAATTCAGTTACATAGATAGATAGATACAGGTCAATAAATATTAATAAAGCGTGTAAAAATGAATAGGTAGACGCTATTTATATTGGTGTCAAATTATTCAACAAGATGTAATACGATTATGCATAGTTAGTTTTCTCTCCAATCCGACACTTTTAAATAAATTGACATGAGAAATTGAGTTTCTCCAATTTAACAAACGAAATACATATACGAAGAGAACTAAATATATTCAAACTAATAGACAAGGTTGCACAATACAAAGACGAATGGATGGACAACATCAATAGAATGGATAACAAACAATTCCGAAACAGTTTATTGACTGCATGCCACTAGGATGAAGAAATGTAGGAAGACCCAGTAAAATATGGACAAACCAATTCAAATATGAGATCGAAACAGACCTTAAGGTCTAATCCTTGATGATGAAGAAGAAATATAACTCCACGGCGCGACAGGCCTACCATCCGGCTGCTGGCCTCACATCTACATGTGTTACACATAGGCAGATGATCCTCCAGCCAGTTTGTGGTTGACATGTGGTCAGCATATCGAGTCCCCATACGTTATAGCTGCTTTTCTCAACTGGAGCCGCTATTAATTTATAGCTACCCAAATGTCTCACGATGCTGGGTGGGCAACGGTCCCATACTGCCCGAAATACCAAGATAAAATTTCTTCCCCAATGGTGATCCGAACCATCGCAAGTCCCGTAATGATCTATGCAAGTATTGGGCATGTGGCCTGTTACGGTCTCAAAAGAGGAATTTTCCATCCAGCGCTTTTTTTGGACATTTATGAAGCATAGCTTTTGGAATTCTGTGAGATGACATTAGTTGAAGATGGGCTTTCCAGTTGTTCTGATAGTTTCGCATATGATGTATGATGGGTTCTACACCCAACACTTCATAATTTAATTTCTTTTATAGTTCCACTTTGTATACACTACTGAACGGCGCATAATTCGCATCTCACTTGCTGTCATCTCTTCTCCGTATTGAACATGCTTCACTACCATACCTTAATACTGGTCTTGTAAGAACCTTATAACGCCGCAATCTTGTATTCTTTTGAACTAAAGATGGTTTCATAATACTATTAATTATCCTCGTCCATTTGGTCAAATTTCTGATTTTCTTTGTTATATCAGCTTCGCCTTTCCTCCCAAATTTGAATTGTGACGATAAATGATTTCAGTTGTTAAAGAACGTCGTTGATACATGACGAGATTGGGCGGGAAGAGCGTCCATTTGTTCACAATCTATTGCCATTTTTAAGTGATACATTTGTCAGTTTACTGTAATTAGTGATCGTTTCTGCATTTTTCATGTAAAGTCTTTTTTTTTTTTTCCGTTTCTAATTTTTTTTCCGTTTGTTCTTGCCTGCCTTTTTCTTTTATTCAATGTCCCAGGTTGTCATTTCGACGTTTCTGGTGTTCTCTTCTGGCAATGGCGTAATTGCAACCCACTTCTGAGGTTGGGACGCCTGGAAGGAGGGATTATGCTGCCCCGATGTTATGACTGGTGATGATGATCATAGTGATGCACCAGGAGAGTTCTTAAGCATAAACTTAATCTAAGGAGAATCAGTGATTATTATTATGATGGCCATATGATCCTGACATTTATCTCACAGGTGAGGAAAAACCCCGAAAAAACCTCACCCAGAAAACTTGTTCCGACCGGGATCGGACCGGGCCCGCTTCGTGACAAAGCTGCACGCTACCTCGAGACTACAGTGGTGGATGCCTACCTTTTTTTTAATGACTTACAAAACCGCAGTCGAGCAGTAAGAATTCTGAACCACAGATTGTCCCCTTGTGTTACTCGACCGCGTTAACTTTTTAGCTGGAGACAGGAAGCAATGGCACTATAGTCCAGCCGCCTAGTCTCCGGCCCTGACATTTAGGTTGTACGAGGGTTAAAGGGAGAAACTCGCCCTCTACTGCCAATAAGTACGATTCGACATCTGCCACAGCCAATCATTGCTCTTGACACCGCCAGTACGGTTTGAAATTGCTGCTATGTTGTCAGCTGTATTTCTGCTAACCGCACACAAAAATCGGCTCATTCCACTGAATATCCATATCGGCAACACTGTCGTGAAAAAAGTCAGAGCATGAGACTTGGCGGCTGGACTATAGTGATGAACATGGGGAAAGTGTGTCCTTCCTTGCGTTGGTACCAGCGAATGACTGGGCAAGTGGTATAATCAGTAGCAAAATATAGCGGCAGACTTACTTGAAATAAAGTATGAAGTTAATGAAAGATCGTTGGAGTTTGTATGCCTACGGGTTTCTGGATAACATGACGTACAGAGAAATTAAATCAGCACTGATTTCAAACTACTGTCTGTCAGACTTAAATGTGTATATACTGTGGATATAGGGTCTAACTTTCGCACCTGATATTGTTACTAGCAACTGACTATACATGACTAACGGAAAACAAATGCTGTCACTGCAACTTAAGAGAAGGGTCTACTACCTCTAACCCCTACTCATCCTTACCACATTCTTTTAGTTCGTAGTTTTTCCGCATTGAATGATAACGTTGTTGAGTTATACCTGTGATTACCAGAATCCCGGGCCACCGCCGAAGACATTACAGGAATACAAAACCAATCCAAATTCGATTGCTCCGTCCAGAATCAATCGCGGACCCCTTTTTATTTTAAACTAGCTAATTCCCGGATTGCGCTGCTACGGCTAAATAAATGAAATATTAAGGGTTAATTAAATTATATGTTGTATACCGGTACTGCGACGAACCAAACATGGCAGTTGCTAGAATAAATTTTAATTTCGAATTTCAGGTAAATCTCAATTCTAACAGTCGAATATTGCTGATTTTTTAAAAAATAATACATACCTCGGTTTGTTTCAATAGGATATACTCAGTTTCGTTGTGAAACATCGAAATTTGCGATCGCTAGAACGATCTTTAAATTTTCGTTTCAGGTGAACCCTTAAACCCAATGGTTTTAAAATATAATAGCATAAAAACCCTCTCCATGAAGAAATAAATAAGTGCCAACTTTCAAAGCAACCGGTGAAGAACTTTCGGATATTTAAGTTTTTCAACAAACGAACATTTACATTTTTATTTATATAAATTAAATCATTCAATAATTCAGGGCCTATTTTTTTCATTACTTTTATATTTGTTAATATATTTGTACTGTTATCTGACTGGAGGATGTCGACCACACCACGCATACAGATAAAAATAGTCCTCCTATTTTTAAAATTTTACAAAAACAAATGCAAAACAGATGCAAACAATGTTAAAAAGCGTGAAATTAGTATTCCATGCATCATTTGTGATGTTTGGAATAGCGAACAGATGATGAGAAACTAAAAGCATGTTTATTTCTGCTATAAATGATAAAAAAAATAATGTAGATTATTTTTGCTATTTGTAAAATTATTTCTGATGGAGATTACATGTTTTCTAACACAAAAAATTCAATCATAAAACGTGTTTAAATAATTTTAGTAAATTAGTTTAACTACTTGCATCACAGATCTCACCAATAATCAATGTTCTATGAACTCTGGTTAGAACAATTCTGAATTATGAATATGATAAAAAAATTGAAAAATCAACAGCGTCGGATAATTCCCAGTCGGCTGAAGTTGTGGGGTCACATGACGGATTAATTTGAAGCCAGTTATATTCTCAGTTGAATCAATGATGATAGATTAGTTCCAAGCCAATTTTTTGTTCCATGCGTCCGAAAACTTTGGTGTGAGGTGGAAGTAATTATATTGCTTTGCAATTTGACTTCTTCCACCCACCACACCAGTGCATCACCTCGCCATAATGCAACTGGTAGGGTTTTCCGAGTTTTTTTTATGTTATCTACAACGCTGCAACTTTTGGTGACAGAGATAGATATCTTGAGAAGGGTTTCCAGAAATTCAAGAAGATACAAAATTAGGAATACTAACATCAGATAAATAATGGACGTTCAAAAAGATATTATACCAGTTACTGAAGATCTATATATTTAGTGTTCTGCCCGAGAGCAGGTCTTTCACTGAAATCATAGAATTTTCATACTATGTTTTGCAGCTATACTACAAAAGATGTGTGGTAGCTTCCCGTTGCTTTCCACACCGTTGAATGATGATGATGATGATGATAATGTTAAGGATGATAATGACGGGCGGATGATATTTGTCTTACAGGTGGGGAAAAAACATGAAAAAACCCTCACCCAGGTGCCTGTCCCGACCGGGAATATAACCCGGGCCCGCGGCGCGCTACCTCGAGACCACAGCGGTGGACTTTATTGAAAATAGAAGACTGGAATGTTTTGGGCAGTAAATAGGATGTCAGATGGCAGGATACCTAAGATGATATTACAATTTGAAGCGGAGGACAATAGAAGAAATGGGAACCAAAATAATAGTGGGTTCAAAGAGTGAAGAAGAAGATTTATTTGTTCCTAATGTCACCAGGTTGTCCTTTATGATATTCTGGCTTTCTCCCCTGGTGTTGGCGGAATTGTGATCCATTTCTCAGGTTGGAGTACCTGAAAGGCGGAGTTACGTTACCCGATGATATGATGGGTGATAAATGATAACGAAGTGCCAGGAGAGTCCTTAACCTAAACTTAACATATATTCCAGACCATAGACAATCACAGGAATACTTCCCTTCAAGGAAAAATGCATATGGTCTAACCGGGAATCGAACACGGATCATCATGAACTGTAGTCAGAAACGCTTATCACTAGCCCATGAGGCTGGTATTATTATCATCATCATCATCTTCTTCAAGGTATGACCCGTTCCGCTCCCCGGCGCACTACATGCCGCAGGCGCAGGTCGTCCTTCCAACGACGTTTTGGTCTTCCTACATTTCTTCAGCCTAGAGGCCTATAATGAAGCAGCTGTTTTGATCAACGGGAGTTCGAGTTTTTTTTATAATTCCTCGTAGCAGGTAACCGGCCTGCTGCCGAGTGATCCAATGGTGGGGCTGCCACCTCAAAGCATTTTGAACATGCTTCCATCTGTAGCAACCCCAGGTGGAGGGCTGCCTCTTCCGCTTGTCTCGCCTTTATTGAAGCTTGTCCTTTTTGCCGATCCAACCGTTGAGGTCTTCACCCATATTCCCTGGGCAGGGGCCCTCGTTATACCCCGAGAGATTGCATCCTTGACAGAACTTAGTCACTAAGATTCTTAGTGTTCACCCCCCCGCCGCGACGAGAACGCGCCTGTCAAGAATTACCCAGCTGTATACAGTTCCGGCTTATGCCCCCTGTACACACTGGGCCGGGTTAATAGCCTCGTCTAAAACCAAGGCTAAATGCCTGGTATTATTATTATTATTATTATGGATGTTCAAAAAAGAACAAGTTATTGAATAAAGAAGACTGAAATGGTTTGCCCACATAAAGAGAATGTCAGATGACAGGATACCTAAAATGATATTACATTTAGAAGTGGTGGGCTGCAGAAGAAAGGGGAGACCAAAAGAACTGCATAGGAGTACGGTGCCGAGATGATTAACAGAGACTGATGCAAAGAAAAGGGGATGTATGGACGGGTAAAATTTACAATGGATTGTAGTAAAATTACTGTATTATAGAGAAATTCCTAATAAAGAAAAAGTATTGGACTTTATGAAATAACGATTAGATGCCAAGTATTTAAAATCAGAATGTTAAGGTTGGATTGAACATTATACTATGGGGTGTAGCGAGACGTGAATTTCGAACGGGTTTTTTAGTCCGAAGGAGGAACCTCTACGCTATCCGAGAGTGGGAAAATAACATTAACCATGCATGATTTAAAGGAAGTAAATTAGAAAACATTAGATCAGCTTATGTCCGCACGGTTTGATAGTGCCAGTGAGTTAGTTATATTGTGGTTATGTGTGAAAGTGGACATTCATATAGCATTTCATTACTTGCCAATCATTACAGGAGTAATTATCATGTGATTGTTTGTGGCACCCTCCAGCCCTCATTTCCATGTAAACATAAATGTGATGTTCGCTTCATGTGTAATTAAAGATGAAAATTCATTCCCAGAGATTTTGCAAATTTTTAATCCCTGCGGCAGCGAGCTCGAATAGGATATTAAACAAATTATGAAACGTAACGAAAAATCTGATAAACATAAGATAAAATAATTTTCCACGAAACTTGATTCGTTAACATATGTTTACTGTTACGAAATTATATACTAATACTAGCTGGCCCGGCGAACGTCGTATCGCCTTTAAATATTTTTACGTTAATTTTTCCGATGTTTTAATAGTTATCTGCTATTCGGGGCGGAAACAAATCCAACATATCTAAGATCATAAAAATCGGTCCAGCCGTTCTTGAGTTATGAATAGTGTAACTAATCCGACTTTGTTATATATATATATATATATATATATATATATATATATAAAGTCCCGGCCACGCGTTGCTGTGGCTAAGGTATACGTTAAATTATGTTGTAGTAAACTAAGTGAGAAATCTAAATCAGAAAGTTTTTGTTTTACACAAATTTTAGTTCTGGTACGTTAACTACACCCGGTATAAATATGGGTGGTGGTTTATGTGGAAGTGGTTTTGTTGATTGAGATGAATTTATGTTATCTGCATTCTCAGTATAATCCATAAGTGTATCATAAGGATTATACACATTTATTAATGGAATATTTTGAGGAGGCTTGCTGATTTCATTATACTTTCGTTTTTTTCTACGAACTTGTTGGCAGTTTGGATTCTCATCATCATCAAGAAGTCTCTGTATATTAATATCATCTTGTGATATATTATAGTCATCTTGTTTTTCATTTAATTGAGGCATAGAGATTGTTTCTGTAATATTAGGCATATTATTATAACTAACTTACTTACAGTTCAGTTATTCCGTTCCTTAGGACCTTCATTTGTTTTTAAATTGGAATTCTTCTTAAATGTAAGATTTATGTCACATAGGCCTAAACCAATTTGCGGAAATTCACTTGATATCTTATCATTCATGGTCTCTAGAACTGATTCGCCATATTGTTCAATGTCCCTTCTCGGTCAAGTTAAATTCAAATTAGATTGCTGTCTTTCAGCCAGATTACTTAAAACTAATACTTACACACGAAATTAGTGTTATTATCAATATATTGAAAATAAAATAAACACTGAACACACTTAAAATATGAAATAACCAATATCTGTAATTCAATTGAAATTCGCGATTGCAACAAAAGCACAGCCACCTGGTTAAATAATAAACCAATTACCTTACACCGTCATCTGTTAGAATCGTATGGAACTCACAGATAATTATAACTCTTTGTTAAATAATAAACAAATAATTTGCAATAAAAAAATAATGCGACTATAAATTTAGTTATAAACAACCGTAGGTCTCAAGTTGGATCAAACAGCACACAGTGTGCAAAATTTTATTAAAATCGGTTCAGTAGTTTAGGATTCCATCGCGGACAAACAACGTGACACGTAATTTTTATATATTTTTTTAAGATAATTATAAAACTGTTATTTTCCCAGTTATATTATATGAATATGCAACATAGACTCTTACTTTAAGGGAGGAGAAAATATTATGAGTATTTGAGAATAAAGTTATTGGGAAAATTTTTGGAACAGAGATGAACAGACAGGCGAATGGAGAATAATAATTAACAATTATCTATACGATCTTTACGGGAAACCAGATATAATAAGAACAGTTAAGTCTCGTAAACTTCGATGGAGCAGGACATGTGGCATGAATGGGGGATGAAAAAGAGGCTTGGAAGTTTCTTGTAGGAAAATCAAAAAGATAACGCGCAGTTCCTAGACCAAGAACGAGGTGGAGAATAACATTGACCATGGGAAGTATATTATCAAGCCCATATGAACAAGATTACATGCAAACTTTGAAGAATCTGCACTGAAAATATTTTTAATATAATGGGTTGAAAAAATTATATATATATATATATATATATATATATATATATTTGGTGAAAAAAAGTTTAATTAACTATCCATCCTAAAGCCATAATTGTAGATAATTATATATACGAATATGACAATGACAATGACAGCTTCAAAGCGAAATGCGGTTGACTATTTTAATACTTTGGTTTGGTGATTTGGGTTTTATTGATAACTAACTAATACCCGGCGTGCGCTGCTACGCCTATAAAATGAAAATTAATGTGTTTTTATGTTTAGTTGAATAAGTAAAAGGAAACATTTATATCGCAATTATTTTTAGATACTCGTACCTCTTGCTGATTGCCTGTGTTGCCCGAGAATCTACTTATCCCGATACACTTGGCATAAGAGCTGAAAGACAAAATTCTGAACTGTGTGTTATCCGTAAAAGAATAAAAATACCCGCCGTGCGCTGCCCGGGAATCTACTTATCCCGATCTTCTTGGCATCAATGAAAGACAAAAATGATTATTGTGAGTTATTGCTAAAAGATAAACACATGCTGTCCTGAATTTTTTTGTAATTTTTTTTAGATATTCAATTCTGTGTACATTAATCTTGTGCATTTGTTATGATTTAGGCAGAGTAAGCCAATTAAGCGTCAAAAAAGCTACTTTTTCATGTTTTTCACTACAAGGGGCGATTTAAGGGTGAAGGGATTGAGTATTACAATTCTCTTATAGCCTATAACCTTCCCGGGAAACTCCTGAACATTTTACAAAAAACCCTTCACAATCACATGAACTGTTTGGCAACGCATATAATACGAACGAATAAACAAACATTCATTTTTATACATTAGATATGTAATGCATTTTTATTATCACCAAGATCCTATTTATTAATAGAAATAAATAAATATTGATAACCGAAAAAAAAAACTAAAAATCCATCGACCCTCGGCACCAGAGGCAAGGAACATAACCACTAGACTGTATTTCCGGGTTTTAAGATCTAAGGCCTTGCGAGTAGTGCTGGCCATGAAGCGGAAAACCAAGGCCGACTTCTCACTTTTGTAATCTCATATCTGCAACAGAAATACTTTAGAGCAGATGGAATATTGTTCTATAAATATTTACAGAGCTCTCTCTACCACTGATCAATCCAATACTTCGCTCACTGGAATCATTTTACGTTTCTGTTCCGACTTTATTAAAGTTTGTCTTGGAAATACAAATCTAATACTTTTGAGGTTAAGTCTTGCCGTCATTTAAATTTACAACACATCCGCCATAACAAATTTAGTACTCTATAAATGTGTATTAGCAAAGCAAACTTATTTCCCGGGGGGAATTTTGCAGCAAATGGAAGTTTTTTTTAAATACTATATTTATACATTCATTATTATTATTATTATTATTATTATTATTATTATTATTATTATTATTATTATTAATATTATTAGTATTATAGATTTGAAGTACTGGAATCTTCCGATGACAATATGGCAAACGAAGAAGAAACTGATATAAATAAAGAATGGGAGGCTATAAGAGATACTATTAAATTGTCAGCATCAGAAAGCATTGGTTGTTTAAAAAAGAGGCAAAACAAGAAATGGTTTGATGAGGAATGTGCCGACATTGTAAAGAAAAGAAAGCTAGCAAAAATGAAATGGTTACACGAGCCAAATGAGGTAAATTTAGAGCAATTGGGTAGTGTCAGACGGGAGACCACAAGGTTACTAAAGAGTAAAAACAGGGAATATCTGAGAGAGAAGATTAATGATCTTGAAATGAATGTCAAAAATAAGAACATCAGAGAATTATATCAGGGAATCTGGATAGAGAAGAAAGGGTTACAGGCTAGAACAAATATAATTAGGAATGAAAATGGGGATATGATTGCAGATTCCAGGAATATATTAAATAAATGGAAAAGTTACTTTAATCAATTATTAAATGAACATACAGAACAGGATATTGAAGAGGATAATTTTCAGAGAGTAGAAATGTTAATCGTAGAACCAAGTGCATTAGAGGTTGAAATGGCGATAGAAAAATTGAAGCTGTATAAAGCATCAGGTTCAGATGAGATCCCAGCAGAACTGATAAAATCAGGGGGAGAAAAATTGATGGACAAGATACGCTGGTTGCTTAGTATGATTTGGGAAAAAGAAGCTCTTCCAGATGAATGGAAGGAGTCAATTATAGTACCAATTTATAAGAAAGGAGATAAAACTGATTGCAACAACTACAGGGGCATCTCATTACTTTCAACTTCGTACAAAATTCTAACAAATATATTAGTAAGCAGACTTACTCCCTATATTGATGACATTCTAGGAGATCATCAATGTGCATTTAGAAGAAACAGGTCTACAACAGATCAGATTTTAGCATAAGACAGATTTTAGAAAAGAAATGGGAATATAATGGTACTGTACATCAACTATATGTAGACTTCAAAAAAGCATATGATTCAATTAAGAGGGAGAAGTTATATAGTATCCTGCTGGAGTTCGGAATTCCTAAAAAGTTAGTTAGACTTATACGAATGTGTCTAAATAGCACAAAGAGTAGGGTGCGTGTAGGCAAACAGTTTTCGGACACTTTTGAAATCCAGAATGGGTTGAAGCAAGGAGATGCACTATCTCCTCTACTATTTAATTTTGTACTAGAGCATGCCATCAAATCTTTAGAGAATGAGGAAGGCTTACAACTCAATGGTATTAATAAGCTGTTAGTTTATGCTGATGATGTAGTACTATTGGGCGATAGAGAGGAGATACTAAAGGACAACACGCACACACTATTGAGTAACACTAAGAAATTGCGACTGGAAGTAAATATCAATAAAACTAAATATATGGTCACACGTAGAAATTAACTATATAATGGAAATGGACAGCTAATGACAAATGAGGGAAATTTTGAGGAAGTGGCTGAATTCAAATACCTAGGAACAATAATCACAAATAGGAATGAGATGCACAAAGAAATTAAACATAGGCTCAATTCTGGAAATGCGTGCTATTATGCATTGCAGAGACTCTTGATGTCCTAACTACTTTCAAAAAACGTTAAACTGAAAATATATAAAACTATTATTCTACCAGTTATATTATATGGGTGCGAAACATGGACTCTTACTTTAAGGGAGGAAAGGAGATTACAAGTATTTGAGAATAAAATACTTAGGAAAATTTTTGGACCAAACAGAGATGAACAGACAGGTGAATGGAGAAGACTACATAACAATGAACTACATGCTCTTTATAGGAAGCCAGATATAATAAGAATATTTAAGTCTCGTAGACTGCGATGGACAGGACATGTTGCACGTATGGGGAATGAAAGACTTGCATGGAAGCTTCTTGTAGGAAAGCCAGAGGGAAAACTCCCAGTTGGTAGACCAAGAATGAGGTGGGAGAATAACATTAACTATGATTTGAGGGAAGTAGATTATACAGGGAATGATTGGAAAGCATTAGCTCGGGATAGGGATGTATGGAGAGCTTATGTCCGTGCGGCCATGAACCTACGAGTTCGATAGTGCCAGTGAGTAAGTAAGTAAGTATTATTAGAATACAAAAATAGGGATTACAGGTAAATTATAATAAAACTATCTTTCATTGGATATAACAGATGAGCTAAAATGTAATTCAGGAAGAATACGTAATGTTAAAAAATTGAATATTTAGGATCTATTTTAGATAAAAATGAGAATTCAACTTCAGAAATTCAAAGAAGAATAATGATGGAAGAAGAATCGTTGGTATGTCGAACTCAGTGCTTTGGAATAGACATATACAGAACGAAGAAAACTATATTTCAAGTTCTGTTACAAAGCATTTTATTATATAGGTCCGAAACCTGGACTGTAAGTAGAAAACAAGCCAACAAACTGTTAGCAGTAGAAATGGATTTTTGGAAGCGATCGACAAGGATTTCAAAAAGGGATAAGGTCAGAAACAGCTCAACAAGGGAAATTATGCAAGTTGAAAAAGAAAAATTGGAATAAATAGAAGAAAGACGATGAAATGGTATGGACACCTCATAAGAATGGAAGAAGAGAATACCGAAGAAGATCCTTAATTGGAAAGCTAATGGAAGAAGTGGAAGAGGCAAACCTAGAGAACGTTGGATAGATGGGGCGAAGAGAAGTATGGAAGCTAGCGATTTGAGGGAAGATGATGCTTTAGACAGGAACCTCTGGCAACAAATCACTTTGGGTTGAAGGAGAAACATTGTATTGTGGAATATTCCTAATAAAATTATTATTATTATCATTATTAGTATTATTATTATTATTATTATTATTTTCCTACATGATAAGAAAACTGATGGAGGAATACAAAAATTTGGGATTAAATATTAATTTCAATAAAATATGATATTTATCATCTACAATGCAAATGGATGAAAGTTTGAAGATTAAAAATGAGAAAATTATGACAGTTAAATTCAAATATTTGGGATCAATATTAGGGACAGAACAAGCAATTCTGAGATAAACAAAACAATAAATCAAGGATGGAAAACAATTGGAATGTTAAATTAGGTACTGTGGAGTAGAAACATTCTGAAGAAAACTAAAAAACTTATTTTAGTATATTGGTGGAGAGAATATTATTGTATGGTGCGGAAACGTGGACATTAAGCAGAGAGCAAGCATATAAGGTATTGGTGACAGAGATGGATTTTTGGAGGAGGGCTTCTAGAAATCGAAGAAGAGACAAAATTAGGAACACTAAAATCAGAGAAATAATGGATAGTCTACAAGTTACTGAAGAAAGGGGAGACTAAAAGAACAATGGGTTCAAGGAGAGTATAGGAGTATGGTGTCGAGAGGATTAACAGATCTATGCAGAGAATAGGGAAGTATGGAGGAGTAAAATTTACATTGAGTTGTAAAGAAATTCCTAAAAAAACATTATTAATGAGCCTATCCAAATAAAGCCAGAACGAATTCCGCTTTTCGTATGGGCAGTGGGAATTATTGCTCTACTACTAATATTATTATTATTATTATTATTATTATTATTATTATTATTATTATTATTATTATTATTTACACAGATGCGGTCTTAGGGAAACGTCGTTGTCTCGTACACACCAGGTCAAGGTTCGTTTCCCAATCGGATAATTTCCTGGGTTAGGAGAAGAACTTCAAAGTAATGACCCTGTATTATTGTTTTTGTTCTATTTTAACCAAAGCCACCAGGTTCTCATTATGGCATTTTTATGTTCTCTCCTGGCAATGTGTAGGCCTACTTGTAACCTACTTCTGAGGTTGGGGTGCTTGGAAGGCGGGTTACACTGTCCCGATGATACAAAAGCTGATGGTTGATGGTAATGATACGCCAGGAGACGCCTTAATCTAAATTTAATCTACTGAGGCGAATGTAATAATGATGGTTATGATAGCCAGATGATGTTCGGGGACCGTTTGGGTCTTAAAGTATCCTGACATTTGTCTTGCAGGCGAAGAAAAAACCCGGAAAAACCTCACCCAGGAAACTTGTGCCGACCGAGAATCGAATCACGATCCGCTGCATGCGAAGGCTTGATTACAGCACATTGTGAAAGTAACGTTTTTTTTTTAATTCTTGAATTAATATTCAACAGTTGACTAAAATACAAAAATTACTGTGTCCGAGTTAAAAACGTTAGGATAGCATTACACTGGCATGGCAATAGACTTTTTTCCTTTCACATTATTGAATCTCCTCTTGATAGAAGGCTTCCGCGCCGCAGGATAGAAATTGAGAGATACAAGCATTCTATCACAAACAATATTCTACCGACTTCTCTGTAAACAAGAGTGGAAAGAATATTATGCACTAAGAAATGATAAGAAGCAAACTGTCGATAGTCCAGAATAACGATGATGATGATGATGGTGATGATAATAATAATAATAATGCCACTTGGTAGAAGAAGAAGAGGACGGCCAAATATAACGTGGATTGATGATGTTTTGAGCAGCATGACGGAAAAAAGCATTGTGCGATGAAGACTGGCATGACAAAGAGAAGTAGAGGAGAATGACAGTAGATTAATTGGGCGCAGGAAGATGATGTGAAACATTGTGAAGCCTGCTGAATAAATAATAATAATAATATAATAACGAGGGACCTTCCATGGTATCTTTACCTTGTCGTGGTGGAGTGGCTTGCGTGCTTAAATGATCTCGAGAGTTATGCCGGCGGTAGCATTGCTGCCGATAGGATTACCCATGCCGGACTGGTCGAAGGTGATAGGCCAGACGAAAAAAAGTACCTTGGTCGAAACAGTGACGATCTTTCACCGTAAAAATTCAACCGTCAAGAAATGCGGACATGGATTCAAGTGGGGTAAAATTTTCCGGAGGTCAAATAGTCCCCCATTCGGTTCTCCGGGCGGGGACTACTTCAGGGAACCCATGCCAAAGGCTCAAACACAGGGACATGTTCCTAGGAACATGGAATGTCAGGACTTTATACAATAGCGGGGCGCTAGAGGTATTAACCCGTGAATTAGATAAATCACCCTTGGATATAGTCGCTTTACAGGAAGTTAGGTGGCCAGGAGAAGGTAGTCAGGAATAAGAAAGCTACTACGGGGGTGCAGAAAGTCCTGAATTTGGAACGAGTTTTTTAGTGCGAAGGAGGATCTTGTCCGTTATCCGAGATATTAAATTTGTCAGTGATAGGATGTCATACATAATTCTAAAGGGTAAGTTGCATGATTTTGTAATCGTGTACATGCTCCCAAAGAAGATAAAGATGACAAGATCAAGGATGAGTTCTATAAAGAATTAGAATGCGTATTTGATAGCCTTTCACGATATAATATAAGAATTGTCTTAGGAGATTTTAATGCAAAAGTGGGACGGGAATACATATTCAAACCAACAATAGGCAAATTCAATCTTCATGAAGATAGTAACGACAGTGGGGTTAGATTAGTCACCTTTGACACATCAAAGAATCTCATTGTTAAGAGCACAACATTTCAGCATAAGGATATTCATAAATACACCTGCACGTCCCCAGATGGAGAAACTCGGAACCAGATAGATCACGTATTAGTGGACAAACGCTGGCACAGTAGCATCATCGATGTTAGATTAGTTAAAGGGACAGACTGCAATTCGGATCATCATCTGGTCAGAGTGAAAGTCAGACAACGGCTATGAGGAACAAACGTTAAAGATGATTCTGAAAAATTTTATTTAAAAAACTTGAAAAATGACGAAATGCGGCGAGAATACCAAATTAAAATTGCTAATAGATTTGAAGTATTGAAATCTTCAGATGACAATGAACCAAACGAAGAAGAAACTGATATAATAAAGAATGGGAGGCTATAAGAGATACTGTTAAATTGTCAGCATCAGAAAGCATTGGATGTCTAAAAAAATAGGCAAAACAAGAAATGGTTTGATGAGAAATGTGCCGACATTGTAAATAAAAAAAAGCTAGCAAAAATGAAATGGTTACACGAGCCAAATGAGGCAAATTTGGAGGAATTGTGTAGTGTTAGACGGGAAACCACGAGGTTACTAAAGATTAAAAAGAGGGAATATTTGAGAGAAAAAGAATAATGATCTTGAAATGAATGTCAAAAATAGGAACATTTGAGAATTATATCAGGGAATTAGGATAAGGAGAAAGGGGATTCAGGCTAGAAGTAGCATAATTAGAAATGAAAATGGGGATATGATTGCAGATTTCAGGAGTATATTAAATAGATGGAAAAGTTATTTTAATCAACTATTAAATGTCGTACAGAACAGGATATTGAAGAGGATAATTTACAGACAGCAGAAATGCTAATCACAGAACCAAGTGCATTAGAGGTTGAAATGGCAATAGAAAAATTGAAGCTGTATAAATCATCAGGTTCAGATGAGATCGCAGCAGAACTGATAAAATCAGGGGGGAGAAAAATTGATGGACAAGATACACAAGTTGCTATATATGATTTGGGAAAATGAAGCTCTTCCAGATGGATGGAAAGAATCGATTTACGTACCAATTTATAAGAAAGGAGATAAAACTGATTGCAACAACTATGGGGGCATCTCATTACTTTCAACTTCGTACGAAATTCTATCAAATATATTAGTACGCAGACTTACTCCTTAAAATATTGATGACATTCTGGTAGATCATCAATGTGGAATTAGAAAAAAAACAGGTGTACAACAGATCAGATTTTTAGCTTAAGACAGATTTTAGAAAATAAATGGGAATATAATGGTATTGTGCATCAACTAGTGTAGAGCGGGGTTATTTAAATAGTGGGGCTATTTGAATATTATTAAGCTTTTGCGCATGTGCAGCAAAGTAACCAAGAAGAAGACGACATTTTTTTCAGTAGGTGTTGTTAGTGAAAGTATTTTCTATTCAGTGAAGTAGTTTATTTCGATTTTTGTCTACAGAAGTTTAGCCTAGATTGATTTGAAGTACCAACCATAAGTGGCTCTTGTGTCCTGATTGTTGAGTATGTAAGATGTTCTTGGTGATTGTTAAGTTCTATCTGTGGACAATGGAAAACATGGAAAGTGGAAGGCATACAGATGATCTTTCCTCCAATAACCATCCAGCTCGTTTTACAATCTATGCTCTTATTTGGAAACTACGTGGTCATGAAGTGAACATGTCAGGGGGGAGGCTATCTGAATACCTGAGAGCGGGACTTCTTGAGTAGTCAAAATTGTGTATTTTTTATTCGCTTTTCTATTTCTTCTAAATACATGTTTCACTTATATTGTAGATGCAATAGTTATACGAGGTTTAAGACTTGTACCTTATTATTTTTTTTTTGTTTGAAACTTTCAATAATCTTTTAGAAAAACTATAAAAATGTACTGTTGCTCCTAACGTTAATTAAATACATCCGATATGTACGCAGTTTGAATCAAACTACACATTACCTCTTTAATCTAAGTGCCTAATAATATGATGCAGTGTCTAATGCAGTTAATATATGTTTTATTTTAAATATAATTGATTGTGAATTGTTTAGAAATTAGTCACTGGTATTACGGTAACTTTCATTTGCTCAGTCAGTGGGGGGGGTTTAAAAATTATAAAAGAAAGAGGGGACGAATGGAGTGGGATGAGGAGATGAGAAGTCTATAAAGGAGGTTGTCGATACAGCTATCAGAGGATTATCACTACTGGAATACAGTAATACATATGGGGTGCCCTTCACGACTCTTTACCTCAGCTGAAAAAAAAACACAAAATCTCCCAAATAAACATAAAAGTGAGAACTCCAATGGCCACCCTACAATATTTACTGCAGATAATAAAAAATCTAGCTGATCGGATAAAACTATTAGGGAAACATGATTTCGTCCGGACTCACGCGTCCGAAAATTGTTCGAATCACATTTGGCAGGCAATCTTGTTTTGGCCAATGAGCAGAAAATAGAACATCCCTGAAGGACATAGGCGGGAACTGGTGTTCTACATTCTGCAAACGAAATAAAATGTCCATTACAACAAAACAGAAAGATTGCCAATAATGAACATATCTGCAGCGCTAATTAGAGAGACCGTTCAAACAACATTTTAGAGTCTTAATGTTGAATTGCTATCCGGGTTAGGTGGTCGGCAGTCTCTCTTCCGACCAATGAAACACGCATAGAAGCACTCGCCACTGAAGATATGTCCCGCTCCGCATTTGTTGAGGGCGAAAAGGGCGTTATCATCAACAAACACCAACTAGGGACCACTGGCCACATAACACCCGGAATCAATCAACATTACGATTACCGGCCGTGAAAGCCCCTGCCAATTCAACCTTGTTAGTCCCTTTGGATGATCTCTTCACGGTATATTAACTTTGCATGATAAGCCCACCCATTATCTAAGGCAATGTAGATTAGAACAGACTGCCTCTTCGCTCTCACCACCAACAGACCTCCGTATAATTATTACATGAAGAGGCACAAAAGTTCTGGTGTTGACTAGTGGTGAGAGGGGCGAGAATGTGACAGTTATTGTCTGCTGCAAACACTTGCACCACTAGTCATCTTGAAGGGCCTGAGGCATAAACCAAAATTCTCTGTTAAATTTGCCGCCTGGGTCTATTGCTTGCTATGGAGTGCGGGTGGGTGGGATTTGCTAACGAGAACTGATATTCTTGAAGATGGCTTCGCTTTTCCAAGCAGAAAAGAAAAATCTGTTGGTTTGTAGAAAATGTGTATCAGGGAAAGTTCTTCTGATTTTGGATGGCCATCTCCCACATTTCTCACTAGCTGCTTTGGAATGCTGTCTGGAAAATAATATTGAATTGTTTTGTTTACCAGCACACACTAGCACTACTCATGCTTTACAACCATTAGACATATGTGTGTTCAAGACTCTCAAGACGGAATATTTTGCGAGGGCAACCCAATGGCAGCAAAGAACGCCTCATGAAAAACTGACAGATATTTTAAATGGAAAGTTCACAGAAGCGTGGATGGCCACTGCATCTGTTCTGTTGGAAAAGGAGAAGAGAAAAGTAAGCCAGGCAGATGATGGGAATGTAAAGAAGAGGCCCATTGTTTCCAAAACGACAACAAAGCGAAAGAAAATGGACATCGAACTAGATTCGGATTCTAGTATAGATGGCCCTGTACCTCTGACTGACTCTAAACATGAAGATGCTGAGTGGAAATTTGGATTATGTCAGGGGAAATGATCCCACATAGAATCTGAGGGAGAATAGAAAGACTAGATACAGTGCCAAAAGTGTAAGGCCTGGTATAACGAATATTGCGTGGGTACGAAAGATCGCAAACAATTTCATTGTGGACGCTGCAAGTAACTTGCCTGGAATGTGTTTCTGATGTTTATTTTTGTTTTAATACCTATGTATTGCATTTCTTTTTTATATTTATCTTATTTTATAATAACAGTTTAATGAAAATTGCACATAATATTGTGTTTTTTTTTCAGTTATCCAAATAGCCCCATCCATTATTCAAATAGTCCCGCTGATTGTTAGATACTTATCATGTGAAGGGTACATCGAATAATTGCATAACTTGAATAATTTAAAAGTTACATAGTGAGGAAGTTACATAGTGAGGAAGACGATATGTCGGGCAGTGTTAGTGTATATTTCAGTTCTAAGGATTGTACATATTTTCCCGATAAATTCAACAAAGTTGAAATTATTCAAATAGCCCCGCTGTACCCTATACATAGACTTCAAAAAGGCATACGATTCAATTAAGAGAGAGAAGTTATATAGTATCCTGCTAGAGTTCGGAATTCCTAAAAAGTTAGTTAGACTTATACGAATGTGTCTAAATGGTACAAAGAGTAGGGTGCGTGTAGGCAAACAGTTTTCGGATACTTTTGAAATCCACAATGGGTTGAGGCAAGGAGATGCACTATCTCCTCTATTACTTAATTTTGTACTAGAGCATGCCATCAAATCTTTAGAGGATGAAGAAGACCTACAACTCTATGGTATTAATAAGCTGTTAGTTTATGCTGATGATGTAGTGCTATTGGGCGATAGCGAGGAGATACTAAAGGCCAACACCCACACACTGCTGAGTAACACTAAGAAATTGGGACTGGAAGTAAATATCAATTAAACAAAATTCATGTTCACACATAGGAATACATTATAAATGGAAATGGACAGGTAATGACAAATGAGGGAAATTTTGAGGAAGTGGCTGAATTCAAATACCTAGGAACAATAATCACAAAAAGGAATGAGATGCATAAGGAAATTAAACACAGGCTCAATTCTGGAAATACATGCTATTATACATTACAGAAACTCTTGACTTCCCAACTCCTTTCAAAAAACGTTAAATTGAATATGTATAAAACTATTATTCTACCAGTTACATTATATGGATGCGAAACTTGGACTCTTACTTTAAGGGAGGAAAGGAGAATACGAGAATTTGAAAATAAAGTTCTTAGGAAAATTTTTGGACCAAAGAGAGATGAACAGACAGGCGAATGGAGAAGACTCATTGAATTACATGGTCTTTATAGGAAGCCAGATATAATGAGAACAGTTAAGTCTCGTAGACTGCGGTGGGCAGGACATGTGGCACGAATGGGGAATGAAAGACGTGCATGGAAGCTTCTTGTAGGAAAACCTGAGGGAAAACGCCCAGTTGGTAGATCAAGAATGAGGTGGGAGAATAACATTAACTATGATTCGAGGGAAGTAGATTATACAGAGGATGATTGGAAAACATTAGCTCAAGATAGGGATGTATGGAGAGCTTATGTCCGCGCGGCCATGAACCTATGGGTTCGATAGTGCCAGTGAATTAATTAATTATAATAACGAGGGAAATTTTGAAATAGTAGTAGAATTCAAATATCTAGGAACAATAATTACAAATACGAATGAGATGCACATAAAAATTAAACATGGGTTCAATTATGGAAATGTATGATATGCATTACAGGGACTCTAACAATCCCAACTTCTCTAAAAAAAACGTTAAACTGCAAATGTATAAAACCGTTATTCTTCCAATTATATTAAATGGATTTCGTACAATAAGATTCCATGTCCCTCTTTCATTCCCATTAGTGCCAATGTCCTAACCACTGCAGTCTGCGAGACTTTACTGTTATTATATTTGGTTTCCTACAAAAATCATGTAACTGAATAAAATGTAGTGTTATTCATTCACCTGTCTGTTTGTCTCTCTTTGTCCAAAATTTTTATTTGAATTTTATTCTCCAACACTCCTAATCTTTTTTCCTCCCTTAAAGCTTAAAGTAAGAGTCTAATGTTTCGCTCCAAATAATATAATAGTGAGATTAACAGTTTTATATACCGTACTTTAAGTTTATTTTTTTAGAGACGTTGGGATGACATGAGTGCAGGTAATGTATATTAGCATTTCCAGAATTGAGCTTATGTTTAATTTGTTTGTGCATCTCATCCCTGTTTATTATTGTTCCTACGTATTTGAATTCAGTCTCTTCTTCAAAATTTCCTTCTTTGCATCAACTGACCATTTCCTTTTATAATGTATTCCTATGTGTGAACATGAATTTTGTTTAATTGATATTTACTTTGAGTCCCAATTTCTTAGTGTTAATCAATAGAGTGTGCTTGTTGGTCCTCAGTGTCTCTTCGCTATCGCCTAATAATACTACATCATTGGTATAAACTAACAGCTTATTAACACCATAGAGATGTAAGCCTTCTTCATCCTCTAAAAATGTAATGGTACGTTCTAGCATAAAATTTAATAGTTGAAGAGATAGTGCATCTCTTTCTTTAATCCACAGTGTATCTCAAAAATATCTCAAAACTGTTTGCCTACACTTTGTGCCATTTAGACACATTCGAATAAGTCTAACTTTTTGGGTATTCTGAACTCCAGCAGGATACTATATAACACATACTAGGGCATTTGAAAAGTAGTGGTAACACTGTTGTAAATAAGCGATTCTAGTGGTTGCCATTGTAATTTTGTAGTATGTTGTTGGACAGTCTTTGTTGTATAAATCTGTAATTGAAAGTCTCGAAATAGCAATATTTTGTGAATAAATTCACCGTTTCTCACATTTAGTAAGAAATACAGCCCTAAAAATGATGTTCAGTAGAATTTGTTTACAAGGTGGAATTGGGAAGACTCGAACATTCACCAAATTCACCACACTTGAAACCTTGTAATTATAACTTATTCTAAAAAATCGAAGACCTCTACGAGACATTCGATTGCAATCAAGAGTTGTTATCCAAAAATCTCTAGATCGATCAGATAAGAGATATATCCAGATATGGTGGTGCAGATAGAATGCTCCATCTTCCAAGGATTTGGCAACGTACACTGTAGTTGACTTGCCAAGAGACTACGAATGAAGTTCGTAGTGTCAAAAGTAATCTAAATAAATGTTTTGTGATGCTATAACTTACTTATTTACCACTGGCACTATCGAACCCGTAGGTTCATGGCCGCGCGGATATAAGCTCTCGTGATGTTATAACTGTGTTGTCATTACTAATCTAATGCCCTAGTATACATATGTTGGCATATAGGTTAGATTACGCACTTTTAAAAATCATAAATAATTTTAAAATCTGGTGTGTCATACAGTATTTAATTAAAAATATATTTCTTAATTCTTCAAATTTCCGAATTCGGAAATTTTAAGAATTAAGAAAGAAAAAAGGATGCTTTCTGTGCAATTTAAGCTTCCTTAAAATATATTCTTTACATACATTTGATAAACGAGTGTAACAATTTTGAAACAAATTCTACATTTTATTTGAGAAAAAAAAAAGACTTTGGCTCGCTGTGCCAACACTTGGACCAGGGTGGGTTAGATCACGCACTTGATTATAACGAACTCTTTCTTTTTCCCTGGTCTTTGATTTTTTTTTTCTTTTCGTTCCTGCCACATAGGGAACACAAATTAGCATGAGTGGAACATGTTTCATGTAACCATTTGGAACATGAGATGTAATTAATCCAATCTGTTTTTATGAATAATGAATGATAACTAACTCCATGGCGCGACAGACCTAGGAGATCCTTGGGCTATCAGCCATATCCACATACTATATTGATCATAGAAGAGAACTGTCATCTAGCCAGTATACGGACAAGTAGTCAGCATGTCGGATCCCCAGCCGTTATAGCCGGTTTTATCAATCTGAAGCCTCTACTTATTGTACCTACCTAAATTCCTCACAATACTGGGTTAGGCACCTGTCTCATACTGGCTGAAATTACATGAGAAAATGTATTTTCAAAATCTATTATAGCCTATTCTGGGTATTAATTGTTAAATAGTCTATTTATCAGGTTAATCGTATTAATAAAACAAATAATGTTTTAATAAACATTAATGATTGTATGTTAAGTTGGTACATTTCGTTTTAATTTAATTTACATTACCATATTATCATTTCATATTTGAAATATAGTTTAATATATAGTTTTTAAGCTGGAATTAATTTAGGGCCTCCATATTAAATTTCTTTAATAATAATTTGAAACTGAAATTAAACAAATATTTTTATATTAATGTATTTTATATCATATCGACCCCAACATTTCATTTAGGCACAAAAATACAAGAAAATATAAACAGTCTTAGATTGAGCTGAAAGTGTCTGGTCGCGCAATCTCAACCCCCTTCCAGTGCACGAACTCACCCATTTTGCACAAATATTTTTGTGAATTGTTTAGACACTGAAATGTTTGTAAGAGTGCAATGAACTCTGGTATTATGGACAAGGATAAGTTGCTTTGTATACAGAAAAGATAAGTATCTACCTAACGGTATTCAGTCCCTTAGAAACGTACAGGCAAAATAACCCTTTACAAATTGTTTCATTTACCCAAAATTATGTATTATCAGAAACAAATGTTTTTTCTTCTTTCTGTTGATGATACAGCAACTAAAATTTAACAAGTGAGCCTTCTCTGTTGACTGCATAAGCACGAATAGCAAAAACCGAGTTTTTTTCTGTGAATACAGGTTAAATCATGAGGTGCGTGAACTCTCCCAATGCGCGAACTCTACCAATCTTACCCTATATATGTGTGTGTGTGTATATATAATAG
Source organism: Diploptera punctata (assembly GCA_030220185.1). Taxonomy (NCBI): domain Eukaryota; kingdom Metazoa; phylum Arthropoda; class Insecta; order Blattodea; family Blaberidae; genus Diploptera; species Diploptera punctata. Next base: position 222,149 of record JASPKZ010006838.1, on the reverse strand, counting down.
GTCGCGCAAGGGATTTTGAAGAATGTCCTTGATCGTAAATCTAATCGGAGAGCCTATCCAGACTGCTCAGCTGTGAATTCTCTGCCTGCCACGCGTACAAACAAAACAGTTCATCTTACAAAACATGTACAGTCCATAGAGAATTATAGTGAGACGCGGATGTGTTGATTTTATATTTTAAACCGTAGACTATAATTAAAATATTTTGTACACTTGCTGCCTGAAGTCTTAAAATTATAGTGCAATGTGAATATCGGGTCTTCTCAACGTGGAGCGGCTACTTATTATAGCCACCCAAATGTCTCATGATGCTGGGTGGGCACTGGCCCCATACTGGCAGAAATTCCTTGAGAACATTTTTTCCCCCATGGAGACTCGAGCCAGCGTAAGTCCCGTAGCTCTGCGCCAAGACATCTTGTCTTAATCACATGGCTAAAGCGCGGGGAAGACTATAGATGGTTTAAATTAAAGTGACAATTAGTGGTTATTTAAAACATTAACATATAGAGTGTGTGTATATATATATATATATATATATAGTGAATATACTTCCTCCACGTATAAAGATGTCCTAACTCACGGGTACTATCGAACCCGTAGGTTCATGGCCGCGCGGACATAAGCTCTCCATACATCCCTATCCTGAGCTAATGATTTTCAATCATTCCCTGTAAAATCTACGTCCCTCAATTCATAGTTAATGTTATTCTCCCGCCTCATTCTTGGTCTACCAACTGGGCGTTTTCCCTCTGGTTTTCGGAGAAGAAGCTTCCATGCACGTATTTCATTCCCCATTCGTGCCACATGTCCTGCCCATCGCAGTCTACGATAAAGATTACCTATATTAATTAATTTTTGTAGCGAGATTTTAAAAATATTTAGCAGTGACTGTATTTGATATTCGCTAGCGAGCAGCTAGCGAGGGGGGAGTTAGCAATGACGTGTGGTCATACTTTCCTATTGGCTGAGACCTACAACTGGTTAGTACAGGACTCGCATCTAAGCTCTCATTACAAATTTCATTCCTCAGGAATCATTGCTACACCTATACACACACTAGCTAGTACCCGGCGTACACTGTTACGTCTAAATGAATTAAAAGTGTTTTTATGTTTAGTTAAATAAGTAAAAAGAAAAAAAAAATATAAATTTATATTGTAATTATTTTTAGATGTCCGGAGCTGATTACCCGGCGTTGCCCTGAAATTCACTTATACTGATCCTCTTGGCATCAATGAGCTGAAAGACAAAAAAAAATTAATGTGATTAATCCGTAAAAGGTAGACATATGCTGTCGGGGACTTTTTGTGTAGGATTTTTAGAGATATTCAATATTGTTTACATTTGATTTATTATGGTTTAGGCAGCGTAAGCCATTTAAGTGTCCTAGAGCTACTTTTTTAATTCACCAATTCCTACATTTTTTTAGCTCCGTTCCTATAGTGCGTACGGTAATATGTTATGTTAGCCTATACGATAATTGTCCCAGAAAAATTATGTAAATGATGAAAAAAAAAAATTCAAATCGGTCAAGTAGCTTATAAGTCCATAAAGGTGAGACAAACACTCACACTCATTTTTGTACATAGGCCTATAGATATGTATTTTAAATTGGTATGAAGTGGATATGTAACCAAGCCAGAAATTATAATGAATTTCATGCTTCTTGTGTGTAGGCCTGTACCAGTAACATATATAACTCACTGGCACTATCGAACCCGTATGTCCATGGCCGCGCGGACATAAGCTCTCCAAACATCCCTATCCTGAGCTAATGTTTTCCAACCATCCCCTGTATAATCTATCTTCCTCAAATCATGGTTAAAATTATTCTCCCACCTCATTCGTCACCAACTGGGCGTTTTCTCTCTGGTTTTCCTACAAGAAGCCTCCATGCACGTCTTTTATTCCTCATTTGTGTCATATGTCCTGCCCATCGCTGTCTACGAGAATTAATAAAGACAATGTAGTTTACTGTTAGTAGTCTTTTCCATTCACCTGTCTGTTCATCTTTCTTTGGTCCAAAAATTGCCCTAAGCACTTTATTCCCAAATACTCGTAATCTCCTTTCCTCCCTTAAAGTAAGAGTCAATGTTTCGTGTCCATATAATATAACTATAACAGTTTTATATATTTTCAGTTTTACGTTTTTTAAAGGAGTTGGGACGTCAAGAGTCTCTGTAATGCGTAATAGCATGCATTTCCAGAATTGAGCCAATTTTAAATTTCTTTGTGCATCTCTTTCCTATTGGTGTTTAATGGTCCTAGGTATTTGAATTCATCCACTTCTTCAACATTTCCTTCGTCATTAGCTGTCCATTTCCATTATAATATAATGCATTTCTACATGTGACCATATATTTAGTTTTACTGATATTTACTTCCAGTCCCAATTTCATAGCATTACATTTCGAAAATCAGAATAGCTATTGATGTGTTATATAAAATAGTGTATCGCGTTGCAGTAGAATTTAGAGCTCCATTTAGCGTAGAACAACGAGATTAAAGATCCCCTAAACACTTGTATTATTCAAGAAATGCTTGGTTTTAACACGCTTCAGTCATGAATAGCAAGTAGGAAAAGGAAAAAAAAAGTGGGGAATATTTTAAAGTTCACCAACTACCTCTGGGAAATACAGGAGGGAGGGATGGTTGCTTTCTTTTTCTGCAACTTTAATCCCTCAACCCCCAGAAGATGCTTTGCTGTGGTGTCTTACAAGAGGAAGAGATGCTCCATCCCACAGGAACATCACTCAAACACGCCAACTTATTTATGCATGTACGTCGTCATAGTCGGCCGACCGCTGATCATAAAGGAAAGCAACTTTCTTAATACAGTATTAAGCCATCTTAAGTCTCCGAATATCAGCTACAAGTAGAGTCTAGCAGATTATACAGTTTGAAATGTTTATATTCTACGAAGTCGTTACTACCGAATCCGTAGGTTCTTGGCCGCACGGACATAAGCTCTCCATACATCCTTATCCATAGCGAATGCTTCCCAATAATCCCTCGTATAATCTACTTCCCTCAAATCATGGTTAATGTTATTCTCCAACCTCATTCTATGTCTACCAACTGGGCGTTTACAAGTTTACCTAGAAGAAATTTCTTTGTCCCTATTTCATTTCCCCATTCGTACCATATGGCCAGCCCATCGCAGACTACGAGATTTAACTGTTATTATATCTGGTTTCAGTCCACCGCTGTGGTCTTGAGGTAGCGTGCTGCCTTGTCACTCAGCGGGCCCGGGTTCGATCCCCGGTCGGGACAGTTTTTCTGGGTGAGTTTTTTTATCGGGATTTTCCTCACCTGTAAGACAAATGTCAGGAAAACTTTAAGGCCCAAACGGTCCCCGAAATCATATGGTCATCATCATCATCATCATCCTTCACCGGTGTGGAAAGCAACGGGAAGCTATCACCACACCTACAATTCCCTAGTAAAGCTGCAAGCATAGTATGAAAATGCTATGATTGTACTGCCTTCGGGCAGAATTACTATGAATACTATGGATATCTGGTTTCATATAAAGATCATGTAGCTCACTCTTATGTAGTTTTCTTCATTCACCTGTCTGATCGTCTCCTTTTTTTTTTTCATGGCGTGACAGGCCTAGAAGGCATTTGACCTACCAGCCGGCTGCTGACCTCACATCCACATGAGTTAATCACAGAGGTAGATGAACATCCAGCCAGTGTAGGGTTGACACTTGGTGAGCATGTCGGCTCCATCAGTGGAAATAGCTGGTTTTCTTACGCGACTTACTGTAGCTACCCAAATTCCTCACGGTACTGGGTGGGAACTGGTCCCGTACTGACCGAAATTCTATAAAAAAAAGTTATTCCCCCATGCAGACACGTACCAGCGTAAGTCCCGTGGTTCTGCGCCATGACATCCTGCTTTAACCACTAGGCTACTTTCACGAAAATTGATATGAGTTGTTGATTTTACATTGAACAGTCTCGTTTATATTCAGATCTGTCGTTAAGTGCTCCTGTAACAATTCCGAGCTAAGTTCCAGTTGTACAGTAAACAAACTTGTGCAAGGTATTATTTCGCCGTCTCTGTCTATTGGGGAACAGTGGTGCTATTTTACCTCCCCCCCATATGACTGAATTGTGTACGGAACTGTCATCGATAGAAACATTGTTCTAAGGCAACATCGTATTTTACGGGAAATAAGACTGAATACAAAGTAAGATGGCATCAATAATTAGGAACTTCCTCCATTTCTTATTTATTTATGACAAATTATATATATATATATATATATATATATATATATATATATATATATATATATGTACCTAATGAGACGCTATGCTTTTTCCATGATATCCATAGATATCCTTATTTTTTTGCAATTATTTTATTACGAGCAGAATTTAAGTTCTAGGCTGACGTACCTGTAAATTCTGTTGTTATATTCATCACATAGTTAGTTATTGTAGGAAAGTGGAGGAAACCACTTAGATTGCATATGTTACTATATTTACAATTTTAAATTCTTAGACAATCCACCGCTGTGGTCTGGAGGTAGCAGGCCCGAGTTCGATCCCAGGTCAGGACAAATTTCCTAGGTGAGGTTTTTCGGGGTTTGCCTCACCTGTCAGACAAATGTCAGAAAGCTTTAAGGCCCTAACGGTTCCCGAACATTATCTGACCATCATACTCATCATTATAATATTTACCGCGTTAGATTAAGTTTAGGATTAAGACCTCTCCTGGCACATCATTACCATCATCACCATCTTTCATACATCATCGGGGCAGCGTAACTCCGCTTTCCAGGCGCCCCAAACTCAGAATAAGTGGGTGTAAAGCAACGCCGCGGCCAGGAGAGAATGGTAGATATATCGTAATGACAACCTGGCGGCATTGAATAAAATAATTCTTAGAGAAACACGTCGTAATACACTCCGCACAATGTAGATCGCACTTGTCAACAAATGTGAGACGTGATATATTTCTGCGCAAAAATAACACTTCATCAACACCGGTGCCACTGTTTTTTTACTAGTTTCATTATATAAATTACGAACTCAAAGGATTTCACACGTTAATTAGAGATTACAGCGCCACATCATTTTAAAAGTGTGACACACAAAATCAAACTTTTCATCAACATGTAACTCATATCATCAACTTTAGGGGCGACGTCACAGTTGTCACAAATGTGTTCGTGTTGAAAACACTTACATAAATATATCATTCTATTATTAATGACAAATGGGGAAATTTTGAAGAAGTGGCTGAATTCAAATTCCTAGGAACTATTATTACAAATAGGAATGAGATGTACAAATAAATTAAACATAGGTTCAATTCTGGAAATGTATTACAGCGACTCTTGTCGTGCCAACTTCTCTTAAAAAAACATTAAACTCAAAAAACACATAAAACTGTTATTTTTCCGCTTATATTACATGGATGCGAAACATGAACTCTTACTTCAAAGGATGAGAAATGATTATGAGAATTTGAGAATAAAGTTCTCAGTAATTTTATTTTATGAAATGTGATGCAATACACAGGCGAATGGAGAAGACTTGTGATGCAATACACAGGCGAATGGAGAAGACTTGTGATGCAATACACAGGCGAATGGAGAAGACTCTATAACAGTGAGCTACATGTTCTTTATAGGAAATCAGATATAATAAGAACAGTAAGTCTCGTAGACTGCGATCGGCATGACATATGGCACAAATTGGGAATGAAAGAGGGGCATGGAAGCTTGTAGGAAAACTAGGTGGAAAACGCTAAGTTGGTAGTCCAAGAATGAGGTATAAGAATGCATTAACCATGATTTGAGAGAAGTAGATTTTACAGGAGATGATTGGGATGTATGGAGAGTTTATGGCCGCGCTGTCATGAACATAAGAGTTAGATAGTGCCAGTGAATTATCATCATCATCAACAACAACAACAACCCCGGGTGGGTCAAGACTTCCTTCATAATTTTTCTCCAGGCTTCTCTATTTCTGGCAACCGTCCATCAATTGTTGTGTTTTAAATATTTGACATCCTGTAGTACTCCACCCATCCATGTCAAATTCAGTCGTCCAGTTTTCCATCTTCGTTCTGGCTTACCATTTATAATTCTTCTAACTACTCCATTTTAGGTCATCCTTTGCGTATGTGCTGCCCATCTCAGTCTGTTTACGTTAATATCTGAAATGATACCTGATGATTTATACAACTCATATGATTCCCTGTTATATCTCATTCACCACTCTACATTTTCCACACATCCTTCTGAGTTTATTATTCATTCATTCATTCATTTTGAGAATTTTCCTCATGATTGAGGGTTTTCTCCGACTAATCTTAATAAATGAGTTTTAAAGAATACATAAACGACTATGGACTTATAGACTATCAATTTGTTACAAACATTCACAAATTTCCCTTAATTAAAGTTCTCCAACGTTCTCTGTCCTCTGTGTCTTCATCCATTACACTAAGTTCCTCATTGAATTCTGAATGTTATTCTTCTAGGTTGTTCTTGGTCTTCCTTTTTTTGCTCCTTCTTTCAATTTTCCATGCATAGATGACCTTAGGTAGTCTTCCATCCTGCATTCTTGTTATATGTCCATACAATTTTAACACTCTGTGTACAATCTCATCCATTATACTTATTTCTGCATTCGTCCATTTTCTAATGTCTGTAGTATTTCTAATTTTTTCCTGTCGAGATTTTTTCGCAGCTTTTCTCCAAAAATCCATTTCAACTGCAGTTTTCTGTTGTGTCATTGCCCAAACTTCCGATCCATATAAAATTATACTTTCTAGTATCCATCCATAGTAATTCTGCCCGAAGGCAGGTCCTTCACTGCAATCATAGCATTTTCATGCTATGCTTGCAGCTTGACTAGGGAATTGTAGGTGTGGCGGTAGCTTCCCATTGCTTTCCACGCCGGTGAAGGATGATGATGGTGATGATGATAAGGATGATGATGATGTCCATATGATTTCGGGGACCGTTTGGGCCTTAAAGTTTTCCTGATATTTGTCTTACAGGTGAGGAAACACACTTTCTAGTATGGACTTATAAATTAGTTGTTTTGTTCTGTTAATGATGTTTTTACTCCATAGTATAGAGTTTATTCCTGTTTTTATTCCGTTGTTGATCCGTTTTGCTATTTCTTTATTTCATGTTCCATATTTCTCTATAATTGATCCCAAATAACAGAAACTAGAGTTTATTATTATTATTATTATTATTATCATCATTATTATTAGTGTTATATGTCATTAATTGTGACAAAGTCAACCTACACAAATCCAAATGAAGTTGTGTAACAGGATTAGGGTTACTATTCAATTAAGCTCTCGCGAATCCAATTAGTTTATACTACAACACACCATAATGCAAACGCATGATACCGACAAGTATATTTTAATTTTTACAAGCCTCATATTCTGCTTACGAGAAATTTACAAAAAAATAATTTTATTAGAAATAATGTTATAAGAAATGAGGTGACTGTGCAAGGATCCCTACTAAAATATCAGAAAAAATTGTTTGAACATATGAAAACGATGACAGAAGATACATTACCCAAGAGAATTTGTGAACTAAATCCGACAGGAAGAAGGAATAGGAGAAGACTGAAACGGACATGGTCACAAGGAGTAGTCAGAAACAATGGAAGGAAGGCTTTCAAGAAGAGGCAAGGAAAAATAGAGAGGAATGGAAATTGGCTATAGAATATTGAAATATGTTAAAGGTATTGTAAAACCTGAGAATTAAACAAAATGAAAACAAGGAGTTCCACATAATTTAATTTCCCAGATCAGTTAAAGATCTTTTACAAGATATTGTTATTGTTATCCCTGAAAACAAATTCAGTGAAAAGATAATTGTAATGCTTACAAATAAATATAAAGCTAAACAATTATTTTAAACTTCTAAAACGCTCAACCATTCTTCATGAAAATTTGTACGTACTGGTTTTCAGATACGGGAAGTGATCAGTCGCTATCTATTATGCTCTAAAATCAATATGTGTAGGAGTTCACCAAGAACGAAAATCTAGAAATCGCTCTAGCGGTCGTAATTGTTAATGTTTCAAAAATAAACTCAGTATAGTTATTGAAATAAACCGAGGTAGGTGTTGTGCAAAAATCAGCGAATTCCAGCCATTAGAAATGGGGTTTTACCTGAAATCCGAAATTAAAAATTCACTAGTCATGTTTGGTTCGTCGCAATTTAGGCATAGCAGAGGGTATTAGCTGGTTAATAAATAGGATGTTGTGTCAGAAGTAAATTATTTGATATAGTAGACACGGATTATCATAAGTAATGCCAAGAGTGATTTCCAAATTATCGATAATTTCACGACTCACTTCGTGAGTCGTGAATTTATCTAGAGAATTTGGAAATCAAGAGTGGCATTTGTTAGGACTATTTAACGAATAAAATTAAGCTGTTTACTCACAAATCATTATTTAACTATAGTTATTTTAAAATATTTATATATTTAATGTAAACAACGATATTTGAAAACAAATGAGAAGCGATAGGTACGCTTCATCTGCTTCTTTTGTTTATCACTGCAACCAGATCATACTATTTATTGCGAAAGGAACGGAATATTGTAAGAATGCTCTCTAGTGGAGAAAAAATGAAACACATGAAACTGTATATTAATTAATTTCTGATGTCGTATGATGTAAATATGACTATTTAACTCATGCCCTAAATGGGAGTCAATGACCAATCACGTTTCAATGATTTCTGTTTTACAACCAATCAGAGTCGTGTTTCACGAAATATTTATCAGCGTTATATTTACCATATTAAAGAAAGCTCCTCCTTTTTATTATTCTGAACAGGTCTGACCATTATTTTGCAGTGATTGAGCCTATAAGAAATACGGCTACCAGATTGTATATATAGTGCATAGATGTCAACACATAGCGCTTGCAGGAGATAATATAAAACATTTGTAGCAATTTATTATACCACCAAAAAAAGAAACCACTGTTTGCACTTTCTTAAATGTATTTTTACCCAGGTAATAATCCAGAAAAATATAACTGTCATATTCACATCATACGACATTAGAAATGAATTAATATACAGTTTGATGTGTTTCATTTTTTCTCCACTAGAGAGCATTTTTACAATATTGCGTTCCTTTGGCAATAAATAGTATGATCTGGTTGCAGTGATAAACAAAAGAAGCAGATGAAGCGTACCTATCGTTTCTCATTTGTTTTCAAACATTGCCGTTTACATTAAATATATAAATATTTTAAAATAACTATATTTAAATAATGATTTGTGAGTAAACAGCTTAATTTTATTCGTTAAATAGTCCTAACAAATGCCAATTATATTTTTCTGGATTGTTACCTGGGAAAAAATACATTTAAGAAAGTGCAAACAGTGGTTTCTTTTTTTGGTGGTATAATCAATTGCTACAAATATTTTTATATTAACTCCCGCATGCGGCATATGTTGACATTCATGCACTATATATACAATCTGGTACCCGTATTTCTCACAGGCTGTCACTGCAAAATAATGGTCAGACCTGTTCAGAATATTAAAAAGGAGGAGCTTTCTTTAATATGGTAATTATAACACTCATAAATATTTCGTGGTAACACGACTCTGATTGGTTGTAAAACAGAAATCATTGAAACGTGATTGGCCATTGAGTCCCATTTGGGGCATGAGTTAAATAGTCATGTAAAATGTGTTATTCAATAAAAAATGTCTTTTCCTTAACTGACGCTGAAAAGATACAAACATAAAAAGATGCCCAATTGGATATCGTCATAAATTAGTCTAACCAATTCCAAGCTAATTTCCAGTGGTACTGTAAACAAATCTGCATAATATATTACCTCGCCGACTCCGTTTATTGGGAGGAACCTTGGTGCTACTTTTACCTGCAACATGACTGAATTTTGTACGGAACTTTCATCTATAGAAACATTTCTTAAGCAACATCTATTTTACGGGAAATAAGGTAGAATAAAAGGTAAGATGGTAGGCCTACTAATAATTAGGAACTTCCTCCAATTTTTATTTATTAATTACAAAAAGTTATATATGGACCTACCAGTCATATGTTTACGCTTTTTCCATGATGCCAATACATATCCTTTATTTACAATTTCATTACGAGCAGAATTTATGATCTATGCTGACCCACCTATAAATTATGTTATTTTTACCATGTCATCAATGGCTAATATAGGATATTTTTCACTAAACTGTTTGAAAACATTCAAAATAATATGTTTCTCTCGGCTTTTCAAATGCTTTCATTTCCAAGCTAAAGAAAATCAACAAAAATGCTGTCATTTCCAAACAATTGAATTTTCAATGTATTCTGCATTGAGCATGCGTAAGAATAAAACAATGCTTATTTAATGCATTAAAATTGTAATTATGTATTTTAAGATTGTCCCATATAACTTATATAAATATGTGGTAGATAACACGCATTTTTATTACTTTTATTTAATCATTTTGAGTGTTAGAGAGCAAACTGCATTTTCTTACACGCTTAAAGGTAAAACCATTATTCAACCAATGAAAATGAAGTCATACACCTGGTTTGTTCACATTACAACTGGTATATTTAGTATATATATAGTTTGTATTTACAAGATAAATGATTTTTATAATAATAATTATAACACAATTTATTATTATTTTATCTATGGTTGTAATATGCCTAGCCTCAATTTTATAAAAAAAATGGTTGAAGATGGAGAAAAATCTTTCTCCTTTGAATGTGGAATTGGCCCTAAAAATTCTGCTGGACTACCATTTTCGCTTCGATTAAACTTAGCTCGGAACAGTTGTAATATATCGAGTTCAGACTATTAAAAACTTCCAAGTATTTTACTCACTCTGGTGCGAACAGTCAGTGCTCTCCACTCACCTGAAAAGTAAATAAAATATATTTTGATATAAATCAACAGCACATCTTTTGTCATATGCTAGGCTGAACAACCTGTTGTAGGGAAGGGGAAAAAGAAATAAAATAAAGAAAGAAAACAGCTGGGTGAGCTAGTACAACTGCATGGAGGAAATCGTGTATAGTGCAGTTCTGGCTTCTTTAGCCGCTTTTGAGAGGTCTATGATGTATGGTGCGGCAAGAGGGAAGGGCAAGTTGCAGGTCTTGCTAGTAACTACACTCAGTTTTGAAAACATAATAGTTGCTACACGTTTAATTTTTGTATATACTAGTTACGTGTTAGTGAATAGTATTGATGTTTAATAGGTTTGAAGTTTGCATTATAAAATAGCGTTGTTTTTGTAACAATTTATTTTATTACGATTTGTGGCAAGTCGTTCGCTCAGTCTCTTATTTCAGAAAATAAGTACTTTTATTAAGGGTGAAGAATGTATTAACCTGTAATTATTATCAGAAGTAGGGGATATTTATATTCAAATGAATTGGAATTAAAACAGGAATTCATTGGTAACAAACTTAAAATGATATAACCTACCACAAAATAATTTCATAAGCAATAAATAAAACACTAGTATCAAGCAATTAGCGCCAGTCATAGACCTGGACCCTTGTTATTGTAGCGAACGAAACTTAGTAAACATCATACAATGGAACCGTAAGCCCTTATACAATGGGGGAAAAATCTGCAGTTTCCTTTGTTAAAAGGACTTACAAGACTGCACTATTATCAAATTGCTATAACAATGTTAAGCCCAAAAACTTCATACAAAAGGCTGGGAAGTCGCAAACAAGCAACTGGATTTCCCTAGGTAAACTGTGGAAAGCGTTAACCCCAAATCAATTTTAACTAGGACATGTCGCTAACAGCGGGTGCCTTCTTTGGCGACATAAGGTAGATACCGACTGACGATAGCCGTCCTATTAAGGACCACTCCATTTGGTCAACCCTGGAAATTTTATATTAGGGTGCAACTAATTTAAAGGGGGGGGACGAGGCCACAAACACCTAAGTTTAACACCAACGACAACGCCCTTAATATATAATTTACCAATCAAAATTAGTGTAACTTATAAACTGTTTGTGAGACGCTAAGACTTTTGGTGGAAGGGACTAATGCCGGCCCACTCAGAAATAATAAATATTTTTACTTAGCGAAAACTAGAGTTAGTGGACAGTCAGTGGAATAGCGATAAGCGAGTGTGCCAGTACAGGGCACATCGCTTGGTATAAGTTTCAGCGCTTCGTTGTTAGTTCTGACCCACCAACAGCCTTCTCGTAAACTCGTCGTCCAATACGACAATTGTAACATTAACTACGATAAATGTGCATCATCCAGTGGAATTGATCACAGGAAGCCTACTGTTTTCCCCAAGTGACATCCTTTCTCACGGATTCCCGAGACATAAGTCTATTGTTCAACCGAAACCTGAACCCAACTAGTCCGGAGCACAATTGTCCTTGTACCCTAATCCTGGACACCTAATTAAAACCTACCCCGACCATAAGCCTTTCTTTATGTGGCGGCCCAACTGCGGAGCTTCGAGAAACTGCTGAGCAACCGTCTAACGAAGAGTGGAAAGGCCTGTTCCAGTAGTGAATATCCTACGAACGTGAGGAAGAAGACCTGGGGGAAAAAGATGACAACCAGAGGACTTCGACGAGCACAGTAAAATATCACCAACCACAGGTAGAAGTCAAAATTTTATGTTTCAAGTAAATGTTGCTTCGTAGCGGTTATAAAACCAACTATTCAACTAAAAATAGCAAAATGGAAAAAACGAATGAAATATATAGTGATGCAAGTGAGCAGAATATTTTGGAGGGGAACATGTCGACAGGAAATGTAGGGGAGAGTGAAAGTGAACTAGATAATTCACTGGTAGGAACAGAAAATAAACAAGATAAACTAAGTACGAATAACGATCCAATCTTAGAGTTATTATTAGAAATAAGGAAGGAAATCAAACAGGAAAAAGCAGAAAGGAGACAAGAAAATGAAAAATCTAAACTTGAAATAATAGAAACAATAAAAGTAGATATTAGGACCGAACTAGAACAAGTAGAGAATAGAATCATGAATAAAACTGAAAATAGCATCACAGCTTTACAGAAAAAAGTAGAAGGGAAACACGGGAAACTAGAAGAAAAAATTGAGAAATTAAATAAAAACATGCAGTGTAGGATAGACGGTAATGATAATAGATTGAATGATTTTTGTAGTGTTATTAACAACCTCGCCACCGAGCAAGAAACACTGAAATCACAAATTTGATGTTAAATTATCCGATCAAGAGAAAAGAACGGAGATAATTGAAACAGTCATTAATAATAAATTTAAAGATCTTGATGGTAAAATTGAACGGAGAATGAACGTCCAAATTAAAGAAAATATTGAGTCCAAGTTCAACAATGAAATCACGCAAATAAATAAAGTAATCGAATCCAAGCTTACAAATGAAATAACCAAAATGAATGAAGCAATTATGGATTTGAATGAAAAGATCAATAATAATCATAATATCGCAACGAAAGATAAAATCGCGGAGGACGACTCCAATTTATCAGAGAGTGTTTCTTGGTCGGAGCAAGGGCATAAAGCACGTACCTCAACGGAAGCGCCGGTAACGCCTAGCGATACGCGCGGTTCCGTGAGGCAATCAAATGTAAACGAACCAGATAATACTCATATGCAATTGCAGTGGTACAACACATCTTTGATTGAAATACCATTACCTATCTACGATGAACACGAGTCAAACCCTATTCAATTCTTAGACGAGCTTGAGAATTACTTTAAAATAAAGTGCATTCCGAAACATTTGTATATGTTCATAATAAAAAAAATGTCTAAAAGGCAACTGCTTAACGTGGTTCGAGGTGACGTTATCAACTGACGCACCATATGAAACGTTCAAAAAGACGTTCAAGAACAAATTCTTTAGCTATGAAAGGCAGATGTCAATCAAACAAGAGATACGTATTGGTATTTATGAACGTAAAAAGGGTTTGACATATAGTGAACACTTCTTGTCACTAGCGAAAAAGGCAAAATTAATCACGCCAGCTTATAGCGAGGCAGAATTCGTGCAATCGTTGATTAATCACTGTCCACAGTCAATACGGCATAGCTTACTTATCGCGAGAATAAAAACGTACGACCAGATGATTGAGCTATTAACGATCCTAGAATCGGGCGATGGTAGGAATCAGGCCCAGAATAAAGCGAATAAAGAAGGGGAAAAATCTGAGAGAACAAACCGAGACTCAAACCCGGAGCAGAACAATCAGAACGAGAGGAGGGCAGAAAATCTAAATAACGGAAAAAATGGATGGAACAGCAATAACAAATTCCAGGGAAATGGCGGTATGAATTACAATAATAACAGTAACGGTAGGGATAACAGAAATGACAGCCGTAATTATAACGATAGGAATAACTATCGCGAAAGGGATCAGCGGGGACAAGAGCAGAGAATAAACATGTTACAGGTAGGGAACAATGTAAACAATCGAAGGAACGGACCCCAGGGTAACGTAGTAAACAGTAGATACATCCCCATAAGAGACTACGGGGAACGTAGGACATTAACAAAAACAAGAAGTGATCACAATATGGATGACGGACCCAATAGTTACAATCGGGGAAGGGATAACGGACGGGATACAAACCCGGTACCACACCCAGAGAATGCTCGAAGGCTACGCGGACTGAACCCACAGACACAAAGCTTTGAATTAGCATATGTAGACGACAATGAAGTAAGGGGAGCGACAGCCATAAATGCACCTTTAAACTAATGTCGGACTGCGATAAAAACGGCCGTACCGTAGTCCTTTCTCACGACCGCCAAATATGGATAAATCGGCCGGAAACCGAAATTAAAAATGTAAGTGTGGATACACAACCTATTGTAAATCTGTCTTACATCTGCGTAGAAATAAACAGAACAAAGTATTCAGCACTAATTGATACAGGGTGCACTTCTAATGTCATTAGTGAATCTTTATACAACAAATTATGCATAGAAAAGTGTAGGATGTCTGCCATCCCACTAAGCCATCTGACAGCTTCAACTGCTATCGGCAAGGCACATCATAGGATAAAGGTCCAAGTAATGCTACAGGTAAAAATTGGAGACGAGGTCTTTGAACTTATATTTATGATCATTCCCAGACTTTCAACTAATATAATTTTGTCAACTGAAATGTTCGAAGCATACAAGTCCAATATCGATTTCCAGGAAAGAATAATTACTTTCATCTACTCAGGAAAGAAAGCGACGATACCCTTATTGGATAACAGGTTCCCCAAGGATATAGTTTTTGAGGGCACTCTCGATGAAGGTGAGTTTTTTATAGAGGGATTGATTATTAATCCGGACAATATGAATGACGCGGAGAACAAATTTCCTCACATAGTAAAAGTCATTGTAGTAAATGATGATTTAAGTTGTGGCAAAGAAGATAGCGTCAAAGTCAATGCATTATCAGCTGACAGTGACATGGGTACTTGGAGAAGAGGGCACGAGCGCGGATACAATGCAGTGAGAGACATAGAAAACAAACTCCTTGAGACTGAGAGTTTAAATGACAAACAAGCGGAATCTTTACGGGCAATATTAATGCAAAACATAGAAACGTTCGACATTAAAGCTGGGAAATGCAACTCGTATACCTATAAATTCGAAATCAAAGACCACGAGCCAGAGAAGTTGAAATCTAGACCTATTCCCATACACCTCAGGGAGAAGGCAGACGAAGTATATAAAATGTTACAAAATGGCATAATTGAGGATTCGAGATCTCCATATCTTTCTCACATCAACTGGGGTTTAAAAAAGAATGGATCATTAAGAATGACGCTAGATGCAAGGCAGATAAATCAATATATCGTGCCGGATAATTATCGAATAGAATCAGTGGACGCGACTTTAGCGCGGATTAAGCATGGTAAATTTATATCTATCGACCTGTGTGAAAATGGAGTGGTCCTTAATAGGACGGCTATCGTCAGTCGGCATCTACCTTATGTCGCCAAAGAAGGCGACATGTCCTAGTTAAAATTGGTTTGGGGATAACTCTTTCCACAGTTTACCTAGGGAAATCCAGTTGCTTGTTTGCGACTTCCCAGCCTTTTGTATGAAGTTTTTGGGCTTAACATTGTTATAGAAATTTGAAATAGTGCAGTCTTGTAAGTTCTTTTAACAAAGGAAACTGCAGACTTTTTCCCCCTTGTATAAGGGCTTACGGTTCCATTGTATGATGTTTACTAGTTTCGTTCGCTACAATAGCAAGGGTCCAGGTCTATGACTGGCGCTAATTGCTTGATACTAGTGTTTTATTTATTGCTTATTAAATTATTTTGTGGTAGGTTATATCATTTTAATTTTGTTACCAATGAATTCCTATTTTAATTCCAATTCATTTGAATATAAATATCCCCTACTTCTGATAATAATTACAGGTTAATACATTCCTCACCCTTAATAAAAGTACTCATTTTCTGAAATAAGAGGCTGAGCGAACGACTTGCCACAGATTTTATTATTATTATTATTATTATTATTATTAAAATGTTTTGCATGGCTACAAGTTCCCTCTCTCACTCAGCAATGTTCCCTCCTGACACGCGCCTTTGGTTTCACAAGATGGCTACAGTTACGAGAACTGACTGTACATTAATCTAGAAACGTCGATCTTCATGCGACCGCCTCCAGTCTTACTCATTTGAATCAATTAATATGTTTTTGAAACGTATAGTACTTCCGTGTGAACACACTCACCCGACCCCTGGCATCACTGCAACAACATTACCCCTATAGCGGGTTGTTCAGCTCAATTTTAAAATGTGAATATTTTTTGCAATATAATACAATATGATATATGATATAATATAATATATAAAATAATATAATATCCATCCATAGTAATTCTGCCCGAAGGCAGGTCCTTCACTGCAATCATAGCATTTTCATGATATGCTTGCAGCATTATTATCTAATTGTACGTATGGTAGCTTCCCGTTGCTTTCCACACCGGTGAAGGATGATGGTGATAATGAGAAGGATGGTGATGATAATGAGAAAGATGATGGCCATATGATTTCGGGGACCGTTTGGGCCTTAAAGTTTTCCTGACATTTGTCTTACAGGTGAGGAAAAACCCCGATAAAAACCTCACCCAGAAAAACTGCCACGACCGGGGATCGAACCCGGGCCCGCTGCATGACAAGGCAGCACGCTACCTTGAGACCACAGCGGTGGACTAATATAATATAATATAATATAATATAATATAATATAATATAATATAATATAATATAATATAATATAATATAATATAATATAATATAATATAATATAATATAATATAATATGTAACACACATTAGACAATAAATAACAGAAATGGTGGGTTTCATAACTTAAAATTAATTAAATTCGTAAATATATATCTTTATTTTTATCATTCAAACAGGTCAGTCATGGCAGACCATTCTAGTTTCTAGTTTTTCAACCATGTTGTAAACATAAAGTGTAGGATCAGAAATGTCTGGAATATGTATCCATAATAACTTAGGATTCTTCACATCGATTTGTATCAAGAGTTGTTGTGAATGTACCGCTAGCAGTTAGATATCAATAGCACGATTTTACAAAAATCTAAGTCTAGCACAATAAATTCCGTGTTGGTTTAGACAGGACCGCGAACTTATCAACCAAATTTGTTCACAAATTCTGTCAGTTTTAAATATCTCTTATTATTTAGTAGATTTAATTTAAGAAGCTCGTACAAATAACAACTCACATAACTAACACAACTTTTTTTTGCAATATGTAAGATTTTAAAATGTAAAAATGTCAATTGCAGAACAGTATCTTATGTAAAATAGTAACAACAAATCAGGGAAATTTTGAAGAAGTGGCCGATTTCAAATACCTAGGAACAATAATTACAAACAGGAATGAGGTGCATAAAGAAATTAAATCAGTCATTTCGAAAAGGGATCATCTACAGCTGATAAAATCTTACAGGAGAGGATAAAAAACTGATTCAACTTTTTCAGGATAAAGCATTGAATCTGAAAATGTTACTGAATAAAGTCAGAAAGTGGTAAAGGAACAGTGTAGTTGATCCGTTCTCACGTGGACGATGGAAGTAGGTATGTAAACATGGGATAATGAAGGAAGTGAATTTCAGAAAAAAACAGTACATGATCCCTTTTCGAAATGACTCATTCAATTAAACATAGGCTAAATTCTGGAAATGCATGCATTATGAATTACAGAGACTTGTCATCCATCTCAGCTTCTCTCAAAAAAGTTACACTGAAAATATATATAAAATTGTTATTCTCCCGGTTATATTATATGGATGTGAAACTGGACTCTTACTTTAATGGACGAGAAAAAATTACAAGTATTTGAGAATGAAGGTCTTAGGAAAATTTTTGGACCAAAGAGAGATGTGGACATTAATAATAATATGTGGACATTAGATGGTGTGATACACGTGAAGCAAGGCGACACCAAACGACGTATCACTACAGTTGATGACATTATTTAAGCCTCCACCAAATGCTAGCCATACACGTTATATTTCATTTACTGTGTTCATTTTTTCATTTCTTTTGTCTATAATCTATTTTTTATTTTTTAATTAATTTACACTAAGCTTAATTTAATTTTGTACTTCATACACTAAACACCAATTGATATTTAATATTTACTGTTTTTTTTTTGTTTTTAGTTAGTTCCATTTACGTAAGTAACATCTCAGCCATAGATTTAAGTAATGCACCTGCATCCCCTTTTCGGTCTTCGTCAGTACCATTGTCCCCTTTCATGCCAAACCCAGCTCAACACAACCCTTCCCCCCAGATATTTTAAAATCACGTTTCTCTTTCAACAGCAATACGCTCAAAATAACTCCCTGTAATGCACAGTCACTCCTGTCCCACTTCTCAGAATTCCAAACTATATTTTCAACACTAAATCTGCATGCTATTCTAATTTCCGAAACATGGCTGAAAAATACAATTCCTTCTTCTCTTGTGAACATGCAAAATTACACCTTGATAAGGAATGACAGAAGAGGGAAAAATGGAGGTGGTGTGGCGATGTATATACGTTCCGATTTTCAACCAAAAATTGTATCTCATTCGCCTAGTGAATACGCGTCTCGGCCCGAATATCTATTTATAGGAATTAGAACAAAAATACAGAAATGTTTATTAGGAGTAGTTTATAAGCCCCCAAATGTCGGTCACCTGCATGACATTGAAACAGTTCTCCATAATCTGATACCATCTTATGAATATGTAATTGTACTTAGAGACTTCAACACTAACCTATTAGCCACAAACTCTTATAACATTATACAACTACAGACAATGTTCCAGTTTTGCAATATGACAATACTGCTTTCAGAACCAACCCATCATACTAACTACTCTGACACACTACTAGACTTAATTATAACAAATAATCCTCAAGAAGTTATAACTAGTGGACAGATAGAAGCTCCAGGCATCTCTGCACATGACTTAATGTACATTGAATATTCACTCCTTTGCCCTAAACGTAGGCCTAGACTTGTAACATACAGAAACTTGAAATATATAAATAATGATAAATTAATTGATGACGCTGCAAAACTACCTTGGAACAACATATTGACACTTAGGACTGTAGACGAGAAAGTTGAACATTTTAATGACATGATTTTACAATTGTACGACAAACATGTACCTATCAAGAATAGACGTACAAACAGACCACCTGCACCCTGGATGTCTGATAATATCCGCTTGCTTATGACTTGAGAGAGACGCAGCAGACAGGAAATACAGGAGGAATAAAGAAATGACAGAGGAATAAAGTCAATCAGACTGTTAGAAATGCAAAACTAAAATATGCCCATAGTATTATTACACAATCCATGTCCAACTCAACCGACATGTGGAAGATTTAAAATCAATAGGCCTCTGTCAAAATAAACTACAGGTATAAACAGCTGACCTACCACTAAATGAGTTGAATGACCATTTCACCCGCCTCTCTACTGACTACTAACAACACAAACAACGGACAATAGATGAACTAGTGTCATATTCCCAACCCACCCGAGAAAAATTCTTTTTTTCCTGTATCTCACCTGATGACGCCAAAAGAGCAGTATTACGCATTAAATCTAAATCACAAGGAAGACAATATAACAATAACTCTCCTGCAAAAAATAATTGACATTATTCTCCCGACAATAACCCACATTTTTAATGCTTCTATCCCAGACTCTGGAAAATGGCTCTACTTCGTCCTACACCGAAATCAAACACTCCCACAACACTCGATGATTATAGACCAATTAGTATTCTTCCCTGTTTATCTAAAGCACTGGAACACGTAATACACTCACAGTTAACAGGCTGCCTCACCACACACGACTTACTCGATGAGCATCAGTCTGGTTTTAGAACAGGACATCATACAAGTACTACACTACTTGACATTGAAGAGGACATAAGAGACTCAATGGACAAAAGCAAACTCACCGCAATATTCCTACCCGACTACAGCAAAGCATTTGACACAGTAGATATAGACTTAATGCTAGCGAGACTAAAGACACTACATCTGTCGGAAAACTGCCTTGATTGGTTTATATCTTACCTCACTAATCGTCAGCAATCAGTTTCTGTTAATAATCGCATTTCTTCCTGGCGCTTGGTGAGGAAAGAGGTACCTCAAGGCGGCGTCCTCGCTCCTCTTCTCTTCCCAATTTATATTAATGATCTGACCAAGAAACTACAACACTGCAAGCATCATTTTTACGCCGACGACTTACAGATTTACACACACTTTAGACCTGACGAAATTAATGAATATATTGACAAAGTAAACACTGACCTCAGACATATATCTTTATGGTCCAGACAATATGGGCTAAAACTAAATGTAAATAAAACGCAAGCAATAATTATCGGACATCCAAGACTATTACACTCCATAAACAATGGCAATATGCCGGCTGTCATATTAGATAACGAACAAATTCCTTATACCGACGTCGTTAAAAACTTGGGACTTAACTTAGATTCAAATTTAAATTGGCATGTCCCTAAAGCGTCTCAAAAAATTTTCTTCCTACAGATCTTAAAGGAATTTAAATCAAACCTTAGTGATGCCACATTTTGACTATTGTGACGTTCTACTAACTGATAAGTGACGGATTGTCGGACAAACTGCAGCGTGTCCATAATATGTGTATCAGATTCATATATAATGTTCGAAAATATCTCACATGTCTCCATTTTTTCCACGAATTTTCTTGGCTACATCTAAAAGAGAAAAGAAAATAGCATTGTCTAATTCTCTTATTTAAGATCCTACATACCTCGATTCCCAATTATTTATCATCTCGTTTCCAGTATCTATCCTCAAACCATAACTTAAACACAAGATCACAACATAGTCTCTTGCTTAATATATCGCAACATAGGACATCACATCACTCCATGTCATATACTACCTTCACTTCTCGCACTGGAATTCCCTAACACAAGAAATAAGGGGCTGCTAGACATTGGAAACTTTTAAAAGAAATCTAAATTTATATTTGCTCTAACCTCGACTTCATCATTACCCAGTGTAAGGTATATATATTAATTGGTGTTTCTCGTATAATTTATCATATTCATATTATTATTATTATTATTATTATTATTATTATTATTATTATCATCATCGTCATCATCATCTTCTTCTTCTTCACTTCACGGGCTAGGTAACTTGCCTGTTCCGCCTCACAGTTGTTCTGTCCATATTTTAACCGGCCTTCCTACATTCCTTGAACCTCTTGGCTTGTAGTTGAATGCTGCTCTTGGTAATCTTGATACATTCATTCTTTCCACATGTGTAAACCATTTCTCTCTATATTCTCTGATTTTATCATCCAATTGATATATATTTAACTCTGTTCTTATATCTTCATTCCTTATCCGATCCAATCTTGTGCACCCTTTTGTTCTTCAAAGGAAGTTCATTTCTGCGATTTGTATTCTACTTTGCAATTTTTTGGTCATTACCCAAGTTTCGCTCCCATAAAGTAATGGAGGAACTGCCAATGTTTTATAAAACTTCAATCTAGTAGTCTATCTCTTCTTGTTTTATTCTTTAATGTTTTATGTATAGTTCGGCATATAATTTGAAATTTCGACAGTTTCGTATGCATGTCTCTTTCAGTTTTTGTGTTTATGGTAAAATTACAACCCAAATAATTAAAATTTGTTATTTGTTCCAGATGTCTATTGTTTATTACGATTTTTGATCTTATATGATCGTTTCCCCAAAATGCCATTATTTTTGTTTTTTTTTTTTTTGATATTTTGAAATTATATTCTTGGCATATTATTATCATTATTATATTATTATCATCTTAAGTATTATTATTGTTATTATCGTATAAAATGTTGTTTGTACATGAAATTTACATTGCTACATTTAATGTATCTTTAACTGTTTATAATTAGTATAGTGTATATCTATATTTGTCCAATATTTATTTGTATTTGTGCTGGCTGAGTGGAAGAGAAGGTCTTATGGCCTTAACTCTGCCAGAATAAATAAATTATTATTATTATTATTATTTATTATTATTATTATTATTATTATTATTATTATTAAAAGATGAACAGACAGGCGAATTGAGAAGACTGCATCATGACATTGAGCTATATGATCTTTGTAGGGAACGAGATATAATAAGAACAGTTAAGTCTCGTAGACTGCGATGGGCAGGACATTTAGTACTAATGGTGAATGGAAGAAGAACCGGAGAGAAAACGCCCAGTTAGTCGACCAAGAATGAGGTGGGAGAATAACATTAACCATGGTTTGAGGGAAGTAGATTATACAGAATGATTGGAAAATATTAGCTCAGGATAGGTATGTATGGAGAGCTTATGTCCGCTCGGCCATGACCTACTGGTTCAATAGTGCCAGTGAGTTAGTTAAAATATCTATCTTCGGGTTTTTACAGCTGCTGCCGTCTTCCCGTGCCAAACCTCCAAAGCCTACGGTCTTGGGTATCTTCGATGCTTAGCCCTCTAGCTTGCATTACTGTCTTCATGTTTTCCTTTCATGTTAACCTTAGTCTCCCTCTTTTCTTCTTTCTGTTCGGATGCCATTCATATAGTTGCTTCGGCCAATGCTCATCTTCCATTCTTAAAACATGTCCTAACCACTTTAATTCCTTCTCCTCAATTCTTTCAATTATGCTTTCTTCTACTTCCATTATGTTTCTAATTTCCTTATTTGTGACATGTTCTAATTTAGACTTTCTGGCACTTCTTCGTAAATAATCCATTTCTAGAGCTATTAGTCTATTCTTGTAGTACTTATTGATTGTCCATACCTCACTTCCATACATTGCAACAGATTCCACCAATGTTTTACCAATATATTTTTTTGTGTCTTTCCAAATATGCTTATCCCACCATATGGAATTTAATGATGATATTATTTTGCTACTCAATTCAATTCTATTTTTTATGTTCTCTTTGCCTATACCTTCAATGTTATCCATACTTATTCCCAAATATTTAGTTTGTTTCACTTGCTTTATTTGGATTCCTTCTTCCAATATTAAATTTTCTCTTTCGTTGCTATTCATTGCTATTTTTTGTTAAAATACTAACACTAAAATCTGGAAGTGAAACCTGAACTCTTTCCAAAATGCTACCGAATTAGGCCTACTAGATGTATTCGAAAGGACACAATTAACATTCAACGAAATTGGAGAATTAGAAGAAATTAAGTATTGAGACAGCTATAATACGGAGAACTTCTAATTTCAGAAATTTTAGATTGAAAAGACTCCAATTGACTCCAAAATTAAGATAAATTCTCGCACTTAGCTATGCGCCTTGTAAATGTTTATAAGTCAATTACAAAAATGTAAATATGTGCTAAAAATAATTGATTGATTTTTCCCTCTGCGGGATATGGGTGCTTCCATAGTGGGGAGTTACTCAAGTCAGAACAATTTAGTTATGTTTATTTGCCTATTGGTGTTTGTTAGGGGCATGTTGGTTAGTATATCTTCTCGAGGCGACATCTGATAAGAAACTAGAAGTATTGCTCGGATGGATGAAGGACGGTTAAGTTTTGCTGAGACATTTTTTACGAGCCCGAAAATCTTGTGACTTGGGCGTAAAGTTCCTCCCGTAGGATTGCCCCTTGGATTTTTCTAACTTAAAAATCTATCGACCCCGGTCTACTTTCAATTTACGCACCATTTTGCAGACCGCTTTACGGAGACAATGTATTACTGTATTGTGTACAGAGAGGAGTGCAGGATGAGTGTATGTTTTTTTAAGGTTTGTGTACTGTAAAGTATGTTGTGTGAGGCATGTTGATGAAGAGAAGGGAGAAGGTGAAACCCGGTGCTGGCACGTATCCTACTCCTATCGAGAAGCACCAAGGAGTTCGTCAGGCTTAACTTCCTCATCCGACATACGAATCGCTATCAACAGCACCACATGTCTTCTCAACATATGTACAGCTGAGGGATTTGCAATTTCATGCACGGATTTGGTACATAATCTAGTTATTAAAAATTGTATAGCAACAGCTATCCTGACTCGGAGATTGAAAATTTTGCTATCTAATTAACTAATTCACTGGCACTATCAAACTCAAAGGCCGCGCGAACATAAGCTCAACACTCATCCCTATCCTGAACTAATACTTTATAATCATCCCCTAAATAATCTACTTTCCTCAAATCAAATAACAAAAATGTTATTCTCCCACATCATTCATGGCCAACCAACTAGGCGTCTTCCTTCTGGTTATCCTACAACAAGCTTCCAAGCTCCTCTTTCAGTCCCCATTGGTGCCACATTGCCTGACCATAGCAGGCTACGAGACTTAATTGTTTTTATTACAACCGGTTTCCCATAAAGATCATGCAGCTCACTGTTATGCAGTCTTCTCCATTCACCTGTCTGTTCCTCTCTCTTTGGTCCAATTTCCTAAGAACTTTATTCTCAAATACTCGTAAACTCGATTGAAATTTTTACAATAAATTAATTTAACAATTGAAATTTTCAATCCTGCCGGGTATCGAACCCGGACCCCCTGGTCAGGAAACACCTGAGCCAGCACGGCGGACATATAAAAAAGTATCTCTCTTAGTAAGTACAGTGTCTTGGTGAGTAATTTTATATTATTACGAGAAGGTTCAAGTCAGGGAACTCATTTGGAGGGGGAAGAAGGATTGCATGTTCCCGAGGGTCCACAATGTGAGTCCAGTGGGGAAACCTGTATACACCAACAATGAGCCTGCACAACAGGGAGCACAACTTCGAATCTAATTTCCTGCTCCCCTTGTCCGGCTACTTTTTATTTTTCTAACCATAACTCACCTCTCAGCTAAACATACGTGACCCAAACTATACACTAGGTTAAACAGGGGCTATTCTGAATCACATGAAAATCATAGGAACGATTTGCATTATATATATGACCAGAAACGAAAAATTAACGCCTGAAATCTTTAAATGCTTTTTTTCTCAAAGCACCATTTTTAAGATGCCCAAATACAAAGTAGAGCAACGATATATATATCCCGGGTAAGGCATTAGTTTTTCTTTTCATGTCATAATTGGCCTTCATTGCTAAATATAAAAAAAATTAATATAAACCCTGCTATAAACTAAAAATTCTCATAAGTAATGCCACGAGTGATTTCGAAGTTATCGATAAATTCACGACTCACGAAGTGAGCACTGAATTTATCTAGATAATTTGGAAATGAAGAGTGGCATTTGTTAGGACTATTTAACGAATAAAATTAAGCATACTCACAATTCATTGTTTAACTATAGTTATTTTAAAATATTTATATATTTAATGTAAACGGGGATGTTTGAAAACAAATGAGAAACGATTGGTACGCTTCATTTTATTATTTTGTTCGTCACTGCAACCAGATCATATTATTTATTGCCAAAGGATCGCAGTATTGTAAGAATGCACCCTAGTGGAGAAATTTATAACCAACATTAGAGGTATTAATTAATGTCTGATGTCCTATGATGTAAATATGTCAATTATATTTTTCTGCAACGTCATTTCCTGGAAAATAATTTTTTAAGAAAGTGAAGACGGTGGTTTCTTTTTTTGTGGTATAATTAATTGCTACAAATGTGTTTTATATTATCTCCCGCATGCGCTATCTGCTAATATGCATGCACTATATATACAATCTGGTAGCCGTATTTCTTAAGAGTCAGTCACTGGAAAATAATGTTATTACTTATTAAGAATGTTAAAAAGGGGGGGTTTTCTTTAATGTGATAAACTTAGGTTGATAAATTCGAGGTGAAACACGACGGTGATTGGTTGTAAATAAAATATCATTGAAATGTGATTGGTAATTGACTCCCATTTGGGCCATGAGTTAAATAGTCCACTGGTTATGGTAGCCACTAGATGGCAGTTTACCTGTGTCCCCCTGCCTCCCGTCAATTGAAAAAAAAATATATATATAAGACAAATAAATGTTTATGCTAGGATTCCTGAGTAGCCCAGTTGGTAGAGCACTAACATATAGAGTCAGATGTCTCGCGGGTTCATATCCCTGCTCAGGCATTTATTTTTCTTTTCATGTCATATATATATAGATATTATAAATATATTTTTGACATTTGGCAATGAAGGCAAATATGATATGAAAAGAAAAATGAATGCTTGAGTCGGGATTCGAACTCGAGTCTCTAAAGTCTGTACCTTTAGCGCTCTAACCAACTGAGCTACTCAAGAATTCCAATACAAGCATACAATTTTCTTATACATGTAGTATTCTCAATTCACACAAGAGGTAGCTGAAATTGTTCCAACTGCCATCTCGCGGCTAACGTAACAGTTAAGCAAATTTTTTTAAAGAGAATATTTACTTTATAGCAGTAACGCTTTTATATATAGATATTATAAATATATTTTTGACATTTGGCAATGAAGGCAAATATGATATGAAAATAAAAATGAATGCTTGAGTCGGGATTCGAACTCGAGTCTCTAAAGTCTGTACCTTTAGCGCTCTAACCAACTGAGCTACTCAAGAATTCCAATACAAGCATACAATTTTCTTATACATGTAGTATTCTCAATTCACACAAGAGGTAGCTGAAATTGT